>OZ024904.1:20664381-20907798 GCA_964017125.1 Flabesymbios commensalis | reverse complement strand
GACAACCATGTCAAAAATAGGAAATGCGGGAATTTCGTCTCTATATCTAGTCTAACTGGTAAATGCGCGGCAAAAAAAAATTAAAACTTTTGCAGTTCTAGTCTATGGACATGTTTACATCATATGGTCATATTAAGAAGCCAAAATAAAATCACCGATTTTTTGATGATTTTAGCGTGGGCCAGTCCCTTTAAGCGAGATGGCTAGCATGTTTACTGCTGTTGGGTACTGGCTGCGCTGAGCAGATTAACATAAGCCTAGGCCTATATTTCATTCAATCGAAGCTGATAATTGTTACAGATTTAATTGAATGCAAATGTTCAGAGAACAATTTTATGCCCACAGCTCGCAAAGTTAATGTTATACTCTGGTTGATTGATAAGCTATCCCACTTACCTCTACCAGTAACATTATTATATAGTAATACTTTATAAGCACTGCTGTGAGGTGAAACAAAGTAGATCTAGTCACAGAACACATGATGCATTGATCCAATGATGAATCAATGTTGGGCCAGCGTTGTAGACGTTGGACGTACACTGACCCACCATTTGGGTCAATGTCCCATGTTTGCCGCGTTCTAATCTCTATTCTAGGTGTAATCAGTGGCCACACTTAAAGATAATAAATTGCTTTGAAATGTGTACTGAGTGAGTGAATGTTGTTTTACTTTGCGCAATAAAAGCGAAATCGGGAATATACCCTACTCTCATCTAATGACTTCAAGGGTTCTTTATAGTGCACATTATCATAGACAGTACTGCACAATCCAGGCTTTTGAACAGTTTGGATGACTGTCTATGCACCATCTCGATGACAAACATCCGACAAACAGCCATTGAGGCCGCCATTGAAATAGTATTTTTGTAAAGTTTCAATGATTATCCTTTATATTCTGCTAAAAATGTTTCTTAATTTTGGGATAAAAATGGTAGAATTTTTGTTATTTTCTATTTTATCTTTATAAATAATTGCAAACCTTGACAAATAGTTATTTATCTAGCTATTACACGTTTTGTCACGCCTTGGCAGCTCTGTTGATGACATGGTGGACAATGAATCCAGAAGTTTACATTTGGTGTTTTGAGAGGGTAATATAAGTTAAGCTGATAGCTAAATCTATTTTAACAAGTCGTCAAGTTGGATATTGAAGGGTGTGTCTTCGACTTTACAAAGTGACAGATACACCCTTTCATATCGAAGGAGACAAGTGCATTAATGCAATCCCATTTGTATAACATTTGTACAATGTTGGGCCAACGTCGAAGACGGCCACAGAGCTTAGTAATAGCGCGGAGTTCATTGTGTGACATGACAAAAGTACTGGATTTAAATCCATAGGATATTCAATAGCTTTAATAATTTCATATGGCATACCCGTCGGCTGAGCGCAGATCTCCAATACTAATGGTACGTGTAGCCTGCTATAGTCGTACGAGTCAATTGGAGATGATGTAAATAATCAAGAACACCGATTTTTTTTTAGTACATGTTATCTGAAGCTGTGTTCATCTTACATCTCAACTATATTTATTTAAGATATCGTTTTTTCTTCTGCGATATAATTACCTGTTGTGTCTGTCGAACCTGCCCACCTCATAATATTATGTGAAGGGTCCATGTGTCTGAATCACCAACCCGAGCCAAGTATGACAACGTTTCAGGTGTATTCACCAGGTGGCGCTCGACTAGAAAAGACTGAGCTACTACTACTACTAGAAGACGGGACTACTACCACTAGAAGACGTGGCTACCACACCTATGTGCCAACCTTTTAGATATATATGTGATTATTTGATTTTTTGATAATTTCAGAATAAAAATGATAATAATAAAGACCTTTGACCACATATTGCGGTCGACTGATCCAGGCATTATCATGAAAATGAAATGAAAAGAATGGGGTTTTAGGCCACCTTTGTACACATATGGGCTAAACTGGGCCAGAAGAACCTAGAGGATGATGAGATGAATGAGATGACACTGCCTTCCAAACACAAATTCAAAATTCGAGTCCTGTCGGTCTGAGGCCGAGCACGCTACCTTCCGGTCATGGAGGTTCCCCACAATATTGAGTCATTACGAGTGAGCGGGAGAGAAACATTTTTCTTTGAAACTTGAAGGCGAGAGCGGGGTTCGAACCCGCGATCTCGGACTTTCCAAGCAGGCAGCTTTAGCCACTTTACCAGGGCTCCGCCCTGTATTATCATCAAACCTAGTGGACATTAACAGTCTTGCTAATTGACTCTAATTGACTTCTCATTTTTGAATCACAAAAAACACCAACGGGTATGTTTAATTACCATACAGTAACATTTACACGTCATCTAGCATTTCTCTGATAATCAGTTGCAACGCTTGGTGTTATGGCACTATGGCGTATAAACACGAAACAAGGGATATAATGACATTATACCTGGATTTGTAAAAACGGAAGTTCAAAATGTATTTTTACTAAAAAATATTTTGATACTTAATTACTAACATTGTCTATTGTCAATAGCTTGTTGGAACACCGCATACTAAGCGAAATGACACCAAATATGTGTGATTCTCTTAAGGGGGCCACCGTTCAATTACTAGCGGGGGGGGGGGGGGTGCAGTTTTTGAATTGGACAAATTACTTATCATGCTTATTCACCTCCTATCTGCAGAACTATATTTTTGCACACTCTGCCTCAAGCAAAATATTTATTTCACATTTAAAAATTATTGTTCTGTCTACACCGTTGGATCCCAAACTAGGCTTAGTATTGATCTGGAGGTTAACCCTTTAACCGCCGGGTTTTCATTTTTTATTAGCACATTGAGTACCACATTTTAAATATGTTAAAGATAAAATGTGACATCAAGCGGCAATATTTGAAAACAGTTGACCTCCATTTTGTCAAATCTGAATAATTGTCACTCACTTGAAGTTGTGGATCGCGTCAGCGAGACACAACTTCAAGTGGGTGAAAATTCAAATTGAATAATTTGGCGGTTAAAGGGTTAAGGAGCCGTGCAAGCCAAAATTTTCTGAAGGGCCATTAAATATTTACTTGTAACATTTAATTTAGACAATTATTATTTTCACAAAAAATTAGTCTGGTAATTGAATAGAGACCTGCTAATAAATGAGACCACAGTAGCATTTTTATTTTTTTTAAACTTCGAGGTGGTCAAAATTGACCAAAATTCAGATTTTCATGGATATCAGAAAAGTGCCAAAAATATATGTTAAACAACCTGTTTTTTTATTATTATTATTTCTCACCCATGGATCCTAGCGCATTGAAAACGTGGTTGTATATTGTAATACCACGGGGTAGGGTTACCCCCTTTTCTAGGCTCTTTCACCAAGATAGCCACAGCATAAAATATACATCATAACATTGGACTTAAATTCAGGTTATTTTATTAGAGGATCTAACCCTTTAAGCTCTACATTATACAATTTAATTTTGTACCCACCTGAAGTTGTGTCTCGCTGTCGCGACCCACAATTTCAAGTGTGCAAAAAATACGGACATATGTAAAATTGTAATCAAAACATGCCCACTACCCAATGTAATGTTCCTTTCAAACTTACTTGTTCGAAGGAGAAATATAAAGAATAATAAACCGATACAGACGTGATTAGTGGGTTCGGGGTTATTAATAAACGATGCTTTTTTTTATAATACCGCTATCTGGCATCATGGTAATATTTTTTTTCATTACAACTCAGAGGATCTTCTCGGCTGTCACACGGGGCGTGAAAGGCAACCTTGGAACACCAGGTCGTTGCTCCCGTTTACTGTTACCTACGTGTGATCCCTACTCCTGCCTCCTTGACCTGTAAACTGTTTTTACATGTGATTCTCAACTACATGTGATTGCCTCGCTTAGTGTTCAAACAGGCAGCTCAGTCTGGTATATCAAAGTATTACAGCCTGCTGCTGAGCTTGTGATGTAGCGGTGAAATGGGACGAGCTTAAAGAGATCTGTAATAATTAGCAATATCTATATACCACCCAGACGCACAAATGATTTTATAAATGAGTTTACTCCTATATTGTCACACTTAGACAAACGGAACTGTGAAATTATTCTAGCAGGGAATTACAATATAGACTTATTTTTTTGGAAGTGACATGAAATATTTCTTTGCGACTTGTCCTTCAGACAATTATTTATTTCACGAAAACTTAGTCTGCAAATATTTATTTTAAAAATACCCCACCCCCTGATAATTGAATGGTGACCCCCCTAATAAATGAGACCACCGTAGCATTTTGTTACATTTTAAACTTCGAAATGGTTAAAATTTCCTAAAATTCAGTTTATGATGGATATCAGAAAAAGCGCCAAAAATATATGTTAGACAACTTGGGGTTTTTTCACAACTATCCATTTCTCAACCCAGGGGTCGTAGCGCATTGGCAAACAATGGTTGTGAATTGTTATAGGGGTTACTCGCTGCTCTAGGCCCTTTTACCAAGATAGCCGCAGCACTAACTATATTCCTCTAAAATGCAGATATTTTATCGGAAATAAAATATATGCAAAAGGAAAGTCCTAAATATCCTTATTATTTTAGTCGATGAACAGTATTGAAATATGTTTTATATAAATGTGTCGAGGAACTTATAGGGTTAACCCCTTCAATGTTTTTCACTGAATTCAATGTTTGTCACTACATTAATCGTTATTAATCTGTTTTATTAGCAAGTTAAATCGTAGTTATTGGGAACGAAATGTGTGTTTAAACAGCGTTGTAAATGTTTCGTGTGAAATTAAACAAATATGGGTGATTGCACCCAATTGAGCATGTTGTAGCGCGACCCATAGCTGCAAATAGGTAAAAAGTTAATTACATAACTTTGAGGATAGCAATTTAAATAAAAGTTGGACCAACTTTTTATACGAGATGTCACATCATTACACTCAGTGTAAATGTACCCTTGTAGTCAGGTTGCCAGTTCCGGAACCTTGCATTCCAGAGACCCCAAACTTTTTTGGCTGTTTTGATATGCTGAGATAGTCTACTTTAAGAATCCGCGTGGCGCAATGTGTGGTAAGTTGAGCATTTTGCAAAATTTAACAAAATCCAAAATGGCCGCCGGCTACTATTATAAATTCATATTTTTGTTACTATTTGTGATAAAGCGACATATAATACCTCATTTTCGTGTATGAAATACCTGGTAAATCAATTTTTGGCATTAATAATACAATTGATGGTCAAGGTCACATCAAAAGGTAACGGTCATGTGCATTTTTACGACAGAACAGGATACTTTATTGCATTGATAGTGTGTACAATGAATGTATGAGCATATTGTATCGTAGAGAGGTAAAGGTTACAAAAGCATCTAAAATTAAAATTTAACACAATTGAAAAAAACCAAATAGGCTAGTGTTTCGCCAAGCAAGCTTGACAAGTGACGAAATGTCAATCAATTTCACCGGGCTCTTCATCATCGTCATCATCTTCTCTATCTGATTTGTTCACACATTATGGATTGCTACACACATCCTGTACACTTGCAATACGTATGTGGTGCATGGTAGGTTCTGTATAGGATAAAGCCCTCGGAGCCGAGGCCTATTCCACAGCTAAGAATGTAGAGCTCCGAGGGTTTTAGCTGACTTAAAACACACCCGACCTTAATGAGGATCCCTCACAATCAACAGCTCGATCACACCTGACTGATTATAGCACCATAGGCCTACCATGATAATTGGTCTGTACTTGATCAACAAAAACTCTCCATTCCCGGCTTAGAATGTAGTGGTCGGAGAAAGCAAATAATTTAGTGGTGTGTTTTAATTGACTGACGGCCACGCGCTCCTCTGTCACATGCCTGCTCTGACCTGCACCCACATGACAGTTCTCTCGTAACTTAAGCTGGTGCTGCTGAGCCTGTATGAATAGCCGGAGAAACTACACCACCCCGCACCTCCCACACAAACTTCATCAGGAGGAGCTCTTTTATCAGCAGCTTTCCACAGCATTACCTGAAGATGGGCATGCTTTATATGTAAAGTAAAATTGAGAGAAGTGGCAAAGCCTTAATTGGAGGCATTTTTGACTTGTACCTCTGGTAGATTTTTAGTCTGAGGTTCTCACATGTGGAAATATGTCCCTTTCTCGATAAAGATGATAGAGGAATTTCATCCCAGCCAGAACCACCTCAGCCTGAGAGTTTGTTTCTTCTCTCAGCAACGAGTGAAGGTGTGGATAGTCATTGTTCCACAAAAGGCGTAGAGCATTTAGTTTACCTTTGCGAAAGAAATAGCCATTTGTATCACAACCTGATACACTATGCAGTCCAAGCAACTAGGAACATTTGGGACCAAGCATGGTGGTAGATGCCTTCACATCGATGACCCGCCCGTCAAAACGCTTTGAATATATGTAGATTTTTCCTGTGGGTTTTTTTTCTGAATGAAGTAAATCAACAGAATCAAAACATCAGTGTCATTAGTTGTAACGAAGACATTTTTTGCCCCATTTAAATTTTTTTCTAATGCAGAGCCGACCATTGTAATGCCAGCTTCTTCGTGGTCATAATCTCTGTACCGTTCTCCAGTTATTTCAATCTCTTCTCCCATGATACATTTTGAGAGGAGTTCAAGAAAGACTTTCTTGTTGGTGGTGCTCCTCATGATTTGTTCTCGTGGCGGGAGTGTTGTCGGGAGCTTAAGCTCATATGCAGGGTGAGTATTAGCACTCTTGCGCTCATGACTCTTGGGAGAACCAACAAGGTAACGATCCAATAATTTTGTGGGATGACATTGCAAGTGATGGGTGATAGTTAGTCGTGCCATTGCGCAAACACGGACCCATACTTTCTGCAATAACTTTCTGCCATTCTATGGCCATGCAATGTGGTACAGCAGTGCATTCCCGTCAGCTATCTCTAAATCTGGAACAGGTTGATCTGTGATGTAAATTGCAAGCTTTGCCGTCAGTAATGATTTGTTACCCTCCCTAAGGTCCCCATATTGGTAAATGAAGGAGGCAGGCTTTGCACACAGCTCATGGGACTGCATGATAGAGTCTTCAACTAATATTTCTGACCAATAAGGATTGTGCGCTTGAAGAATGAATCAATGTCATAAGCAGTTAGTTCGCCTAATTTGACTCCCTTCTTCAGCACCTCTTGATGGATGTATATAACCTCTGAGGCAGTTTCGTGCCAATTTCAAGGTAGTTGTGTGAATTAACATTTTTACTAGCAGTGCTGCCATTGACAACATTCTGCAAGGGAGAATCTTGAGGCAGTGTAAGTGGGTTGGCATGACTATCAATTTCACCATATCAATTTCCCGCCTTTTCGTTCCCTCCTCTTTGTTTCGGGAAATTAATGAGTGCCTCAGTAGTTTCCATTAAGTCAGTGGAATTTACTGATGTGGAGTGATTACCAAGGATTGCATTTTTATTTTCAACAGACATGTTTTCCATGAGCTTATCCATTCTCTGGAGTATAGGGTGAGTGACTACCCACTCAGCTCATTGTTTGAGTGACAGTGTGCGTCACTTTATACCACTCCTACCCTTGTCATACCTAATCATGGTCTATTCTCCCAATTGATCTTGAAATACAGCATTTAACGTTCCATCATTGTGTCGGCATGTCTGCCTTCTTCAGCTAGCTGTCCCATCTCATGTACATGAATGACTATATACCTGACATAATTCCAATGTCCAGCGATGAAAAAATATGGTAACATTTCTCTGAGGCAGTAGTGATGCAGTCTCCCTCTCGGTCAGCTCAAATATATTGGTGAACGATGGTGATCTACCCACAACCTTCCGTTGATGACTCACTTGCTCCCTCTAAGGTAGATGTCATGGCATCTTTAAATTTATTTTTCAGTGTCATCTAGATGCAGAGCATCAATCATAGCTCTGAGAACCAGACCAGAAGACACCATGCGGAATCCCCAAAGCGCACGTGGCCAGTTCTTTCCATTTAGCATGTTTGGTATGCCCTTATACATTGGACTGCTCGGAGATATTCTTCAAGACCTGACTCCTTAATGATAGTACAAATCGGGCCCAGGAATGAGGACAGGGTGTGCATGGCTCCAGGTCGCATTTCAAGGTTTGACCACCTTTTTGGATCCGACCACATGATCTGCATGGCAAGTTTGTATAGTTACATATCAGCTGCAAGGACAATTTGCTTCATTTCAAAGTTCTTCAGGAATTCCTCTGTGTTGGTCATGCTTGTCAGGACAGTATCAACGTGGGTTGGTGGGCTATCAATCAGAGGGTCATAATGATATTGTGTCGCAGGAAGAAGGGTGGCAGATTCAGAAGATTCGCGCACAATTTGAGACATGCATCATCCCCATTCAACTCCTTATTCTCAAGACTTTTCACTATGCTAGTGTTTATCAACCACTTGATAGCCTACTTTTGTGCTCGTTCTACATTTTGTTGCACAGCATTAATCTCTGAGTTTGACCAGAGGTCCTGGTCAGACAATGTCTGACCAGGTTTGATACTATTGGGTATAAGTTTTTTGGGATGTGTATGGTGGAGTAAAGGAATTGCACAGTTTGAAGAAATATCTACCTTTGCAGCTTCTTGTTTGGGCAGACGAGGTACACTCATGTCACGAGTTTTTTTTTGTCAGGAAGCTACTCTCTAATATATTGGATTTTGCCGGTGTTGTCGAGTTAGTAATATGGTCTTCATCATACTCCATGTCAGTAGCTGGAATATTGACACGTGCACACAAATCTGAGGTGGTAACAGCACTGCAGGAACTGACACTGCTAGAATTCTCCATGAATTCGAGCGCCATCAGATGGGTTTCACGACGCCCATTTGGCGTGAACACCACCAAATCAAAGTTATCAAACCGTGCTAAAATCAGACCATTCACAACTGGAGGGGGATCCTGGGACAAGAGCTGTTTCTATTGGAGGAAGAGTGCTGAGGATTGCTTAAACTTATGTAAACACAACTATGAAGCTCTTGTAGCATCTCCTTGGACCCAATAAGGTGATATAGTTTGATAGCATAGCCCAATGTTACTTGGTTCTAGCATCCTGTGACTAAATGTTGGATTGAATTGGATAAGCAGACAGCTTTCTTAGTGACCTTGCCTTTTTATACCAGTTGACCTTGACCTATCTATGTGACCTTGACCTTCAATTGCATTATTAATGCCAAAAACTGATTTACCAGGTATTTCATACACGAAAATGAGGTATTATATGTTGCTCTGTCATAAATAGTAACACAAATATGAATTGATAATAGTAGCCGGCGGCCATTTTGGATTTTGTTAAATTATGCAAAATGCTCAACCTACCACAAATTGCGCCACGTGGATTCTTAAAGTAGACTATCTCAGCATATCAAAACAGCAAAAAAACTTTGGGGTTTCCAAAATGCAAGGTGGAGTAACAATTGGCCATATGGCAACCCGACTATTGATAAAAAATAAAACTACGATTTTACTTTATCTTGTCTTGTTATCTTCTATGGCCTAAACAATGTTAATAGACCGGACCTTTCCAAGCATGAGAGTGTATGACATATTTGAATCATATGTATCCTAATATGAATAGACAGTTCACCTCTTGTCAACCTCAATTAGTCTGGTACACCTTAATAAAATGAACCAATTTGAATGCCTATGCGTCAATCTGAAAGAAAGCTGTTCTCCTTCAAAGTGTAATGTCATTTGATGAATCTTTATTATGAGAGAAAATAACACTATAATCACTTATTTAATACAATTACAACACAGAGACCAATCTAGTGCTGAATATTTAATCTTCACATCGTTTTACGTTTTGAAAGAAAAATGATGGCTCAGTCCCAAGAGAGGTGATGTTGTGGGGTTTATTTGGTCTATCGGAGTCAATGCACAAAAAAAATTGTTTGAACCAGTGTTGGTTTAATGATGGACCAGCGTCGCAGACGCTGGTCCTGCTTTAAGACAACACTGGTTCAACATTGGTTCTGCGTCCACCGGGTAAGCAGGAGAGAGGACTGACTGGGCGCCAAGTTGGGTTCAGGTATGATGCATGTGACCGATGACTAGCCTGGGGTGGCCAGTAAAATATCAAGTACCAGATTATATCAATTATTGAACAGTGCTTTATGTTAGAGGCGAGTTGATTTCATAATTGTGACACAATATCAGATTATTGTAGGCTTATCTAGTTCACATGATGTACATCGCTAGAGGGCGATGATCATAGTGACCCTTTAAGTGCGGGTACCGACTTTCGACGTCAGAATATGACGTCAATAGACGTCAGATTCTACAGTTGATCCCCGCACTGAAAGAATTAAAACTTTTTTATGGGCGTAGACCCATAACATAAATATTCAAATGAAACGGAAAGAGCTGACAAGGACATTTATGAAAAGAAACCTTTGGTCTGCTGGTTTACATAAAATATTTCAGCAATGTATCCCTGCAATTGAAAATATGCTGATGTAAATACTTCAAAAAGGCCTAATTACATTTGGTAAATGCTTACTTTCGCCATTTGAAACTGAGAAATTAGCCCACGTTAGCAATTCCAGCTTCAAATGAATGGAAACAATGAGCTGACAACTCGTCATGACCATCTTCATCTATCCAGTTGTCTGCAACCGGCAGACTGGTAGTCTGACGGTCAGACCTGATAGGGCAATGTGGTCATGACAGACTTATCTGGGTAGATACTATAATAATCAAACGATTTTTTTGAAGCTGGAAATTGCGCTAGCAATTCCATCTTCAAATGAAAGAAAAATAGTAAATAAGTGAATAAACTACTACTACTGAAAAGCTAGCATTATAGATGTGAACTGTGAAGCCAGAACCAGAGATTGGTGAAATGCCCCGTATTATTTGGTTTCCGGCAAACACAAGATATTTGCAAACATCGGCGCAGAGCTGGAACGACGGCTCGGACGATTACCCATCGCTGAGCTAATGTCGTGCTAATGCATTGTATTTTGATGGAGATGCATGGGATGTGATAGATGCACCTCGTGTCCTGTGGCGCCACATTGGCCAAAATTCAATTGTTTCTGCAAAATATGACAGATACGCAACAGTGTCCGTATTCGCGTACAAGTCACGATATATCGTAGGCTTGGATTGGTCGAGATGACAATCTCGACCAATCCGAAGCCTACGATATATCGTAACTTGCACGAGTATACGGACACTGTGGCGCACTATACTATTCATATTATTACTTTAATAACTTTACTTTACTCTTATTTTGTAAAATTTATTAATCGACCCAAATGAACATTATTACACTCTAATTTCAAATAATTAGCCTTTAAAACCTTTGAAACCTACAATGTCGTTTTTGCATAAATTACATCGCCTCTTGATAAAAGGATCATTGTAATCCCGAGGATTGCGAGACAATATCATCCCGATCCCCGAGGGATAATCGTTTGTACGGAAGGCAATCTCCATGAGCCCTATAGCCATCACAGTTCAAGGCTTGACGTACGTTGTTTCCCATGGAAGAGATGACACTTAATTGAATCATCAACCCAGACAACACAAGACATTCAACCAATGTTGGGGAAATGTTGATCCGACGTGGCGGACGGCGGGCCAGCATTAATCCATTAATCGTGTTTTGTGGGAAGGGTGTCCTGCAATCCCGTTATCCAGCAAACACGGGACGCTGCTCCATTGTCAGTTTATAGGTGGCCTTAACACTTGAAGCGCTGAAGTTATTTTGTAAAAATCCTGGAGGCCAAAGTGTTTATTTCAATTTGAAATCATCATAAATGTCTTAGTTAGCTCTTTCTGATTTATTTGAATACCTATGTTATGTATCTACGACTAATAGAAATATTTTTACTCTTACAGTGCGGGGATAGACTTTAGTCGTCAGAATCTGACGTCTACAGACGTCAGATTCTGACGACTAAAGTCTATCCCTGCACTGTAACGGTTAATTAAATCCCATTCATTCATACGTTCCATTGTCAGCGTCGTAGACGAAATGAGTGCTGATGATTGGTTGATTAGACTGATAGATGAGGAATAAATAGTACAATAGGAGATCAGATC
Source organism: Flabesymbios commensalis (assembly GCA_964017125.1). Lineage (NCBI taxonomy): Eukaryota > Metazoa > Annelida > Polychaeta > Terebellida > Flabelligeridae > Flabesymbios > Flabesymbios commensalis. The sequence goes on along the minus strand of OZ024904.1, from coordinate 20,895,769 downwards.
CCACATACAGATTTAACATATTAACATTTGCATCATGTAGCTACTAACATTAACGTTTGCCTCATGTTAAGCCTTACAGCGCTGAAATAGTTTTGTATGGCGACCAAAGGGTTTTTTCAACTTGACATCATCATAGATTAGTTATCTCTTTCCGCTTCATTTAAATACATATGGGTATACGGCCATTATAAAAATATATTTCAGTGCGGGGATCGACTTTAGACTTCAGAATGTGACGTCTAGAGACGTCACATTCTGACGTCTAGAGACGGTCCCCGTGCTGAAAGGCTTAACATATTAACACTTGCATCATGTAACTAAACCTACTTTACCTCATGCGCATCATGAACATTAAAAGTTATGATAGCATATTGCATATATGAGGCATATTGAATTTGTGGTTGTAAAATTAAAAACCGGTAATGATGTTGTAAAGATTATCAGGTAGTACACCGACATTATGAATAATTTTGATATTTGTATTTATTTCTCATTCAAAAATGAACCCGCCAAAACTTTTGCTGGCAAATGTCAAATGTTTCAAAAGCATACACATGCTAGTCATGGTGTTTGCCTAATACTTCTGAGTTTTCATTAATACATTCATGATATTTTCCAAGTGTTCTTTAATACATGCATTATATTTACAATCATATGGCAGTATCTTGTCTACTATCCGCGTCTGCAGCCTAGCGCATCACTGAGCTACCAGAAACGCTTCTGTTATATTCAGTTCTAAACGCCACACTGTCTTTGATGACTCATTTATATAGACTTTATACTGTCACTGTATATTTCCTCTTGCCCTGAAGTCCATTTTAACAGTTTAATGGAATTACACTGACTTAAATCACATGACAGCCCCCTCCATCCCCGCACCAACTGCATGTCATCAATCAACAAATGAAACCTCGAATTACCATTTTGTATTTATTTAAAGTGCCTTATAAATATGTTTATACAAAAAAAACATACCCACTCCCTCTGCTGCGTAACACCTATGTATATTCCAGTGGCCCAGACTCGACCTCGACCTTGCGAAATTGCCCTAAAATCATTTTATTTTGCATTTACGGCTAGTACATACTGTCTAGTACCCAAAACCAGTGGGTGTATACGTCAGGCTAGCTTGGCTTTTTTAAATCCAAGATGGCCGCCAAGATCGCCGCTAAATATTAAAGAGGCATAATTTCTGAGCTAATTCACACATAATTCTGATCTAAGTGGCTAAAGATGTTATGGGTATAAATCTGCGAATCCATTTCAAGTGTTAAATTGTAGCTCTAAGTCAAATATAATCATCTAAAAAAAATGGCCGCCAAAATAAATTAAAAATTCTAGAATAAAGATGCAGAACTTTGAACTAATTTATATCATAGAATTGTGATCTCGGTGTCTAACCTGCTAACCATATATACACACAACTAAGATTTTTAAGTATGTAAACCATACACTATCATTGAAAAGATAATATAAAATTGAATAAGATAAACAAAGCAATATGAAAGATTCAATTACTTGAACTGAGAAACGCCGAAGTGGAAACATTTTTGTTGGTCCAAAATAATCAGATAAATCTTATCGTCGTCGACATAAGAGGCCACATGGGATCGACACAGGTTTCATGCAAATGCGTGATCAGATATTCAGCTTTCATGTAAACCCAATCTTTACCACCGCGTCGTGTTTGCTTCTACAGAGAGCTCATAACTGAGGTGCTGTGACAAGTCAACGAAATAAATTTGTAATAATATGAAGGGGCCAACATTAAACTAACATTGCTTCTATGTATCGTCCTTGCTGGGACAAGCTCGGGCGAGCGTGTTATTAACTGATATCACATGGGAAGATGCAGCTTTATCGGCCGATTACAGGCTCCATGCAAAAATATACAACATCTCTTCAATTGGCTAGACAAAATGGGTAGATGTAAAGTGATCCGGTCTGATTCAGTATTCACCCTTCCCCCCCCCCCGCCTTATTTAGTAATTGATGTGTTAACCTACTTTATTGCGAGTACACTGATATATCTCCTAATATTTAACTCTATTACCACTTACAACACTGAAATACTTTTGTATTAACCTTGGAGACCAAAGGTGTTTTTTTTTCAATTTGATATCGTCTTAAATGTCTCAGTTATCTCTTTCCGCTTCATTCGAATACTTATGTTATGGGTCAACAACCATTATATTTTATTTTTTTCATTGCACGGACTGTCTTTATACGTCAGAATCTAACGTCTACGGTACGTGATAGTTCTGCCCTTCGTTTACAATTTGAAGTTCATAATATAACAATAGCATGATTTTGAGGGTGATTGGTCCGACGCAGATGCCAGCAGAACATAGCGGAGCCGCAGACTGCTGTCATCTGTGAAGGGCTAATAAAAATACCTATCGCACAAAAAAATGTTTTTAGGCCCACTATTATATGTTATCACTTATCCACCAAATCTTGAAAACATATTTATTATTTGTCCACAATTAGGCTACAGCATAGGCCGCCACACAGGCCGCCTATGCAAAAACTAACAACCTTGCTAAGCATCACAGCTCACTCTTCTTCAGCCGGATGTCAGCCCGCCCAGTAGCCCAGTGAGCTGGCGACCCCCGCCTCTCTCCCGTTAGGCGCCAGCTATGCCAAACATATATGAAATGAAATGAAAAACTTCTAATGCGCCTGAATCCTCGGTGTCCCGAGCTCAGAAGCGGTGCAAATCCGAATCTGGCTCGTTATCATTGTCCGTTGCCGTTCCAATTCATAAATCCAGCATGCAGGGACACAGAGGATTTAGGATGGAAAAGCTTGTCCGGAATATACAGTTTTCAATTTTTTCTGAAATGACTGTGAAGATTTAGATTTTTTTTATCTCAAGAGGGCTACAATTCCAGAGCTGGGAGACCACAACCAAAAAAGCCCTTTCACCCATCTTAGAACTCACTCTGGGAACAACCAGTTGATCATCATCTGAGAAGCGGAAATTACGGGTTCTGTTTAAAGGTTTTAGCAGACTATGTAGATATACTGGCCGACATGTATGTATAACTTTATATGTGAGGGTGCATATTTTGTATTTTATTCTGAATTGAACAGGTAGTCAGTGTAGGGATTTTAACAAAGGTGTAACACTGCAGAATCATGGAGAACGGGTCACAACCCTGGCTAAGCAGTTTTGAACGCTCTGCAGCTAGTTTATTTCGCGATTTGGGATGTTAGAGAGGATAGAATTACAATAGTCTAGCTTAATCGACACAAGTGAAGTTGCTATTGTCTTAGTCACTGCCGCTGTTAAAAATCTGCGCAAGCGACTTAAATCACGTATATGATAGTAGCATGATTGACAGACTTTTGATAAATGTTAATTGAAATTCTTGTCAAATCCCCCCCCCCCTAGATTTCGTGCCGAATCAATTGGTATTACATCCTGATCAAGTAATTTTGTAGGGAAATATTTAGTAAATTTGTCTCGTTGCGATTTAGTACCGATTAGTATAAAATTTTTCTTGTCAGGATTCAATTTGAGTTTGTTAGCTATCATCCAGTCGGAAACGTCTTGCAAGCACTGCTGGACCAGCGAAACAAGAGATCAATGATGCTGCTATCAAGAGCTCAAAGATGCTGCTATGGTCCAACGTGGCAAAGGCTGCGGACAGGTCCAGCAAGACCAATACTGCGGTCTTACCACTGTCCATGCTCATACAGATGTCGTTGTCGTTGGGACCGTATACGATTTGAAATTATTTTTTAGATTATTTTAGACATGAAATTTAGGTTTGAGACTGGTCTATGGTTTTTCATGTCATCTTTAGACAGTGATGGCTTCTTTATTAAGGGTGTGATGTGTGATACTTTCAAAACGTCCGGGAAAGATCCGGATTCCAAAGACAAGTTGACCATGTTCGTGATGGGAGTTAGCAATACACCTAGACACGGTTTTAATAATTTGGTAGGCAATGGGTCCAGATCACAGGACTTGTCCTGGGAAGAAAGGATTAATTTCTTAACCTCATCTACAGTGGCAGGTTTGAACGATGTCATTGGAAAATTTATTTCTGGTTGTAGAATAAGAGATACATTGTGTGTAGGATCGCAAAATTTCATTCTAATTTACAAAAAAAAGATGGAAAAACTGTGGCAAAGTGTGGTGATATTGTGGTAGGCATCGATTTAGTAGGAACTCGGTGTAGTACCGAGTTGACCGCCCTCCAAAGTTTCCCCGCGTCATTCTCATTTTCATGAATGTAATTTACAATATGTTCTTTCCTAGCTTTCTCCATCATTTTATTGCACAGGTGGGTTTGCTAAACATAGTTCGATCTAATTGATCGAAAACGAGATTTCCACCAGACGCGTTCAAGATATTGTCGTGTGCGTTTGGTTGCTTGAATTGCCAAGGATTCGGCGGTTTAGGAGGAACTGATTTTGTTTTGAGAGGAGAATGAGTATTCAAAATGGATGATAATGTATCGTCGAATTGTTTACAAAAACTGTTTGCAGACAATTTTGGATTTTGTAATGAGTTGTGATTTACTAAAATTTGTTTTAAATTTATTTATGTCAATTTGATTGATTCGTCTGTATGTTATCTGTTTCTTGGCTGTATGACGATGCAGATTGCTCCGTAGTTCAGCTATAACTGTTAAGTGGTCAGACAAGCCATCAGATGGGAAAATAGAAGAGACAATCTGACTAGCTGATCGAGTGATGCACATATCCAACCAGTGGCCGTGGATGTGAGTTGGGAAATTGACGTGCTGAAGAAGTCCGAAAAACGTTAGGATATCTGTGAACGTTTATGTATGATGTGATAGAATGTCTAAATGCAAATTGAAATCACCTAAAATTATCAATTCTCCTGGGATGGATGAAAGGTTTTCGAGTAGATTTTGAAATTGATCGAAAAAACCCAGTGGATATTCTATCAGTCTGTAAATGCATACTAAAAAGCGGAGCTGATATTTTGCAGCCTACTGACTCGAAACTGGTATGCAAGGTGATACAGCAAACTTATTGTTAGTCATAATTGCCACGCCGCCGCCCTGTTTACCTCGGCGTGGTTCGTGTATCAAACTAAAGCTGCCGATGTTTCTTTAGATCTTAGCCACGTCTCCGTAATCGCTACCACGCTGGTGGTCACCAAATCGGAAAAGGATGCAGATATCTGGCGTATCGATCTTACATTTACCGTCGCCATGCTAATGCGATTTGAATTTGTTGGACCCGGGTTTAAACTGACATCCCCTGCTGGCACGAGGAGGAGCAAGAGGAGGAGAGGCAAGGAGTACATTTGACTAAACAGTTTTCGATGTGTGCACACGAACAGGCATGGTAGCTTGTTCAGTGTTGGATTGGACACGCCGATCAGCAGATGGGGATGACATGCCTTCTTCGTTCCACACAACACGAAATCAGTGTCTCTGTTTATGGCTGAAGATGACATAAAAAATAACAGGAAGAGGTACAAAAAATACATTTTGAGTCTGACCCTATAAAAAGAAAATTTTCAAAGGCCCAGAGAAAAACACTTGGTCTTCTGATAATTAAGAAATCATTAGATGAATGTACTTTTCCAAATATCTTCAAACAGCAGAGGTGATCAATGTATGCCAAAAATCTGACGAATTAAATACATCAAATTGTCGCCATTTGTTAAATTTTAGTAAACATTTTTTTGAAAAAAGCTCTTGCTCAACCGATCAATCCCTTGTTGAACACTCTCTTCCCTTGTCACTTGTTAGCCTTCAGGCAGGGTTATGGCTATCAGGACGCGATGAATATTGGCGTAAAGATCTTTTAAACAATCACCAAATTGGTGCTCTATTAATGAACCTTAACAAGGCATTCAACTGCATGTCACATGACCGTTTGGTCGTAAAATGCAAAGCTTATGGTTTCCAGACATTTTCTATTTCATTAAATGAGTACACGTCACAAAGTATTCAGATGACAACACTCTTTCTTTTGCACCTCCAAATTCCCCCCTTGTAAAATCATACCTCGACACCGAGGCAATAAAAGCTGGATGGTGGTTTTCCATAGAGCATACGTCTTTTATGTATACAGTATGTAACCGCGGACTTAGTAGCACAACTTGTAGTCGCACACAAATAACGATGATGAGTTCCTTGTCCTGAGCCGCAGCGTGAAGCTGCTTCTGAGTGCTCCTGGGGAGCTGGAAAAGATTCAGGAGAGGGATATAAAGTGTGTTTATTCCAACAACAAAAGCCTCATATGAGTCCCTCCTGAATAAAGCTAGTTGCCATCTCTAGAAGATGCGAGACAGATGAACATCGTAATTCAGACAAAATTCTCAAGGATTTAGCACTGACCTAGGGCGGGGCCCTGGTGCAGTGTTTAAAGCTGCCTGCTTGGCAAGTCGGTGATCGCGGGTTCGAACCCCACTCTGGCCTTCAATTTTAAAAGAAACAAAATGTTTCTTCTCCGCTCACTCATAAAGATTCAATGTTGTGGGGACTCTCCGTGACCGGAAGGTAGCGTGCTCGGCCTCAAACCGTCTTGGTTCAAATTTCAAATTCTGTGTCTGGAGGGCAGTGTCAACTCATCATCTCACCATCCTCAGGAGGCTCTCATTGCCCAGCTTAAATACACTGGAATTTTTTGCCAGGGGCATTGAGAATAACTTGCTACATGATGATGATGATGGTGGGTAATTTTGATCAGATATTGCGTGACAGATATTATCTGTCTATCAATCTGTATATCAATACTATTAATGACGCTGATATAAGCTAGATACCGGCATTCTGATATTATGTTATTTTATCGATTATTGGGTAATAGCGTGTAGGGTGTTAATGATAGGGGCCAGCTGCTATATTTCAAGCTATTAAGATCCAACACTATACATCCTCACACGGTTGAGAATGATCCAAAATATAACCTAGCTTTCCGCTGATTACTCAAGCTATCCTCATGCAATTTTGCAAGCACTATTTTCTACACATTTGGCTAAAGGTCTGAAAATTTCACACACTTTACAGTCGGACACCGCTATTACGAGCACGGATATAGCGATAATATAGTTTATAACAAAAACACTTACCGTCCCACAAATTCACCTCTTAACCTTCTATAATGTAATTAAAAATATAACCATAAAAACATTTAAATTTCACGAATTTCAATATTTCCTTCATTTAACCGCTACACGTCTTTGAGAGTGGAGTACAGTTCTTTGAAGTCTGAAACTACAATGTGTCAGAATTTTTCGCATTAATGATTAGCACAGCGGACAACTATAAAGAGATGATGCAACATTCAGCCAACGTTGGCCCATTCCTAGATAAATAGTTCCCATTTGTTATTTGCCCCTTTTAAAATGTGTCATTTACGAACCTTTTTCATTAAAATATTGCTGAAGTTATACTGTACTAAGTATTGCACTGATGAAACATCATGTTGATTAAAGTAGGTGGGTCGCCATGATTCGCCATGATACAATTTTGGTTAGTGACCTTCATCAACATTTGAATTAATCAATCAAGATTAATAATTTTTTTATCAATCGATTTTGCAATTGAAAAACATCAGTAAATAATATTTATGGTTTGTAATCGTGTATGTAATCAAGAAATATTTGAAAAAGATAACCAACACAATAATAATGGGGGAAAAAGGAAGCTTTTATTAACTATATGCTTCAGCGCGACACCATTATATAGAAGCATTTATGCTAAAAACATGAAACATGATATTAAAGCAGCCCCTTGGGATGACATCAATTTTCGTTTTTAGTTTTGTAATGAAGTAGTGTATCCCCAAGAACATGATTTTATTTTTTTCAGGATTTTTAGATTTTTCAAAATATTTTTCATCAACATCTCTATGAAACCGCTTGAAACCCAAACAAACTTTTTGTACACTTAAACACTTTCTAAAGGACGGTTAAATGTTAGTACAGCATTGGGCCACATGGTGATGCCGTCTGTCCAGCGTTGGGCAGACAATCAGTGTTGCAGGTGTATCACCTCATGTCCTGGCTATAAGACACCAATCAGACACCAATTAGCGGCGATTGCTTTGATCTCCTCGTCCAAGACGTGGGAATATGTGATGTAAAGTTTTGTATATTGCTGACTTGTTTTGTTTACATGGCAATATACGACCTGGAAATTTAACTATTTCACTCTTTTTCGGTGTTTTAAATAGTTTTTTGACTTGTTTGTATTTTTAATTAAGATCAGTAGGCTATATAGCTTCATATAAGTAACATTTTCAAAATTGACAACATTAAAAATGTCTCATCCCAAGGGGTCCCTTTAAGATATTAGGTTACATTGTCCACTAAAACTTATTCATCATAAAACACTTTATTCTGGGAGGGAGGTGGGAAGCAGTTATAAAAATAGGCGATGAAATAAGAGCCTCCAGCAGCTTAAATAGCTCAAATACCCCACCCGGTCGGTATCTGCCCAATGAAACTTTAGTTCAGACGGGACGACAGCCCTGCGCCGGTACAGAAACGGCCAGCATAACCAAAGCTGCACCGGCACCGGACCATCGACCCGAGACAGCCCAGAATCAACGAGCCACTCAGGCGTGGCAGTCCAGCGAATACAAGAGACCTTGGACAGATGGCGTTTCCCTGCCGGGCCAGCGCTGCAGACGCTGGACCAACAGCAAAACAGCAACTGCCCAAGTAACGTGTACGCCGGGTACAAAATGGTCCTTTCTAAAAACCCTTTCCATTCCAAGGAATGGACAGAACTCTTAAAAAGATAACCAACACAATAATAATGGGGGAAAAAGGAAGCTTTTTATTAACTATATGCTTCAGTCATTGCGCACGCAGCGCGACACCATTATATAAAAGCATTTATGCTAAAAACACGAAACATGATAATAAAGCAGCTCCTTGAGATGACATCAATTTTCGTTATTTTTGTGATAAAGTAGTGTATCCCCTAGATCATGATTTTATTTTTTTCAGAGTTTTTAGATTTAAACAAGTATTTTTTATCAACATTTCTATGAAACCGCTTAAAACCCAAACAAACTTTTTGTATACCTAAACACTTGCTAAAGGACGGTTGAATGTTCCTACAGCATTGGGTCACATGTTCATGCCGTCGGCCTAGCGTTGGGCAGACAGTCAGTACTGCAGCACCTTGCCGTATCAGGTCTGACCGTCAGACTACCAGTCTGACCTTGACAACAGGTGTGTGTGAAGCGGGTACGAAAATGAGGGGTGCGAGCAACATGAATATTCATTATGACGTCACTGATTTACTGACTGCAGCGTGGAGGTCACACTCAGGTCAGATTGTTTGGGCCGCCTGAATCAACTGTGAATTGGCCAGGGAGGAGGAGGGAGGAGGTGGGTTCTGAACTCATAGCACATATACGGGTTATCCAGGTTCTGCCGGTGGCAGACAACTGGATAGATGAAGATGGTACTGCAAGTGTATCTCCTCATGTCCTGACTACAAGACACCAATTAGCGGCAATTGCTTGGATCTCGCAGTCCAAGACGTGGGAATATGTGGTGTGAAGTGCTGTATATTGTTGACTTGTTTTGTTTACATGGCAAAATACGACCTGGAAATATAACTATTTCACTCGTTTTCGGTGCTTTAAATTTTTTTTTTTTGACTTTTTTGTATTTTTAGTTAAGATCAGTGGGCTAAATTGCTTCATATGAATTAAATTTTCAAAATTGACAAAATTGAAAATGTCTCATCCCAAGGAAGCCACCAAAAAGAGACGCCAAACACGACGTAAAAAGTATGTGTTAAGCCAACAACCTCAAGGGGGTGACCAACTCGTACTAACCACAGGCGATGATCACCCGTATTCTGGCATCAGAATAGAGGAGCGGGTGCAGCTAATTGTCGCGTTATGGCTCATTTATTACAAACAAATCAACTGCAACCCACACACGTGGAATTCTACCTAGCCTACACCGTACATATTTTTGACCTAGCCCAACGGTACGAGTGGAAAACTTTACTTGATTTCGACTACCAATACCGCGAGAGACAAGTAGAATTTGGTTTCCAGTGGGGGACAAATATGAGTAACATGGAGCTCACGCTTCTGCGTTCACGACGTTGGGGTGAATAAGGGGGTCACGGACAGAAACGAGAGCATCATAAACTGTCCACAGGAGGTGCAGTCGTCAATAAAATAAATCCGCCTCAACAGGACTGCCATCTATTTAAAAAATAGAAATGGAAATGGCGACTCCTGCAAATTTAGACATGTACAATCTCAAATTTAAAAAAAACGAGTGAACGAAAGGAACCATTATAATATTTTAAGTATGATGGCTCCTTAAATTACGAACAATGGGAAAATGTAAATGACTCTAAACGGAAATGGATTTTAAAGGGTGTTCATGAAGGTTTTGAGATTTTAGATTCTGAACCCCAAAAGGAGGTAGAGATTGACAATCATAAATCCGCCACTAACAAGCTGTATAGACCTGCGGTGGAGAAGCAAATTATGGAAGAAATAACAAATGGACGTTAGAGGGTAGTGAATAAAAAAACAACATTAATTTCCGCTTTGGCGGCCATCCCGAAGAAAATGGGGAAATAAGACTAATTCACGATGCCTCGCAGCCAACAGGTGGCGCTCTGAATGATTACGCGGAGAAGAGTCAATGTGTATATGAATCCGTGAAAGATGCTATTACAATTATTAGGCCAAATTCGTTTATGGGAAAAATCTACCTATCGAATGCCTATAGAACTGAAAAAATTTACCCCCGTCACCAACAATGGACTGGGCTCAAGTGGCGCTTTGATGGGGATGATCATTTCACTTACATGGTTGATGAGCGTTTATGTTTCTGTGCAAGAAAATCACCCAGTATTTTTACTCAATTGACTCAAGCGGTCATACGTATTGTCGCTAATATGGGCCACTCCGGGATTGTATGCTGTCTAGATGATTTCCTTATTGTGGCCGATACGCATGCTGAATGTTTAGAGACTATATCTGCCCTACAAAAAACGCTACGTGCTTTGGGCTTTCATAATTAATACCAGAAAATAGAGGGGCCTTCTCAACATATGAAATTTTTGGGTGTGTTGTTAGACAATCGAGTTATGATGATAGAATTACTAGAACAGAAAATTATTGAACTGAAACGTATATTGTCAAATTTAATAACGAAAGATAAGATAACTAAAAGACAATTCCAAGTGTGTTTATTCGCAGATTGTTGGATTGCATTCGTAATCTGAAGCACCCGCACCACCGTGTGAGACTGACACGTGATATGCGGGCTGACATGCTCTGGTGGCTGAGCTTTGTGGATGTGTTCAATAGAAAAATATCCATGGTGGAATCTCGCCAGGCTACAGCCACATGCTATAATCGTTAGTCCGTTTCAGAGGCGAAACATCCCTTTTGCAGGATAAACGTCCACCTCAGAGTCCAAAAACACGAGGCGACGTATTAAAAACCCAAATTATCAGCAAATGAGCTGGTATTTATGTTTCATTTTACATTTATCCAACTGTGAACAAACAATGCAATTTAAAAATTTATATGTCCCCAGTGCAGTCGTCTGAAAGCTATGGACTCGACATAAGCAGTGACAACATGCTGTTTTAAATGTAAACATGGAAAATCGGTAATAGTTTGAGTATACTTCCTATAATATTTCCCTTTTGTCTGTTCATACTATTCAAAAGAATTGCCCAGATACAATCATTACAAAGATACAAAATCAGTTAATATTTACAATATTAGGAATCTGTTGGGAATAATCGTTTAATATCAGAATTCAATGAAATAAAGGTATCCACAGTGAAATATTTTGACAACTCCTCCTCTCGCTACATGTGTACACGATGTTAATATGGGAATACCGTAATATACTCGATTACACAACTACACTGCTAATAATGCTTACATTATTTAAAATCTGATATTCTAATGTATATTTAAAATTTTAAATATGAAACAACCTTTATGAAACTGAACCTTGTAGACATTATGTAAATCCTGGATCTCCAGTTTTTACCTGAATAAATATATTATTTGTGCCTACTGGAAACGCATATTTTCTCATTACAGTAACGTTTGGCCACATCAATATGGCTGATGCTGATAAGCGATGGGGCAGCCAGAAAACAACACACATATTTTTGGACATCGTCGCAAACGGAAAAGAGGCCAAGCCCGGGGATCAACATACGCGAAAAAAAACTAAAACATATATTTCTATATTTGAGAATTCACCAACCACTTTAAAACACAGCGTCGATCTTTCTTCAAACATTACACACGACCACACATAACATTCCACAAAATAAGAAGCAAGCATTGATTCAAACAGCAAGAACATCAAAGTACAAGCAGATGAAACAGAAACAAATAACATAACAGATGACATCGTATAAAACATGAAACACGTATTACCGACAGTTTTAGAAAATGTTGCAGACGAAGTGCCTTCTGGAATCCCATACATTGTACAACTTATTTGCAATGAATAATAATCGTTTCGCTTATTTCTTGAAACTGTTAGATGGTACTCCATACAGTAAAACAACACAACTATGGTATTGCAATGAAACCATAGTTTTTTAACATGGGTACTACAGACAGTGCTCAAGATAATGTGTAGTAATAACGCACGAAATACACGGCGTTAAATTATTTTGTGAGTACAAGTACACATACCTGATTGATTTGCGCACGCACAGTTATTTTGCTGAATAACATAACATGCCACGGTTGTGATTCTCATGATGACGTGCGTCAACCAGTTTTGTGGTTTCCTCAGTCACTTCTGAACTAATTTTCATGACATTTTGCTCAGACAATTGACCATAGCCATGGGGCGACTATACTCTTAAAATTTTGCTAAGTTTTAGAAGAGCATCATATAGGTTTTGACTTTAATTAAATTTATGGCAATTTTTGCAAATGAGGTTGATCCGAGGTCTTTAAAATGTCGTGAAACGACTTCCATGGGGTGAAAACCCAGAGTAAACGCACCAAACACACCACTGTGGGTGACTTTGTTATAAAGTTACAGCATTTTATAGGCCTTTGGCTTTAAATATGTAAATTTATGCTATTTAAAATTTATGCAAATTAGGTTGACCAGAGGTTAGTTATTTTTATTTATTTATTAAGCTTTATATACACAAATATATACAATAATCGTACAAATATGCAAATGTGAGTAAAATTGTGTACATCAGGATGTAAAATACAGGTGACCAGTACTCTAACTAAGTTCAAAATCCCGGATAAAATTTATATACGTGGTAATTACATTTAAAATTTCACTTAAAAAAAATAAAGTGTGTTTATTCCAACAACAAAGCCTCATATGAGTCCCTCCTGAATAAAGCTAGTTGCCATCTCTAGAAGATGCGAGACAGATGAACGTCGTAATTCAGACAAAATTCTCAAGGATTTAGCACTGACCTAGGGCGGGGCCCTGGTGCAGTGTTTAAAGCTGCCTGCTTGGCAAGTCGGTGATCGCGGGTTCGAACCCCACTTTGGCCTTCAATTTTAAAAGTCTTCTCCGCTCACTCATAAAGATTCAATATTGTGGGGACTCTCCGTGACCGGGAGGTAGCGTGCTCGGCCTCAAACCGTCTTGGTTCAAATTTCAAATTCTGTGTCTGTAGGGCAGTGTCAACTCATCATCTCACCATCCTCAGGAGGCTCTCATTGCCCAGCTTAAATACACTGGAATTTTTTGCCAGGGGCATTGAGAATAACTTGCTACATGATGATGATGATGGTGGGTAATTTTGATCAGATATTGCGTGACAGATATTATCTGTCTATCAATCTGTATATCAATACTATTAATGACGCTGATATAAGCTAGATACCGGCATTCTGATATTATGTTATTTTATCGATTATTGGGTAATAGCGTGTAGGGTGTTAATGATAGGGGCCAGCTGCTATATTTCAAGCTATTAAGATCCAACACTATACATCCTCACACGGTTGAGAATGATCCAAAATATAACCTAGCTTTCCGCTGATTACTCAAGCTATCCTCATGCAATTTTGCAAGCACTATTTTCTACACATTTGGCTAAAGGTCTGAAAATTTCACACACTTTACAGTCGGACACCGCTATTACGAGCACGGATATAGCGATAATATAGTTTATAACAAAAACACTTACCGTCCCACAAATTCACCTCTCAACCTTCTATAATGTAATTAAAAATATAACCATAAAAACATTTAAATTTCACGAATTTCAATATTTCCTTCATTTAACCGCTACACGTCTTTGAGAGTGGAGTACAGTTCTTTGAAGTCTGAAACTACAATGTGTCAGAATTTTTCGCATTAATGATTATCACAGCGGACAACTATAAAGAGATGATGCAACATTCAGCCAACGTTGGCCCATTCCTAGATAAATAGTTCCCATTTGTTATTTGCCCCTTTTAAAATGTGTCATTTACGAACCTTTTTCATTAAAATATTGCTGAAGTTATACTGTACTAAGTATTGCACTGATGAAACATCATGTTGATTAAAGTAGGTGGGTCGCCATGATTCGCCATGATACAATTTTGGTTAGTGACCTTCATCAACATTTGAATTAATCAATCAAGATTAAAAAATTTTTTATCAATCGATTTTGCAATTGAAAAACATCATATAATAATATTTATGGTTTGTAATCGTGTATGTAATCAAGAAATATTTGAAAAAGATAACCAACACAATAATAATGGGGGGAAAAGGAAGCTTTTATTAACTATATGCTTCAGCGCGACACCATTATATAGAAGCATTTATGCTAAAAACATGAAACATGATATTAAAGCAGCCCCTTGGGATGACATCAATTTTCGTTTTTAGTTTTGTAATGAAGTAGTGTATCCCCAAGAACATGATTTTATTTTTTTCAGGATTTTTAGATTTTTAAAAATATTTTTTTATCAACATCTCTATGAAACCGCTTGAAACCCAAACAAACTTTTTGTACACTTAAACACTTTCTAAAGGACGGTTAAATGTTAGTACAGCATTGGGCCACATGGTGATGCCGTCTGCCCAGCGTTGGGCAGACAATCAGTGTTGCAGGTGTATCACCTCATGTCCTGGCTATAAGACACCAATCAGACACCAATTAGCGGCGATTGCTTTGATCTCCTCGTCCAAGACGTGGGCATATGTGATGTAAAGTTTTGTATATTGCTGACTTGTTTTGTTTACATGGCAATATACGACCTGGAAATTTAACTATTTCACTCTTTTTCGGTGTTTTAAATAGTTTTTTGACTTGTTTGTATTTTTAGTTAAGATCAGTAGGCTATATAGCTTCATATAAGTAACATTTTCAAAATTGACAACATTGAAAATGTCTCATCCCAAGGGGTCCCTTTAAGATACTAGGTTACATTGTCCACTAAAACTTATCCATCATAAAACACTTTATTCTGGGAGGGAGGTGGGAAGCAGTTATAAAAATAGGCGATGAAATAAGAGCCTCCAGCAGCTTAAATAGCTCAAATACCCCACCCGGTCGGTATCTGCCCAATGAAACTCTAGTTCAGACGGGACGACAGCCCTGCGCCGGTACAGAAACGGCCAGCATAACCAAAGCTGCACCGGCACCGGACCATCGACCCGAGACAGCCCAGAATCAACGAGCCACTCAGGCGTGGCAGTCCAGCGAATACAAGAGACCTTGGACAGATGGCGTTTCCCTGCCGGGCCAGCGCTGCAGACGCTGGACCAACAGCAAAACAGCAACTGCCCAAGTAACGTGTACGCCGGGTACAAAATGGTCCTTTCTAAAAACCCTTTCCATTCCAAGGAATGGACAGAACTCTTAAAAAGATAACCAACACAATAATAATGGGGGAAAAAGGAAGCTTTTTATTAACTATATGCTTCAGCCATTGCGCACGCAGCGCGACACCATTATATAAAAGCATTTATGCTAAAAACACGAAACATGATAATAAAGCAGCTCCTTGAGATGACATCAATTTTCGTTATTTTTGTGATAAAGCAGTGTATCCCCTAGATCATGATTTTATTTTTTTCAGAGTTTTTAGATTTAAACAAGTATTTTTTATCAACATTTCTATGAAACCGCTTAAAACCCAAACAAACTTTTTGTATACCTAAACACTTGCTAAGGGACGGTTGAATGTTCCTACAGCATTGGGTCACATGTTCATGCCGTCGGCCTAGCGTTGGGCAGACAGTCAGTACTGCAGCACCTTGCCGTATCAGGTCTGACCGTCAGACTACCAGTCTGACCTTGACAACAGGTGTGTGTGAAGCGGGTACGAAAATGAGGGGTGCGAGCAACATGAATATTCATTATGACGTCACTGGTTTACTGACTGCAGCGTGGAGGTCACACTCAGGTCAGATTGTTTGGGCCGCCTGAATCAACTGTGAATTGGCCAGGGAGGAGGAGGGAGGAGGTGGGTTCTGAACTCATAGCACATATACGGGTTATCCAGGTTCTGCCGGTGGCAGACAACTGGATAGATTAAGATGGTACTGCAGGTGTATCTCCTCATGTCCTGACTACAAGACACCAATTAGCGGCAATTGCTTGGATCTCGCAGTCCAAGACGTGGGAATATGTGGTGTGAAGTGCTGTATATTGCTGACTTGTTTTGTTTATATGGCAATATACGACCTGGAAATATAACTATTTCACTCGTTTTCGGTGCTTTAATTTTTTTTTTTTGACTTTTTCGTATTTTTAGTTAAGATCAGTGGGCTAAATTGCTTCATATGAATTAAATTTTCAAAATTGACAAAATTGAAAATGTCTCATCCCAAGGAAGCCACCAAAAAGAGACGCCAAACACGACGTAAAAAGTATGTGTTAAGCCAACAACCTCAAGGGGGTGACCAACTCGTACTAACCACAGGCGATGATCACCCGTATTCTGGCATCAGAATAGAGGAGCGGGTGCAGCTAATTGTCGCGTTATGGCTCATTTATTACAAACAAATCAACTGCAACCCACACACGTGGAATTCTACCTAGCCTACACCGTACATATTTTTGACCTAGCCCAACGGTACGAGTGGGAAACTTTACTTGATTTCGACTACCAATACCGCGAGAGACAAGTAGAATTTGGTTTCCAGTGGGGGACAAATATGAGTAACATGGAGCTCACGCTTCTGCGTTCACGACGTTGGGGTGAATAAGGGGGTCACGGACAGAAACGAGAGCATCATAAACTGTCCACAGGAGGTGCAGTCGTCAATAAAATAAATCCGCCTCAACAGGACTGCCATCTATTTAAAAAATAGAAATGGAAATTGCCCTTATGGCGACTCCTGCAAATTTAGACATGTACAATCTCAAATTTAAAAAAACGAGTGAACGAAAGGAACCATTATAATATTTTAAGTATGATGGCTCCTTAAATTACGAACAATGGGAAAAGATGTTACCTGTAAATGACTCTAAACGGAAATGGATTTTAAAGGGTGTTCATGAAGGTTTTGAGATTTTAGATTCTGAACCACCAAAAGGAGGTAGAGATTGACAATCATAAATCCGCCACTAACAAGCTGTATAGACCTGCAGTGGAGAAGCAAATTATGGAAAAAATAACAAATGGACGTTATAGGGTAGTGAATAAAAAAACAACATTATTTTCCGCTTTGGCGGCCGTCCCGAAGAAAATGGGGAAATAAGACTAATTCACGATGCCTCGCAGCCAACAGGTGGCGCTCTGAATGATTACGCGGAGAAAAGTCAATGTGTATATGAATCCGTGAAAGATGCTATTACAATTATTAGGCCAAATTCGTTTATGGGAAAAATCTACCTATCGAATGCCTATAGAACTGTAAAAATTCACCCCCGTCACCAACAATGGACTGGGCTCAAGTGGCGCTTTGATGGGGATGATCATTTCACTTGCATGGTTGATGAGCGTTTATGTTTCGGTGCAAGAAAATCACCCAGTATTTTTACTCAATTGACTCAAGCGGTCATACGTATAGTCGCTAATATGGGCCACTCCGGGATTGTATGCTGTCTAGATGATTTCCTTATTGTGGCCGATACGCATGCTGAATGTTTAGAGACTATATCTGCCCTACAAAAAACGCTACGTGCTTTGGGCTTTCATAATTAATACCAGAAAATAGAGGGGCCTTCTCAACATATGAACTTTTTGGGTGTGTTGTTAGACAATCGAGTTATGATGATAGAATTACTAGAACAGAAAATTATTGAACTGAAACGTATATTGTCAAATTTAATAACGAAAGATAAGATAACTAAAAGACAATTCCAAGTGTGTTTATTCGCAGATTGTTGGATTGCATTCGTAATCTGAAGCACCCGCACCACCGTGTGAGACTGACACGTGATATGCGGGTTGACATGCTCTGGTGGCTGAGCTTTGTGGATGTGTTCAATAGAAAAATATCCATGGTGGAATCTCGCCAGGCTACAGCCACATGCTATAATCGTTAGTCCGTTTCAGAGGCGAAACATCCCTTTTGCAGGATAAACGTCCACCTCAGAGTCCAAAAACACGAGGCGACGTATTAAAAACCCAAATTATCAGCAAATGAGCTGGTATTTATGTTTCATTTTACATTTATCCAACTGTGAACAAACAATGCAATTTAAAAAGCCTATTATATGTCCCTAGTGCAGTCGTCTGAAAGCTGTGGACGCGACATAAGCAGTGACAACATGCTGTTTTAAATGTAAACATGGAAAATCGGTAATAGTTTGAGTATACTTCCTATAATATTTCCCTTTTGTCTGTTCATACTATTCAATAGAATTGCCCAGATACAATCATTACAAAGATACAAAATCAGTTAATATTTACAATATTAGGAATCTGTTGGGAATAATCGTTTAATATCAGAATTCAATGAAATAAAGGTATCCACAGTGAAATATTTTGACAACTCCTCCTCTCGCTACATGTGTACACGATGTTAATATGGGAATACCGTAATATACTCGATTACACAACTACACTGCTAATAATGCTTACATTATTTAAAATCTGATATTCTAATGTATATTTAAAATTTTAAATATGAAACAACCTTTATGAAACTGAACCTTGTAGACATTATGTAAATCCTGGATCTCCAGTTTTTACCTGAATAAATATATTATTTGTGCCTACTGGAAACGCATATTTTCTCATTACAGTAACGTTTGGCCACATCAATATGGCTGATGCTGATGAGCGATGGGGCAGCCAGAAAACAACACACATATTTTTGGACATCGTCGCAAACGGAAAAGAGGCCAAGCCCGGGGATCAACATACGCGAAAAAAAACTAAAACATATATTTATACATTTGAGAATTCACCAACCACTTTAAAACACAGCGTCGATCTTTCTTCAAACATTACACACGACCACACATAACATTCCACAAAATAAGAAGCAAGCATTGATTCAAACACCAAGAACATCAAAGTACAAGCAGATGAAACAGAAACAAATAACATAACAGATGACATCGTATAAAACATGAAAGACGTATTACCGACAGTTTTAGAAAATGTTGCAGACGAAGTGCCTTCTGGAATCCCATACATTGTACAACTTATTTGCAGCAGACAGTTTTCTAATGAATAATAATCGTTTCGCTTATTTCTTGAAACTGTTAGATGGTACTCCATACAGTAAAACAACACAACTATGGTATTGCAATGAAACCATAGTTTTTTAACATGGGTACTACAGACAGTGCTCAAGATAATGTGTAGTAATAAGGCACGAAATACACGGCGTTAAATTATTTTGTGAGTACAAGTACACATACCTGATTGATTTGCGCACACACAGTTATTTTGCTGAATAACATAACATACCACGGTTGTGATTCTCATGATGACGTGCGTCAACCAGTTTTGTGGTTTCCTCAGTCACTTCTGAACTAATTTTCATGACATTTTGCTCAGACAATTGACCATAGCCATGGGGCGACTATACTCTTAGAATTTTGCTAAGTTTTAGAAGAGCATCATATAGGTTTTGACTTTAATTAAATTTATGGCATTTTTTTGCAAATGAGGTTGATCCGAGGTCTTTAAAATGTCGTGAAACGACTTCCATGGGGTGAAAACCCAGAGTAAAGGCACCAAACACACCACTGTGGGTGACTTTGTTATAAAGTTACAGCATTTTATAGGCCTTTGGCTTTAAATATGTAAATTTATGCTATTTAAAATTTATGCAAATTAGGTTGACCAGAGGTTAGTTATTTTTATTTATTTATTAAGCTTTATATACACAAATATAAACAATAATCGTACAAATATGCAAATGTGAGTAAAATTGTGTACATCAGGATGTAAAATACAGGTGACCAGTACTCTAACTAAGTTCAAAATCCAGGATAAAATTTATATACGTGGTAATTACATTTAAAATTTCACTTAAAAATAAAATTAAATAGAAATATATTATATATAATTTTTGTTTACCGCGCTAAAACCAGAGATAAAATAACTACATATTATAAAAAAAGTAGCAAAAAAAACACTGTGGAAAGCGTAGAAAATTATAAAACAACTACAAGTAGAGCAACTTTTAAAAGCATGCAACTTTATACATGGTAGTTACACTTAAAAGTAAAATTAAATAAAAATACATTATAAATAATTGTTGTGTCCTGCGCTAAAACCAGAGATAAAATAACTACATATTAATATGAAAGTAGCAAAAAAAACCGTCTGGAAAGCGTAAAAACTTATAAAACAACTACAAGTGGAGCAATTTTAAAAAGCATGCAACTTTATACTAATATCATTATTTGAGTTCTATAAAGTCTTCACAATTTTAACGTTGTAGATAATTGCTTGACTGCTAAGCTAATAGAAGGTGACCAGGATGCCCTGAGCCACCACACAAGTTTAGTTCATTAAGCACTCGGGCCAAATACCATATAATATCATAATAATACAATAAAACTATACTATATTAAGAGTATTTATAAAAACAATAATACAACTATGTGGTATTAAATAGAGCCCTCGACACGTACATAACGTTAGCTAGTCCCTTTAGAATAAAAGTACTTTGATTGGTCTAAATTGCATCTGTTGGCGTCAGCTCGCATAGCCGTCGCTCAGCCGAAAAAAAGCTCATCTATGCTATACTATTCTGAGTTGGACTGGTGGCTCTCGCCTGCCAACACATGAGTATCGACACATGAGAAGCCTCCGTCATTCTCAGGAAGCATAGCAAAAAGCTTTCTCCCATCAACTCAGCAATATAGGTTGCAGTAGTATCGATGAAAAGCCATGCATATTGAATATTGGTATTATTGGGTTAATACATGTTGATTATGATAATCCAAATATCACGCACACGCCTGACATCCACAAAGTCTTCAAAAGTTAGTGAAACGACTTCCATGGGGTGAAAAGCCTGGATATAGCTATCAAAATCACCTCTGTTGGTTACTTGGTTGAAAATTTAGAGCATTTTATAGTTTTTTTGTTTGAATTATGTTAATTCATGGTAATTTATACAAATAAGGTTGTGCTGTGGTTTTCAAAATGTAGTGAAACGACTTCCTTTTTGTGGAAAACCTAGTTATAGACACCCGAATCACTTCTGTGGGTGACTTGCTTGAAAAGTTAGGGCATTTTTAAGATTGATGGCTTTAAATATGCTAATTTATGTTAATTTATGCAAATTTATGCAAATTAGATGGGTTTGTGGAATTTTAAAATCAACTATGAGAAAATCCACGGAATATCAACCTGGATGGAAACATAAAATTACATTATCAGAAAGTGTGTCCAAAAAAACACGTTTTTGTGTCGAAATTGCACTGTGTCGAAATTGCCTGTGTCGAAGTGACTGACACCCTTGACAAGTAATGAAATTCTTGGACGAACCTAATGGGTTTATAGAGGGCGACATTTAAATACTACATGCTAAATAGACTAACTTTTAAAGTAGGGCTATACAATATGTTTCAATGACATTTTCGTGGTAGTCCCCATGACTAGACAATATCATGATAATTGATTGAGAATTGACTTAGAAATCAAAGAAAATCATTCACCACGGTGTGAATCCGATTATAATATAAGTTTGAGACCCGTGGGGTCCGAGAAGGTTGCTATATCTCCATTATTCTCAAAATCAACCCACCAAACGCGACACATTCACTCAATGCTGGTTTAATGTTGAACTAAAAATGAAATGAATCGGGTTTTAGGCCACCTTTGTGCACATATAGGCTAAACTGGGCCAGGAGAACCTCCTGAGGATGGTGAGATGATTGAGATGACACTGTCCTCCAGACACAGGATTCGAAATTCGAGCCCTGACGGTCTGAGGCCGAGCACGCTACCTCTCGGTCACGGAGGCTCCCCACAATACTAACTTTCACACGTGGATGGGGAAGAAACAATTTTGTTTCTTTCAAACCGCCGAGACCGGGAACCGAACCCCGGACTCTGGCGTGAAAGGCAGCGGTGCTAACCACTACCCTAGGGCCCCCGCCCTTAATGTTGAACTACCCATGATGATGGGCCAGCTTCGAATAGGGTAGTTAATGTTGAACTACCCTATTTGAAGCTGGCCCATCATCACTTGCAACTTCAGTTCACCGTCTCGCCAATATGTCTTATGTGCCGAAGTACATGCTAAATAATACGTATTCACGCAAGAAGGAAGGTGTCAGTATATTTGCAAACTGTGAAAGGGATTTGCCATTGTCTGCGAGGAGGACTTGCCTAGTGATATTTGACTAATGGTCCCCTTAATTACTGTTTCCGCCATGAACTCAACATGCAAAATAAAACTAAATTCATAAAGTGTTGTGGGTATATACATTGCGACCTTTAGTTTACTTAATAATGAGGTTATGGCTTGGATAACTGAATAAAGTGTACTTATTGTGCAATGAAAACACATCATTGCACATATATGTCGACTTATGTCGAGTTTCTAGATAGCTGTATTTTATGTAGAGCTTTGAGAGGGGTATCATTTAACTCTTTATTTCACTCTCGGTTGGATAAAACATTTGTTTTAACACCTATTTAACTAACTTTTGTGTGGTGGCTCATTTGCGTTGGGTGCTCATAAAAAAAACACGATTTTCAGCGCTGAGGGGGCGTTCCAAAGTCTCGGAAAGGGACTTTCGCCTCTGACACGGACTAACGATTATAGCATGTGATGTGAGGAGCTTAGTGAGACGCGGGCGTCGCAAAACACAATGTCAGCGTCACAGTCGTCGGGCCATATTAGGCCTAAGCATGTATTGGTTAAATAAATCTCATTTGATCGTCCACTCTCTCACATGCAATACGTGCAACGCTATGTATGCTCACATCTTAAAATGCAGTTATACAACAATTTTGACAACAAATGAAAAAAACTTAGAAAAATAATAATTATAAAAATATAAATTATAACAATATAAAACCATACCGAAATAAAACCTTGCAAAAATAAAAACTTAGAAAAATAAAATCATGTAAAAATAAAACGTATAAAAATCTTAGAAAAAAAAAATGAAAACATTGCATAGCTATTCACTACGCGGTAACGAACAAAATATTCCATGCATATAACATCCCAACTGGCCAAGTAATCAGGTAATACATTCACTAAAACCTTACCTGTGCAGTAAATAGTTTAAAATATTTGTAATTTGTGAATTTTGTGAGCGACAGTTCGAACCCTCTCCTCACTGTATGCACGCGGTTGTGAGAGTTGTCTGCAAAAACATCAAGTGCAGTGTTGGTATAATGCTGGACAGGCATCGGATTGGCTTGATGTGATTACGGCAAGGTGTTGTTTATCAGGGCATGTCGTTGTTGCAAACGACACGAAGCAGGGTGTATGAATACATATTTATTCTTGAAATCATGCTTTATTTTATGTCTGTGTGGGGGAGTAAGGGTGGTCAGACATACTGGTTGTGTTATACCACAGGAGTGACCCTTGTGTACGCTTACCATCTGTTTTTTATTCACCCAACTGCATTGAGACTAGACAAATTATTGCCTAAATGATTTACCTACATGCTCTAGAGCATTACAGTGACAATGCTAGAACTATTTATGGTGGTTCTGCGACTCACACAGTTACGAAATGGCACTTGTCAGAGAGCCATTTGAATTCACCATGGTCTACAATGACACACTCACCAACAGTAAAGAGGGCCGAACACTGGTGAAACGTCTGATACAGACAATCACTCAGACAACAGGACAATGAAAGAGCATGATGAACATTGGAACTGTTACAACAAGGAGCAGCATGGGCTCCCAGGAGAGCGTAAATGGAAATGGTTGATAGCCGCGTTAGAGGCAGGACGGCACACACTGGTTCTCTTCACAGGTGCTAAGGATTTTCTTGATGAAGGGTATTTCTTGTTCATCATCCAGATAGCACACAACATAGCAAGCAAGATGACTAAGTACAAGAGCAAGGTGATCCTAATCGTGTACAACATGTCACCAGCGATGGTGGAGGGAATCAAGGTAGAAAAGTGGCTGCATTGCACAGGGGAAGCAGATATAAAGAATAACATTTTTTACAGCCTTGATGACTCCACCGTATTCATTGATGGTGGTAGTGAGTGGTGTGTTGAGCTTGCCAATCTTGTAGCGGGCAACCCTCATCCCACTGAGCATAATAAACAGTAAAACATATCTGTTATGCCAAATAACGTGTTGTCTCGTCGTCGGGTTTGTTGGCAGTGTCAGCTGTTGTTACACAGCCTGGTTTATTGGCATCGGCTCCACCAGATAATGTACATGTGATGGCCAGACACTTTACGGGGAAAGAAGTCCACAACAATGGTGACACTTGCTGCTTTGTACACAGGGCAATCGCTGATCAACTGTGTATTGCAATGTCAACACATTTGGAGTGTGAAGCATGTCGTGAAAAAAAACGATATATATGTACTAGGTCACTATGTTGCAGCAAGGGAGGTCGAGAAGATGCGTTTTTCGATTTTTGAGAAACTACCGACCACCACCACTATTACCAGAAGATGTACTGTTTTATGTGAGATTTTTCATACAGAACAAAATCCAGAATGTGTGACATGTAATATTGATTATTAAACCCCATATATACCAGAGTATTAATATGTAGGCCTTAATTATTTTTATAGACAATTAATGTTCATGTACTTTCATGAAATTATGGGGTTTTTTTTAAATATTATTATAGTGTTTTATTGCATACCACATTAACATAAGTATGGATTAGTATGTATCTTCAGGTTCCAGTGCTTTCCAGAGTGTAATTTTAGATACTACATATCTGTTGCGTATTATACGTAATAGCTATTGTATTTCTGGTTTTGGTGTAAGTTTTTATTTTGTAAGTTTATTATTTTACAAATTTTACAAATTTCTTTTATTCTGTAAGTTGTTTTTATTTTACACATTTTTGTTTGTCATTTTTTTTTTTAATGTTTATTATATTTTATCTTATTTTTGTAATTTAGTTATATGAACGTGTCAGGGTTTGTTTATTACCAACCTGGTTTTGACCATGTCAACTATAAGACAACTTCAGCAGCACAGTGTTATTTTATAATTGTATACGATCACTTCACATTGGGGTGTAATACAATCATGGCAGGAAAATAAAATATTCATTCGTCAGACATCCAGGATATATTAGCTATGGATTTAATTTATCATATTTCTGACATTAGTAATGGTACATTGTATAACCAAAGTACCAAAATATTGTATAACACTGTACAAAATTCGATGGCTAGATACATCACATTACACAGCCGGATTTGCAATGACATGTTTGATGATTTTGATATATCTACATTACGAACAATCGCAGATGATCTATTTCGGGATAAATCGTGTAACTGGGGACGTATTATTTCACTTTTCACTTTATGTGGTGTCCTAGTCAGTCAATCAGTTTCAAAAGAAATGTATACTACTATTGATGACATAGCCATATTCATTGGTTCATATATTGCAAATCATTTGACTGATTGGATTTATAACCAAGGAGGTCGGGTAAGTATTTTTAGGTTGTATTAATTATTTTAGGGTGTACGAATTATATGTAAAAATACGTGTCATTTTTTAATTATAATAATACGTTTGTTATTTTTACAGAAAGACTTTGACATGACTTTTGATTGCAAGTAGCGGCTACATTCATAATATATCAAATCAACCTTTATCAGGCCTAATTTATACATCGAGCTTGGGGAAATGCGTTACAGTTAGGATTGTGAACCGTAATCATAAGTATTTTGCAGATATTGGACAGAACAGCTCTTTTACGTCCATATGTCACAAACATGCACCAAATAACAAAATTTCACTGTCACCTCCCTCAAATTGGGTTCTCTTGTATAGAGTGTCGGTTACTATTAATAACATCAGATACTCAAAGGACAATAACTGAAAAAAAATATTGTACGCGTTGTGTATATAATATTCTCAGTATACACGATTTTCAAATACATTTGGAGATATACAACAATGTTTACCAGAATCTGCTGCTGAAATACTGTGTTGTCCGAGTGAAGATGCATATAACCAGACTGGACCGTTAGTCCTGTCACTAGTAAAGATCACCACGGCCTAGTAAACATTCATGACTACTTGTCCATCATGTTCAGTAAACATTTCCCCCCAGAGTTATCTAAGTTCTCACTGTCTGAGTATCTGTATAACTTTGACATGGACCCTAATAATGATTGAACCATTTATATAGTTCACGTTTCGGAAAGCCATTTGTACAGATTCTTTCAGTTGCTTTCTGTCTTAAACAAGTCATAAACTTAAACAATTCATATTGGACTATAGTGCAAAGTTAATGTATGTTATATATTTGAAAAAAAAATTCAAATATATAACATATATTAACTTTGCACGAATGTTTTGTAATTGTATTTTTATAATAGCGAAGAACACAAATGAATTCATCCAGACATATTGGACTAGTGCAAAGTTATTGTATGTTATCTATTTAAAAAATAAAAGTTGTGAGTATCGTAATTGTTTTCTTGCGTTATTTTTTAAATGAATGTATTCTACAGGACTAGTAAAACTCTTTGCAACTTTGCGTTGTCATTAATAGTCCTGTGATTGTTTTTCTTGAATTATTTTTAAGTGGATGTATACAGGACTAGTAAAACTCTTTGCGGATTAGTAAAATTTTGTCATCACTAGTCCTGTGAACTAGTTAAAAAAATGATGCTAATACATTAACATGAGAAAGTGTGTTGCATAATAGATGAATGGTTTTAACTAAAGCGGAAGTGATTCTCTCAGTCGTCTCACTCATGTGCTATTTCAGTGAAGACCAGCGGGCTCTGCACGTGCCATCCCTGGTGCTGATCGTAGGGAATTACCCAGCAAACACAGATGTTGGCTCAGTGTTGTTTTAATGCTGGACCACCGTCAGACCTACCGAAAAATGAGCTGCTATAAGTGCTAAGTACCATAGGGCTACGACTAATATAGAAATGCCGTGCTGCATGGTATTCTGCCGTCTCCTATTTATTCAGATCCACAATGCAGGCTTAATAAATACAGCAGTGTTTTCCTGCTATAAATTACAAAAAAAGATAGTTCTATTCATCATATGCATTCTGAGAGATTTAAAACATTTTTTGTTGGTAAAAATGGGTAGACTGATGTCAAATCAACATTTTCTCAATATTTTAAGCAAGTGATTAAGACATGGTGAAATTGTACAACATTTTTAGCACACTGTATATATTGTGAATCTGAATCATTGGGAATATAGGGTGGAATATTAGTGAGGATGTCAGAGCGAGTTTGCTAAAGCACACGCAATTGTGAGAAAGTGTGCTTAGAAATAGTTCAAATCGAAGCTGTTGTCTGTGTGACTGTATCTAGCATTGACCCAGTATGTACCCATCAGGATAACGAGGAAGTGAAGTTTGATATGTAGCAGTCAGAGTACCTCATGTCTTCAGGTCTACATACGTTAGTGATTTATCACTTGTACCTTTGTACAACAACGTTGTGCCGTCATTATACCAAACTTTTGAGTCCAATCTATCTGTAAGGGCGGGGTGTGCCCATCATTGTAACAGTATTAGTTGGGGGTTGCGAACATTGACAACCAGTACCCAACCAACTGTCTTGTATAGCATATTATAAAGTTGTTGGTGGCTCTTTTCATACATACATATCCTGACGGCACAGGCAGTTACACCATGGCTCTTGTCAGACAACCTTTTGAATTCACCTTGGTATACAATCTAAAATTAAATTATTGTAAGTCTGGACGTATACTGTTGAAAAGCTCAGTCCAAACAATGAAAGAATAGGACGATTCTTGGGACTGCTACAACAGACACCAGTACAGTCTCCCTGGAATCTAATTTTAAGATAATATTTGAGTAAAAAAAACACAAAAGTAAAAAATTGGTGTAAAAAAACAGACAAGTAATAAAAAGTTAGAAAATAAGAACATTATAACGTTAAAAACAAAAATATTATAACTGAAATCTAATTTTAAAAAAATGTTTGAGTAAAAAAACCACACCAGTAAAAAATTGCTGTAAAAAAAATATTTAGCATGTAAAAATCCACCTAAAAGTCCTAAAAGGATATTTTTTACAAATTTTTGTTGGTGGGTTGATGTTTGTGTACGGTTTTTAATATGTACCTTGTAAAACATTAACAGCATTAAAAACATCCAATTCTAGTGTCTCCAAATTTTTTTCACATCCTACCCAGGGGAGGGGGTGGGTGGTACCCAAATCTGGAATGGTTGTGCAAATGTTAAAACAACCATAAACCAATGCTGCATTTACAACATTAAAACATTCCGTGTCTCCAAAATCTCTGTGTCTCACAGGGGAGGGGGTGGGTGGTACCCAAATCTGGAATGGTCGTGCCAACGTTGTACCAGAGTTGTATCAGAGTTGTAGTACCCAGTCTTTGTGATGCTACCCTGGGGAGTGGGTTAGGATAATGTATGGTTGAAAAACAATGTTGTACCAACGTTAGGCCAGCATTGGGGACTTTGCCAGCATTGACAGCGTTCAGACAACCATGCCGGCATGACAACCATTATACAACCATTACCGCGTACTCAATGTATATATGGCTCTACTGATGGGCTCAACTCAGCACAAGTCACATCAAGCCCGAGCCTTTAGGTGACGAGTGCTGAGATCAGCCCATCTCGCCGTACCCATCGATGCAGTATGTATTTTCTCGCACGAATATCTGAAGCCGCAAAATCAAACTGAGCAGTGAAGCGTATCTGGTATAGTGTGGAGATGGGCTGATCTCACCATACGTTTCGTAGTGAAAGTCAAGAGCATGTTTGCGAGAAACAAGGATACAAAACGTTTATTAACCCCGACCCAATACTAAATACATTACAATTCAACAGCATTCAAACAAGTCAACCAAGTCAATTATAGATTAATAAATACAATTCAAACAGAATAACCATCAATAGGTAATGTATTTAAATATACATAATACTTTTAAGTCTATTTTTAAATAACACATCACCTCTCTTAAAACCCTTCCAAGCCTTGCGGTGGATAAAGATGACTAGAAGTGGGTGGTAAATAAAAAAAACCCCTTAGATTTTGGAAGATTAAGTCATTTTCAGAGATGCAAAATGATGCTCTAATTTTTGACATGGTTGTCAATAATTGAAAAATCAGGAATTTCGTCTCTATTTCTAGCCTAGCTGGTGAATGCGCAGCACAAAAATTTCAAAACTTTTGCTGTTCTAGTCTATGAACATGTTTACATTATATGGTAATATTGAGAAGCCAAAATAAAATCACCGATTTTTTAATGATTTTAGCCTGGGCCAGTCCCTTTTCTATTACAATGACAATGTGGTGACAATGTTGTAAGATACTTTTTAAATACAACATTTTTTGACATCGTGGACTATGGAAATATTTTCTGGAAGCATTTGTGATAACCGGCACATAAAAGTATGACCAACATGTTTAAATAAATATACATTATCAAATAATAACTAACATGTTGCAGTGTATATGAAAGATAAATCTCTCACGTATTTCAAATCCTAAAGCTTTGAAATGAAAAATATTTTTCGACCTCCTCATCATAATATGCAACGAAAATTGACCAGTAATAATTATTACTGTGCATTCTTTATGTTCCTAATCACCGCGGTCAAAAATAAATTACGGCCATTCATTGTTCGTGGTTGCTGCACCGCGCTTGTGGAATAAATTAATACGTGAAGCAAAATCAGTCACTATCTTTCTGAAAAAAGTAAAAACATACCTTTTCACATTAGACCTACCACCTTAATCTGAGCATCCACCGACCCTCGAAATTAATTATGAACTTCTTTTCCGACTATGGCCCTCTGCACTAAATACTGATTATAGCCCACAGTGCCATTGAGTCTCAATATTGTTGACAGATACTGGCGCTGTGTAAGTCATTATACATTATACAGTATACATTATAATGTTTTAGATGTAGTGTGCGCATTTTAATACAGTATGTGCGTTTTAAAAGGATATTAACATGGCCACAATATATTGAAAAGTAATCACGAACAGCAATTATTAGCGAGGCGACTGCAAAAACGAACTTTAATGCTAGTGTTGGGCAGGAAAATACGAGGATCGACAAGTTCTGGTTTCACCTCATTCTCGGGTTTTATGGTGAATTCCTGCAGCACTGCAGCGACACCTAGAAACATACGAGTCTTGGCAAACACTCGTCCAGGGCACATCAAGGCGCCTGTATTAAAGGGAAGAGCTCGGCGCCGCGCAGAATGCTCTGCAGACAATAACTGACCAGCTTCATCCAGGAATCTCTCTGGCTTATACCTGTATGGCTCTGACCAGAAGGCTGCATCGTGATGTGTCGCCCATGTATTAAGCAGGATCACCGTACCTTTAGGGATGTCAAAACCATCCAGTGTAGAGTCCCTGACAGCCATGTGGGGAGTTTCAACGAATCCTGCCTTGGTGTTACGTAGAATCTCCATGATGCAGGCGGTGGTGTAAGGACATGCATCTAAATGCTTTATCTCGGGCTTGCCCTCTCTTGTCGCTTCCATTACCTCCTGGTAAATCTTGCTCTGTATCTCTGGATAGTGAGCTAATATACATAACATTCTGTATAAGAAGGTAGAGGTTGTGTCAGATCCTCCAAGGGCAACAGTCGATATAAACTGTTTGATGTAACCATCGTCGACTGTTTGACCTTTACTTCTTATTCCCTTCACCACAGATTCAACCATTGACGTATGTTCTTCTGTATTTATTTCCGACATAACATTAGGTTTACATGCATCATAAATATTGCTCAGAAGCTCTTGTAATTTGTCAGAGTTCAGTTTTGCTTTGTTGTTAAAATATATCAACCAGGGGAATTTATAAGTGAGTATTGTGAATGTACTTGGTTGCCGTAGATAGTTGATTAAGTGGGATACTTTTCTGATATTCCCCACTTGACCAGTGCTACAATCACCCAACAGTATGTTCGTTAGTACGCTATAATTAAAATCTTCAATCACTAATCTGGGATTAAAGGCTTTGCCGTCTTTTTCATGCAACTTTTTGATAAATGTTGAAGTAGCGTTCAAGTTATGTATGTTATTATCATATGAAGTAGAAAGCATACCTCGAATTGCTCTGACAATTGCATGATGTATAGATTTCCCTTTTTCACTGTTAGATTTATTGAATATATCTGGTCTTGAGGCAAAGTCTTTTCCTTTCTTTACCAGCGCTTCTTGTATGATATCATGATCTGAAATCACAACCCAGTGTCTACCCATCATCTTCAGTTTGAAAACCCGTCCGTATTCACGGATCATCAGCTGAATATGGAGGTGGGGGTTCGGCTTCTTCAGGACAGCTCCACTACCAATTAAAGGCCACTGCCTGGGACCTCTGATGCGTGCGTCTGGAGAGCGGTACACTATACGTGTTGATCTAAGTCTTCTCCATAACCAGATGATACCCATGATGGCACACACATACAGCCAAATCATAGCCATAGCAGCAGAATGTCGTATAAAACCAGTGTGTAGAATATCTACAAGAAATAAAGGTGACTAGAAACAAGAAGAAATACCTGGAAGATTATTAGATTCAGTGTTCTACTGTATGTTCTACTCTTTGTTTTTGTTTTTGTTGCAATTTATCTTTGTCACTTAAATCGAACTGTAATACCGGACTCTCTGGTGCTGATGCTAAATATTTCCTTGTTGAGTGTTTATATCCAGACGGCAGAAAGATATGCTCAAAGCTCTAGTTGAGTGTTTTTATCCAAACGGTAGAAAGATATGCCTAAGGCTCTAGTTGAGTGTTTTCATCCAAACAGTAGAAAGATATGCCCAAAGCTCTGGTTGACAGCTAAATTAAGCAACAGTTCCTGACGATGCAGGCGTACCCGTATCATTATCTTGCCTATTATTCACTGTTGATACTTACCGCCATTATGGCGTTATCTGATTTATCTATGTATAACGATATAAACCAATAAAACAAGTGTGCTCTTTCAGTACCGGTACCACCAACCGGTTAGGGCTGTTCTAGCAAAAATCCGGGCTCCCCCATGGATTGCAATTGAAAAGCTACACCCAGCCCTCCTGGAAATATTAGATCAACACAGAGTTTTTTAGCGCCCACCAACCCGAATTTGAACACAGTTTTCATATACCAGCATCCCCCCTCCCCCCCCCCCCTCCTAACACACACACACACACACACTGATCTTTGTGAAAAGGGATTATGTAACGCTAATATAAATACCGGGGTTTTCAGCTTTGATGTCATTTTTAATACACAAACAATGCGATCGTCATCTAGGCCTACACTGTATTATGTATTTATGTATTACAATACATGGCTTAATCTGTTAATGTGTCAAATGATTGCAAATCTATTTTAATAATACATATTTATTTTGAATAACTTCGTGGATATGATATTAACATGAATATTCCAGGTGAGTTTGATACCACAATGCAGTCTACCTGAATATTATCTATGTAAAATGTTGGTACAGTATCGTTATAGCCTGGCAAAGCGGTAAATTATTTTCGATTATTTCTAGATTTATATTTTGTTTCCTGATTTTTTGGATTTGCCAGCATCATTGAAATTATTCAGCATGGGTGTTAATATTGCTAATATACATGCATATTGAAATATTTTGATATATACGTAGATTATAAATAATAAGGGTTCTAGAATCGAGCCTTGTGTGACGCCTGTAGTTATCTCGCATAGTTCAGATAGTATCGTTTTAAAGTTCACATAGGCCCCTACTGCTTTCCGACATATCAGTATTGCCAGAAATACATAAATACACATTTATGTATTTCTGGTAATTCTTATAATACAAATATAACCTATTTTCTTTTATGCCATACTATTTTAAAACTGAGGGTATATCAGATAACATAATCTGCGACACAAAGCAGAATGACATAATTGTCAATGTATTTGCTGATAATAAATAAAATGTACCTATTTCGCTACCAAAACTTATTATATTTATCCGGCAATATTTATCATAAAAAATATTATAACAATTACGTAGTTATAAAGGTTAGTAAAGGTCAAAACCTGATACAACAGCGATGTATACATGTACTTTTGTCTTCATACTATTTTAACATTGACATAATTTCCTCAAGGTTTGAATTAATAGAAAGATAAAATAGAACCTTTAGAATAGAAACTATTTATTACATTATACATACCGCCATGTGACTGTACCAGCTACATGTACATGGGATGTTTTTTTCTAGATGCTCTATTTTATCATTCCATCAAGTCAAATTTGTTTAGTTTTGCTGTAGAGGGAAATATGTCAACGCATTCATAGTATGATAAAAAACAATGATTAGAACAATGTGGCATGTGGGTTGGACCTTTGCTGAACTGTATAATTAACAATTTTTTTATTTGTCCACATTAATAACGTGACGTTTTGGTACCGAACTATTTAATATTTGAAACAATATTGCTACCTATATCATTTCAACTATGTGTTTCGGAATGTGCAATCTGAGAAAAGGTCCTAACACATTATTTTATTATAGAGTGTCTATTATGATAATTTATCAATATAAATCTTCGTTAGTTTTCACGTTGAGAAAATTATGTCAATGTGGAAATAACATGATTACGAAAACACCTGTGCCCGCTATCAAGTTTTGACCTTTGCTGGCTTTTATGATTTAGCAATTAATTGATTTTTTTCTACAATATTGACCAATAATAACTGTATACGTTATAATGCCAAAATAGTTACATTTTATCAAGTTTTGTGAAATAGATTGTCAATGATGTCATCACACTCTATGATTCAAATTCATTTTAGATCCCACCAGAACAGAAGGAACACAACCGTTTTAAAACATTATATCCACCTCAATATGTCTAGGCACGCTACGCATGGTTGTTCTAGAAAATCTATTTTTCCATCAAGTTCAACCTTGGTTAGTTTTGGTGGTGACGGGATTATGTCAACGTAAAAAGTCACAGAGTTTGCACTTGTCTGCACCAACTAGGCCTATTGGATAATAATGGTTTGATATGAGAGAATACTAAAGATAGGATTATATGCATACGGCATCGTAAGGAAGGCGAGATGGGCTCATCTCAACACAAGTCACCACATCAAGCCCGAGCCTTTAGGCGAGTACTTTATGTGGTGACGAGTGCTGAGATCAGCCCATCTCGCCGTACACATCGATGTAGTATGTATTTTCTCGCACGAATATCTGAAGCGGCAAAATCAAACTGAGCAGTGAAGCGTATCTGGGATAGTGTGGAGATGGGCTGATCTCACCATACGTCTCGTAGTGAAAGCCAAGAGCATGATTGCGAGAAACAAGGATACAAAACGTTTATTAACCCCGACCCGATAATAAATACATTACAATTCAACAGCATTCTAACAAGTCAATCAAGTCAATAAAAGTCAAACAGAATAACCGTCAATAGGTAATGTATTTAAATATACATAATACTTATAAGTCTATATTTAAATAACACATCGAATCTCTTAAAACCCTTTCAAGCTTGAATTTACCATTGTCTTGCAGTGGATGAAGATGACTTGAAGTGGATGGTGAATAAAAAAAAATTGCTATTATTAAAATAGTTCCATAAAAATATTCGATCTAAAACCCCTAGATTTTAGGGATTCTGACGACTAAAGTTGATCCCCGCACTGTAAGAGTAAAAATATTTCTAATGGCCGTAGACCCGTAACATAGCGATTCAAATGAATCAGAAAGAGCTGACTAAGACATTTATGATGATTTCAAATTAAAAAAAAACCTTTGGTCTCCACAGTTTAATACAAATATAATTCAGGGTAACTTACGGGTTAATGTATCGTGAGGACTTAAAGGGTTAAATGCATGTGACAGCATTGTGTCGTTTCACCTCAGTAATGCTCACGCTTTCTGCAGACCGAAATCTGGACACACTGCTGTCATATAGTAGCGCTTCATGGTATACTGATGATGAAATGAAATGAAATGAATCGGGCTTTAGGCCACCTTTGTGCACATATAGGCTAAACTGGGCCAGGAGAACCTCCTGAGGATGGTGAGATGATCGAGATGACATTGTCCTCCAGACACAGGACTGATGATGTAAATATACATATAAATCAAATACACATATCAAATACTTTAAATGCCAAAGAATGTAACGAACTAATTTTAAATTAATAGCAATTATATCACTGGACATAACACTTTCAAAGTTTTTGTTAGATATATTTTCGCAATGTAAATTTAAGAACGTTTTTATGAGATTTGATAGGGTTGGACATTGTAACAAAAATGTAATTCATCACCCAGTTCTCCAGGTTACATTTATCACAATTTCGTGTAAATATTCGTCGGGCACTATAGGGCCTACCGTCCAACTTCAATTTGCAGCTTATGGTTGACAGTTTAAACTTCACACACTAATTTTCCATTATACGGTGACAATGTGGTCAGATACTTTTTAAATACAAGATTCCGTTTATAAGTCCTGTATAACACACATTTAGAAGAATTATTACCAACTGAATTCCATTCATGTTCATATTGATCCTGAAGCGATTTTTTGACAGCGTGGACTATGGAAATATTTTCTGGAAGCATTTGTGATAACCATATAAAACCATGACAGACATGTTTAAATAAATATACATTATCAAATGGAATATAAATCTCTTACGTATTTCAAATCTCAAAACTTTGATATGAAAAGTATTTATCGACCTCATCATCATAATATGCAACAAAAATTGACCAGTAATAAATAATACTAATCATTCTTTATGTTCCAAATCACCGCGGTCAAAAAGAATTACGACTATTCATCGTTCGTGGTTGCTGCACCGCGCTTGTGGAATAAATGAATACGTGAGGCAAAATCAGTCACTATCTTTCGGAAAAAAA
Organism: Flabesymbios commensalis; assembly: GCA_964017125.1. Classification (NCBI taxonomy): domain Eukaryota; kingdom Metazoa; phylum Annelida; class Polychaeta; order Terebellida; family Flabelligeridae; genus Flabesymbios; species Flabesymbios commensalis. The sequence goes on along the minus strand of OZ024904.1, from coordinate 20,859,375 downwards.
TTAAAATATACCTTTTTACATTAGACCTACCACCTTAATCTGAGCATCCACCGACCGCCAAAATTAATTATGAACTCCTTTTCCGACTATGGTGGCCCTCTACACTGAATCATGATGTTAGCCCACAGTACCATTGAGTCTCAATATTGTTGACATATACTGGCGCTATGGAAGTCACTATACATTATACAGTATACATCATAATGTTAATAGATGTGGTGTATGCATTTTAATACAGCTTGTGCCTCCTAAAAGGATATTCACATGGCCACAATATATTGAAAAGTATCGACGAACATTAATTATTATGGGGGCGACTGCAAAAGCGAACTTTAATGATAGTGTTGGGCAGGAAAATACGAGGATCGACAAGTTCTTGTTTCACCTCATTCTCGGGTTTTATGGTGAATTCCTGCAGCACTGCAGCGACACCTAGGAACATACGAGTCTTGGCAAACACTCGTCCAGGGCACATCAATGCGCCTGTACTAAAGGGAAGAGCTCGGCGCCGCGCAGGATGCTCGGCAGACAATAACTGACCAGCTTCATCCAGGAATCTCTCTGGCTTATACCTGTATGGCTCTGACCAGAAGGCTGCATCGTGATGTGTCGCCCATGTATTAAGCAGAATCACCGTACCTTTAGGGATGTCATAACCACCCAGTGTAGAGTCCCTGACAGCCATGTGGGGAGCCTCAACGAATCCTATTTTGGTGTTACGTAGAATCTCCATGATGCAGGCGGTGGTGTAAGGACATGCATCTAAATGCTTAATCTTGGGCTTGCCGTCTCTTGTCGCTTCCATTACCTCCTGGTAAATATTGTCCTGTATCTCTGGATAGTGAGCTAATATACATAACATTCTACATAAGAAAGTAGAGGTTGTGTCAGATCCTCCAAGGGTAACAGTCGATATAAACTGTTTGATGTAATCATCGTGAACTGTTTGACCTTTACTTCTTATTCCCTTCACCACAGATGCAACCATTGACGTAAGTCCTTCTGTATTTATTTCCGACATAAAATTAGGTTTACATGCATCATGAATATTGCTCAGAAGCTCTTGTAATTTGTCAGAGTTCAGTTTTGCTTTGTTGGAAATATATCTCAACCAGGGGAATTTATGAGTGAGTATTGTGAATGTACTTGGTTGCCGTAGATCGTTGATTAAGTGGAATACTTTCTTGATATTCCCCACTTGACCAGTGCTACAATCACCCAGCAGTATGTTCGTTAGTACGCTATAATTAAAATCTTCAATCACTAATCTGGGATTAAAGGCTGTGCCGTCTTTTTCATGCAACGTTTTGATGAATTTCGAAGTAGCGTTCAAGTTATGTATGTTATTATCATATGAAGTAGAAAGCATACCTCGAATTGCTCTGACAATTGCATGATTTATAGATTTATCTCTTTCATTGGTAGATTTATGGAATATATCTGGTCTTGAGGCAAAGTCTTTCTTTACCAGCGCTTCTTGTATGATATCATGGTCTGAAAGCACAACCCAGTGTCTACCCATCATCTTTAGTTTGAAAACCCGTCCGTATTCACGGATCATCAGCTGTAGATGGAGGTGGGGGTTCGGCTTCTTCAGGACAGCTCCACTACCAATTAAAGGCCACTGCCTGGGACCTCTGATGCGTGCGTCTGGAGAGCGGTACACTATACGTGTTGATCTAAGTCTTCTCCATAGCCAGATGATACCCATGATGGCACACACATACAGCCAAATCATAGCGATAGCTGCAGAATGTCGTGTGTAGACTATCTACAAGGAATAGAGGTGACTAAGAATAGAAACAAATACCTGGAAGATAATAGATTCAGTGTTCTACTGTATGTTTTTTGTTTCAATTTATCTTTGCAACTTAAATCGAGCAGATGTCTCTCAGAACAGACTCTCTGGTGCTGATGCTGATTACTTCCTTGTTTAGTATTTTTATCCAAACAGTAGACTGGTTGACAGCTAAATTAAGCAACAGTTACTGATGATGCAGGCGTCCCCGTATCATTATCATGTCTATTATATTCACTGTTAATAGTACCGCAATTATGTCGTTATCCGACACATAAGTATAACGATATAAATAAATAAAGAGAATAAATGTGCTCATTCAGTACAGGAACCACCAAGTGGTTAGGGCTGCTCCAGCAAAAATCCGGGCTCCCCCATGGATTGCAATTGAAACACTACACCCACCCCTCCCGGAAATATTGGACCAACGCAGAGGTTTTTTACCACCCCCGAACCCGGATTTGAACATAGTTTACATACCCGCCCCCCCCCCCCAACACACACACACACACACACACTGATCTTTGTGAAAAGGGGAAAATGTGAAGCTAATATAAATCCCGGGGTCTTCAGCTTTGATGTAATTATTTATACACAAACAATGCGATTGTCATGTAGGCCTACATAGGCCTGGGGCTAATTTGCGAAAGCCTGCTAAAAAAACACGATTTCGCTGCACACTCCCCCCCCCCCCCCTGCGATATAAGTTTCTTCGTTTGTTATTGTAGGAAAATATATCTTAACTTAAATATTCGAAACAGTAACCGAAAATTCCGGTGTCCAAAAACCATAATTGAGACACTTTAATCACCATTCCCTAAGAAAAGTCATAGAACTAAAAATAATATTATTCAACCATAAATAAAATAAATAAAAAACATTTGTAAAAGCTGTAAAAACTTCATTTTAATCATTTTTTTTACTTTTTAATTATTTTTTTGTAAGTTTGATTTCGCTGAATTCCCGCTAAAGGTACAGTTTTATACGAATATGTATTAAACATATATTATTAATTAGTAAAATTGATAGCATTAACACAAAAATAAGTGTTTTGTGACCATACCCGAATGGATATTTATTAGTTCCTTAGCGTCATTTTTTAGCATTATATTTATCGGGCGGACAAAAGCACCAAATTTGGTACACAGTTTCTCTGGGGGAAAATGATGGAATTTAGTCGTTAAGCCTTCTAATTTTGGCTCTGCTTTTTCCAAAAATACAAAATGGCCGCAAAAATTAAAATATTTTTCGTCGCATTTCGCTGTAAATGAGCATTATTTTCTTCATAATATACCTAATATAAACCTAAGCAACATTCCCAAGATATATCATTTACTGCTGTTAGTTATTTGAAAGAAAAAGACCACATAACACGTGAAAAAAACACTGTTTATTTAATTAATGTGAGCTCAAAATTGGCTGTCGTTCATTTCAGCATGTCCTATCCCTTTCTGACAACATAATTGCAATTACTTTTGTCATAACGTTAGCCATGAAACATCTTACATATTTTTTTTGTAATAATAAGGACCTAATAGTAATAAAAAATAATAATAAAGTTATTACAATTTAGATATGAAAATGAAATAACATTTTATCAAAAACCCTGAAATATATTGAAGTATGATGATGCCTTCGGATTGGACTCTATGCTATAATACCATAAACACTGACATGAACACTTCTTCGGACACTGATAGGGATCACCGCACCTCCGAACTCGTTCCTCCGAGGCGTTAGGCCCTATATAAGTAATCTAATAGAAAGGATATTAAGTTTGATTTATACCGTTATGTGCATTAACGTTTTAAATATATTTTTTTTAAATATGTTATTATACAAACATAATGTTATAATTGTAAAAAAGATTATATATTTAAATTTGAAGCTGCTATCTTTATTACAAAGACAGAAGGTGTAATTTACACAAAGGTAAAATAAACAGCAAAATGTAAAGTTAGCACATTGTCTGAAAGGCCTGATATATGTCATAAAACCTAAAGATGCACTATCTCCAGCAAAAGCCACATAAATAATTTGCAAGGATGTATTTTTTGGGTTTACTTCCTCAGTTGGTGTCTATCGTATTTTGTTTAAAGCAGCTCCTTGGTATGACATCAATTTTCGTTTTTAATTCCGTACTGAAGTAGTGTATCCCACGAATCATGTTTTTATTTTTTTCAGAATTTTCATATTTTTACAAATATTTTTAATCAACCTTCTATGAAACCAGAAGTTACCCAAACAAACTACTTGTATACCTGAAGGACGATTGAATGTTTTCACAGCATTGGGCCACATGCTGATGGCATCGGCCCAGCGTTGGGTAGACAATCAGTGCTGCAGGTGTGTCCTCCCGTGTCCTGACTATAAGACACCAATTAGCGGCGACTGCTCTGATCTTACTGTCTGATACGTGGAAATATGTAATGTAAAGTGCTGAATATTGCTGACTTGTTTTGTTTACATGGCGATATACGACCTGAAAATACAACTGTTTCACTTTTTTTCGGTGCTTTAAAATTCTTTTTTGACTTTTTCGTATTTTCAGTTAAGATCAGTAGGCTAGCCTCATATAAATTTAATTTTCAAAATTGACAACATTGCAAATGTCTCATCCCAAGGGGTCCCTTTAAAGTACATAATTTCAGTGATTATGATTCTAAAAATGGTCTGATATAACGTAACAAATTAACACAAAGCCTGCATCACAGTAGGACTGTTAATTATTGTGTTTGACACAAGGAAGACAGCTGTATTTACTCGTTTGAGAAAAGGCAGCAAGTCAAACATCATGAGCTTCATCAACTTATTCAACAATTCCACGATCTAGACATTGTCGTAGCTTTATTAAAATACTTCTAGAAGTAGAAGTGGCTCCGGCTAATTATAGGTCTACTTATTTGCGTTTTAATGAAGATGATGTTATAGCATCAGCATGTCTTAGGTATATTCACTATGGATGGCAATTCATGTTCAATTATCCCCAGTCATTATTTTTAAAGCACAGCAATAAGCTATACCCATTCAAAATTAGTACTTACTAAGTTCACATACTATTATTATCTGGAGAAACAAGATTTGTTTTGAACAAACTGTCACCAAACACATTTACCTGATAATTGTGGTACTGTTCTTGGCGTTAACTTAAGACGAGAAGTAGATAAAAAAAATGACGAAGCAATGCCACACATGGAAATGAAACGAAATGAATCGGGCTTTAGGCCACCTTTGTGCACATATAGGCTAAACTGGGCCAGGAGAACCTCCTGAAGATGGTGAGATGATTGAGATGAAACTGTCATCCAGACACAGGATTCGAAATTCGGGCCCTGGCGGTCTGAGGCCGAGCACGCTACCTCTCGGTCACGGAGGCTCCCCACAATACTGACTTTCACACGTGGATGGGGAAGAAACAATTTTTGTTTCTTTCAAACCGCCGAGACCTGGTACCGCACCCCGAACTCTGGCGTGAAAGGCAGCTGTGCTAACCACACATGGATTACAAGAATTGAGTACTCCCCAAATACAGTCTTGCATTAAAGTATCAATGATGGTAGTACCATTTTTTATTCCCTATTGGATCAATTACCATATGAGGCTTGAATTTTCGTCAGCTTCTAGAAATATTATGTATGGATGAGAATAACTACAATACACCCTCAGCAATTTCAATTGAAAAATAAGTACATGAAGAGCAGTCATAGTTCTGCATCTTAATTTTATTCAAGTTAACCATATTATCAAGTTAGATGACAGCTTCTGGGGTTGTATTAGATCTCAACGAAAAAACAAACAATGCATGCGGATTTATACGGGATTTCCCACAAATACAGGCCTACTGGTCGGGCGAATTTTTAATATTTGCAAGTCAATCAAAACCTGTTCCTTAAATATACAACAGGTTTTAAAAGACAAAATCCCTGGAAGAATTGAATAAATTTGCAAATTTTACTTTGATCGGCAGCTTGATTATATTACTAGAATTAACATCAGATGGGATATCTACATAGCATTACAAAGCCTACAAGATGCGGGCCAGGAAACGATGGATCGGGGTTCAAGATCTTCTAAATAATTGGTCAACCATTTGAAATGTGTTTATCCATGGTTCTGAGAACAAAAAGTCGATTTATACAGCTCTTCTTATATTCAAACTAACCTCTTTTTTTTCATTTTGAAAAACAATGCAGCAGCTTGGCACAACATTCAACATTTCCAGCGAGCTGCTAAGAGCTATAGGTGCCATATATGGGCATAAACAGCAGCATAATGTCAATTAATTGAGATATCATCCATTTGGATCGCTCACAACCTATCCATCACGTCTGCCCTCATGCCAAGATGATACATATAAACATATTATGCGCTCTAGCTATCAAGCTGCAATATGGCGCAGGAGTTTACTTGACCCCACATGGACATGGTTGGAGGGTGACAATAAACAGCATTTTATAGGCTAGATGAATAACACACCTGCCGTCAAACTTGTTCTGGAGTGTCTTAGCTGTAAGTGCAAAAGTTGCAAAGATAAAAGATGTACATGCTGTCGTAATATCCTGAACTGTACCAGTGTGTGTGGATGTAAATCTCTATGTGATAACGCGATAGAAGCTGATGCAACAAATGTGATTCGGGATTCTGATGACTATTCAGATTTTGAATAGAAGCCAGTTGGCTTACAAGTATAATATTGTCATATTACTACGAAAAAAGTGTTATATTATGTTTAGTTTTCTTTTATAATTCGCTATCTGGGTATAAATACTTATAATTGTTATTTATAGTTTATTTAAATATAAAACTACTATATTAAAATATGATATGGTGAATAAAATAAAATAGACAAAAAAAATCATAATAATAAATCATTCCGTTACTGCATAAACATGCTGTAAATTGAGTACATTATATACCCCAATGTTTGGTTTATCGTTTTGAAAAATAATTTTATATATTTGCGAACTATAAAAAAATAAATATGATCTACATAACTCCTTCTAAAGTTCAGTATAACTAAAGGAAATCAAAGTATAGAATTTGTAATTTTTTCAAATAAAATTTAATTAAAATGTTTCATTTGTAAATTTCAAATTTTCTGTTTATTTTTGTTTTGATTTTTCATCATCTACACAGCTGTCGTAGATATAATTTGTCAATTTTTCAAACGATTTTTGTATCCTGAATTTTTTTGCGAGACGATTTTCTCATATTAATTGTCACAAGTTATTTTTGATGCTCTGGTGTTAAAAGGGTTAAAATGACATATTTTGGACACTTTAATTTTTGGTTACTGTTCTTAAATTTAAAGCTTATATGTCCAGGAATAAGAGAAAACCATGAAACCTATGTCGCAGGGTGGGGGGGAGGAGGGTGCAGCGAATTTCTATTTTTTTGGAAACAGCCCCAGGCCTAATATATCAATTTTGACGCGAAGCGTATTAAAATTGATGTTTTAATAAAGACTGTGCCGAAATGGTAACGACCACACACGGAGGCTTTTTTAAAACATACCAGATAGCTGGCGTAAAATCTAATACAAATGAAATCATACCCAGCAGAAATTGAAAGTTTCCAGAAAACACTATTCAGACCGGAATTAATTGTGTATTTCCAGCCTCAAATAAAAAATAAAAATACTCTTATAGACATGTTATCGTCCCCGTGAAGATGAAAGGGTGTTTTACCCACTTTGAGAAGTTAGACATAACCCTTTCATATCCAAAAGCAAGTAGTAATCGTTCAACCTTTTCATCGCGTTAGAATCTGACGTCTAAGGAATCTGACGTCTAAAGTCGATCCCCGCACTGAAAGAGTAAAATAAACCATATATAGGTATTCAAATAAAGCAGAAAGAGCTAACTAAGACATTTTTGATAATTTTAAATTGACACAAACCTTTTGGTTTCTTGTTTTATTTAAAAATATTTCAGCGTTTCAAGGGTTAGTTCTTTGAGCGCCAAGCACAAGTAGTAAGACACAATTTCCAGTGGGTGAACCTTTCAACCCTTTCACCCTCACAGTGCTGATTTATTTGTTTCTATTTTTCATTCATTCGAAGCTGGAATTGCTAACGCAATTTCCAACTTCAAATGACAAAAAATATTTCTATTTATGAAAAATAGACATCACCTAAAATGAAATATTCGATTAACTGAGCATCTATTCCAATCTATTTTATCAATTTCAATGTCATTTAACCCTTACAGTGCGGGGATAGACTTTAGTCGTCAGAATCTGACGTATGTAGACGTCAGATTCTGACGACTGAAGTCGATCCCTGCACTGTAAAGAGTGAAACTATTTCTAATGGCCGTAGACACATAACATTGGTATTCAACTGAATCAGAAGGAGCTAACTAAGACATTTATGATGATTTCAAATTGACAAAATCCTTTTGGTCTCCATGGTTTATACAAAATATTTCAGCGCTGTAAGGGTTAAAGTGCCAATCACGTCTATAGCCGTTTTTACCCTTTTTATGTCTCCTTCAAACAAGAAACGCGAAGGAGAAGTTAGGATTACATTTGCTAGATATTCGTATGTTTTGATTCAAACTGTCCCTTGTATGTAATGTTATCCACTTTAATTGATTTTTGTGGGTCGCGGTAGCGAGACACAACTTCAAGTGGGTAGACATTTAAACTCGTTATCTTAGCGCTTCGAGGGTTAATTTAATAGTTTGAGGATTAAATGATACTCACTTTAACAAGTGACATAAGTGGCTGAAATACAATGTTCTCTTAGTTTGCTTGTTACAGAATGTTAGCCAGGATAGATTTATTGAGCTATATTTAAAAAAAAATTGGCCCAATGTTGGTTTAGTCAACTGTTGAAACACCGTCTCCAACTCAGCGTTGAACCAACATTAGGCCAATACTTCGTGTCTGCTGGGGATAACTAGTTAAGAGAAATATCCGACATAAATAATACAATGTTCTCTTCGTTTGCTTGTCACAGAATGTTAGCCAGGATAGATTTATTGAGCTATATTTAAACAAAAAATTGGCCCAATGTTGGTTTAGTCAACTGTTGAAACACAGTCTCCAACCCAGCGTTGAACCAACATTAGGTCAATACTTCGTGTCTGCTGGGGATAACTAATTAATAATTAATTAAGAGAAATATCCGACATGGGGTTAAATGATGCTAGGCCTATATAATATGAAAAAAACTCTTTTCCCCCTACCACTACGAATCTGGTACGCCATTACACCTATCTTCTATGCTGAAGGAGAAGTGAATATTTAATTTGTTAGATTAGCATAATTATATTTTGATTCAAACTATACTAATGCAAGTATTTTTTACCCATTTGAAGTTGTGGCTCGCGGTAACGAGACACAACTTCAAGTGGGTAAAAAATTAAATTATCTAATTCAGCGTTTTAAAGGGTTGTTATAAGGATGGAGCGACTTATCTAAGATAAATTATGAAGCGCTAATAAATAATTTTATGTTTTACCCACTTAAAGTTGTGTCTCGCTACCGCGACCCACAACTTCAAGTGGGTGAAAATTACTGATATCTGTTTAATTTAAGACCACACATTTGTAATCGGTGAATTGAGCAGCTAATAGAACAGAATAAAAACGACTATAGTCGTGATAAGAGGGTTAAGGACTGCCCTGGAATTCGCACAGCAATTCACACATCCAGCTGAATGAAAACGAACCTTGTTATTTATATGAACCTATAAATGGGTAAGTGATATATTCTTTAATATAAGAAACGTTGTATAACATATCATTTTAATTTAGAAAGTATTTGGTGGCAAGCTGCGAAAAAAGTGAGATCATTAATATTGTAAAAAAAATAAGTCTAATGTAATAAATATTATACGTGTAGTGGTATAAAGCATCCGTTTATACGCCAATGCATAAGTTGTATTCCGCTTCTATTCGTATTCTGTATTAAATATCCTTTCTTTAATATCTTATAATATATATTATACGTGATGTGTTAAGCGTAATCCGTGCTCACAAAAATAGAAGGAGTGAATCAAGGATGCATAGTAGATTTGGCCTCGCGTATTTAACTCTCTTGAAACTGTCAACAGTTTCAAGGTTTATTGTTTTACGGATTACACATTACGAATTACGATTCAGACATCACACATTACGTATTATGTGGATTTCCAGATTTATTGTTAAATGCTCATGTACTACTACGTTTAGCAAGACAAAATATTACAAAAATATATACTCGATTTATTGACTAGATGATCCATACATATTTAAAAAAGATTGAGCCGACATATATATGTGGCTCACTTTATAGTTCTTCATACTTTTGTACGGGTGATTTAATATGTAACTGCGGTGATCTTCCCCAGGAAACGCAAGACGTTGGATCAATGATGGGTCAATGTTGTGCCAGTGTCGTAGACGGTCGGCCAGCATTAAACTAGCACTTGTTCAACGTCTCGTGTTTACTGCGTCGTTTCGTAATCTCCCACAATCTTGTCAATATCCATAATGACTCAGACAAAATCGCAGTATGAACTGTTTATCACCGGTACATATAGATACATCATGAAATCTATTATATAAGGGAGCCATTCAATCTTTGGGAGGGGGGGGGGGCTGGAATATTTTTAAATGAATGATTTTAGGCAAATTCTACATGAAATAAAAAAATATTTCAAGAATTGTTCTATATAAACTTTTTTTCAGCGCGCCGGACGAGCCGGGTTGGAATAATTTATTTGTCCACGACAAAAAATCCAGAACCCCCCCCCCCCCCGGAGATTGAATGGTGGGCCCCTAACAAACTGAATGAATCAATAATTGACAACTTCGCCCATGCCTGGTCTTTATACATAATAATAATATAATTGGCTAGGCTTGCCAGACGAATATCTGACGTTCTGAGCTCGTGAGCGGCACAAATTCAAATCGTGGCTAAACTTTATTGTAAATATCCTTGTTTATCGCATCTCAATGTGACTGGGCGATCACATTAATGACCTCCTCGTCAAGTAGGGTTGAATCCAACATCGACTCGGAGCCAAGCGCTGTTCGTATCCCATGTCGTAGATATATATCAGTCAACACCAAAACCGCGTTGTATGTACCTATACTAAAAATATCGAGTTGTCGATAACAGTTAGTTAAAGCTATAACCTTGAATCCGATTTTAAATCTAAAGTAAGCAATAAGTAATGTCGCATGTAACGCACAAGAAAAAACCTTTGTATATTATCCGTTAAATTGGCGACGTTGATTCAGTGTCACGTCCGATTACATGTCTTTCTTTTGCTTCATCATGTATGTGCTATACCACAGAACTTTTCTGGAGTCTATTCCGGCTCTGTGGTTATACATTGTCACCTCAATAGAGTGGTAGATAATACCTTGTTTACCGTACATCATCACCTAAGAGATAAAGGGTGGTATCTGCCACTCAGTAGAGTTACAGATATGCTCTTTTGCTCTGAGGCACAGTTTCCACAGATTGAGTCTATGTCACGTGTGACGTCACGTCATCGACGTGGCTTTAGCGTTGTTTTACGTGATGAGGTTGAGTGTGACGAGGTCCCGGATGAGTGATCTGATATAACGTTATGTCTGTCCTGGAGACTGGTGCAGCTTGAACGGTTACCATGGTGATTGCCTCTTGTCCTGCCTCCTCCCGGTGAACCATCCTGTAGCTGATCATTTGCATGTTCTCCTAACCTCCAGTGAGGAGGACTGCCAGATGGTGTGTTGGTGTGCAGCGGTGCCATGCCAACCGTTGTCATAGCCATCTTAACATCTGCGCACTGCCATTCATGCTGGTCCAGCTCGTTTCCGTTCGGTGATCTGAAACACGGGCATATTAGACTCCACAAGGTTTGTCTGAAAGAACAATCGCAGAAACTGTGAATTAACACACAAACTGTGAATTAACACGTATGCAAAAATGCCACTTCGAATTTGGAACAATATCTTATGAATCCCAATATATATTTAAAATCCCCCAAAATAGCTGATCAGAAAGACGTAATTTGACTATTTGTTTTTCTAACAAAGAAACACAAATTGTGAAGTAACGTACGACAAACAAGCATGTGCGCAAACATGCCACACAGACTTTGATATGATATCTTATGAATTGCAATATATTATGATCCAAGATATAGATCTAGACTAGTTACCCTTGTCTGGGTGTGTCAGCTGTGTTTGGAAGGCTTGACCCACATTACTTACCCTGAAGTCTCCCACTTCATACTTTGGACAAGTGCTGCATTTTCTGAACGCAAATGAAACCATATATATTGCATCTATATTGCTTAGGCTACTCTGGTATATATGTGTCTGCTAATACATGTCACTAAAATTTGTTGTATTTTATTTACTCCAGAATGTTCTATATTACTCACTCTTATCTATATGTGTCTGCTAATACCTGTCACTAGAGCTTGTTCTACGTTACTTACTATTATCTACGAGTGTCTGCTAATATATGTCACTAAAGCTAAATGTTCTATATTACATACTCTTGTATATATGTGTCTGTTAATGCCTGTCACTAGAGCTTACAATATATTACTTATTATTATCTATGTATGTCTGCTAATATCTGTCACTAGAGGTTGCTCTATATATATTACTTACTCGTGTCTGTATGTCTGCTAATACCTGTCACTAGAGCTTGCTCTATATATTACTTACTCGTGTATGTATGTCTGCTAATACCTGTCACTAGAGGTTGCTCTACATATTACTTACTCGTGTATGTATTTCTGCTAATACCTGTCACTAGAGGTTGCTCTATATATTACTTACTCGTGTCTGTATGTCTGTTAATACCTATCACTAGAGCTTGCTCTATATATTACTTACTCGTGTATGTATGTCTGCTGATACCTGTCACTAGAGCTTGCTCTATATATTACTTACTCGTGTATGTATGTCTGCTAATACCTGTCACTATAGGTTGCGCTATATATTACTTACTCGTGTATGTATGTCTGCTAATACCTGTCACTATAGGTTGCGCTATATATTACTTACTCGTGTCTGTATCTCTGCTAATACCTGTCACTAGAGGCTGCTCTATATATTACTTACTCGTGTCTGTATCTCTGCTAATACCTGTCACTAGAGGCTGCTCTATATATTACTTACTCGTGTATGTATGTCTGCTAATACCTGTCACTAGAGGTTGCTCTATATATTCCTTACTCGTGTATGTATGTCTGCTAATACCTGTCACTAGGGGTTGCTCTATATATTACTTACTCGTGTCTGTATGTCTGCTAAAGCCTGTCACTAGAGCTTGCCATATATTTACTTACTCTAATTGTCTAGGAGTGTCGGCCGCCCCTGTGACGGCAGCGGTTGGTCTCTGTTGTAGCAGCATTGTTCTGGTTGTGCGGGTGCTCTTTCTGCTAAAGCTGCCTATAACAGTCTGACGTCTGAGGATAGTTGACCAGCGATGACCACTACATGATCCGTGATTCAGCAAGTAACGCATATCTCCCTGAAACATAAGATACCACGCACAACGTGTGAGGCAATCCATTGATATCAACAATTACAACGCCAATTACGTCTGTAACCGTAATTAGAGTTTTGTTTGTCTTTAGAATTTGCAGGAGAAATGAGCATTAAATTTGGGAAGATTTTTATTTTGATTGAAATTGCACAGATATTAATCATTTGTATCCACTTGAAATTGTGAATCACGGAAGCGAGACACAACTTCTAGTGGTAAAAAATATAATTCTATATTTTCCTAATTTATTACACATTGTTAAACCGTAATTATAAATACTTTAAATGTTTATAATGACAGGTAGACCACCTGCAAAATGAACTGTATATTTATTAAACAGACCTATCGTTTTCTACATAGCAGCATTCGGGATGGAAAATATGCACATATTCGACACCGGAAGAAAGACACAAATTAAAGTCTCACATTCAAATTTGATACGGAACACCCTGGATCACAGAACCTGAGAAAGACCAGAGACGTATCCAGGGTGAATACATGACAATGTCACCAAAATGTAAAAAAGGACACAATAAGTAAATAGGGCTATAAAAAGGGAGGGCACAATAAGTATACTGGTCTAAACAATACAATACAATACAATAAGTGAATACAATACAATAAGTGGATTGGGCTGCATCAAGGGGGGCACTTCCCTCCTTGATCCGCCCGTGAGCATGACTATAATCCTGTTCAGCCTTCATAATATTACATAAAAAAAACATTTTACTGTGAAATAAGTCTGATAGCTGTACAAATTGAAAAAAAAACGTGGCATCCAATTTGACAGATCTAATTTCCACTCACGAGAAGGTGTGGATCTAGCGATTCAGACACAGCGAAAAACGTACAGCTTCAGATTTGTTTTGCATATTTAGGCCAATTTCGAAGATTGGCAAAACATGAACGCCATTAAAAAACCGAAGGACTGCGCAAAACATTCACACAGCTATGCTGCTATGCAAAGCCAAAAGGCAGTATCTGCTTACTTTTAAATTGAGCAGACACTGCCATTAGGCTTTGCACGGCCGTATAAATCCGAGTAAGAACCTTCATCGGAATCACAAACCAATCAGCCTGCCATATAAGTTGACCCGCGCTAGGGTTTCGTCATCCGGAAAAAGCTATGAAGCCCCTATTTCGCGCACTGAACTCTATCAGTTTCTCTGGTTTCTGTATTTGCGGATTAGCTGGTCTGCAGACAGGAGAGGACGGCTCATCTGGAAAGCTTCAGAAAAAACTATCATTGATCTTCAGGATCATCACTCTGGAGTACCTGATGACACATACCATGATCACATAACCCTTTCTCTGTCAATGTTAATACCCACATAAGGCGCCACTCTCTTAATTGTATTAATATAAAATATATCTATGCACCGCGAAATGAAAGTTAAATGTACAGATGCATTTTTAAAAATCATTCTTATGTTGGTTTACATAGCGACACGATATCATTATATGTGTGTGTTTTATTGATTTTGATCGATACTGCCGTGCTTAAAGGCAAAATGCCGTATCTACATATTTTGAGGTCGAGTAATTGTCTTAGCTGGTTCAATCGCAGCACGTTTATCACAAATAAAAGGTTAAATTACCACATATTTTGAACTAAAACGACTATTTTTAATTAAAATGTTTAATGCTATTATTGTTATAGACACTTTGAATTATTTCAGTTACTGTATTCTGCTTGGCGATTTGTTGTAGTTACTGCGTTTTGCCTGGGTAAAAACTCGGAGGTGAAATAACTATTCCATATCCAGATTTTCAATTCTGTGTCACAACATATACATGTACATAGATGTACTCGTAAAAAATATTTTCAACCCAACTAAAAATATTTGCAAATCATAACCAGGAAAACTGTCGTATCTACATCATATCATTTGTGGCGTTTTGCCTGGCTGTTACAGCTTTTAGCTGGATATGCAACTTAGATTTTATAGATACGACATTTTCCAAAGTTATGTTATTCAATATATATGCGATATATCAATAGAAAATCTTCAGGTTAGAAATATACTGATAAAACGATAGGTTTGGTGGTGAAAAGTCAATTATCACAAATATCGTAGTTTCTGATAAAAGCATTGAACTCATAGCCACTCGCAAGCCATATGGGTTCCCCTCCTAATTTGATAATAAATGGTGCTACATAATAAAGAACGAGCCAAGTTTTAGCTTTTTATTACACAGTGTCACATACATCCTTCCATGTAACTGAGAAAAAAAAAAAAAAAAAATTATCATTCTCTCCTCTAGAGAATCTCTTTTGAACAACATAATTTTTTTAAATATTGTCCATATTTTGTACTCGAAAGCGTTTCAAGCTATTTCCTTTACAGAGCTGTAAGCAAAACAAGTGCTGGACAATAAAACGCATATGGACAAAAAGCGAGTTGATTTCTTTGTCCCGAGTGCGAAAAATTGTCTGTCAATAGCTACAGTAACAAGGCGGGAAATTCAAACGTCGTCAAGGGAGGTGGTGGGATTGTGATGACCTTGACATTCATTTCGTTCCGACCAGGAACAAGGGATGACTGATCTATCAATGTTTTATGCATTGACTGGTCTATTAAAGCTAACAGGGGTTGATAGTATCACATAAAGAAAATCATGCATGCTCAATCGTAATCAATAATAAAACGGCAGTGTGAACACATCATAGCACAAGGAACACATCATGGCACCAGGTCAGTCTGTCGTGTGATGTTTAAACCTTTGACCCTTAAAGCGCTGAATTAAATAATTTAAATTTTCACCCACTTGAAGTTGTGTCTCGCTTCCGCGACCCACAACTTCGAGTGGGTGAAAATTACTCACATTTGCTTAATTTGATACCGAACATTCGCAAAAAATTACTTTTAAACACACATCTCGTTCCCAGTAACAATGATTTTCATCCGGTAATAAAACATATTTAAAACGTATGAGCTAGATAACCAGGCGCTCACCATATGCGCTCTAAAGGCATTTGGCCTGTGGCCTACGTGACAATCATCACGTCCTCCAGTATCGTGCTTGACAGTGGAGAAGATGTGTTAGCTATAATAAATTGACATCAATTAGGTTAAAATGTAAATTAAATGTAAATACCCATGGGACAAAGCATATGTTTGTGCAAAATACAAATTGATCCCCCAAAAGCAAGGTGATCTGCATAGCCATGACATACAATTTCCGTTTCTGAGGTATGATAGATATTGCCAGTTAAGTCGACTTAGAGAGCGCACGGTCATGACATTAATAATTCACACAGGTTGTCAGGGCAATCATTAGTCAACCAGAGAACACAAAAGCTTTAGTGCTTGACTAAAAATTGTTGGTAAAAAAGTCACGGTACATGACTGAGCGCTGAAAATACCAGTTTTCAATAAACCGATCAGCTGACAAAATTGAATAGAGCAAACACATTCCTCAAGTGTTCTCGTTATTTAGACTGGTGTTAAATAACATAATGATATGGTGATTTTCCTGTTTCTACATCACATTTTAAATTTGAAATCTGAATGATTCAACAATTTAAACCTTCATGATGCCTCACAACATCTTTTTCTATGGCTGAAAACTAATTAAATTACCCAAACCGAAAATGTTCATAAAACTGTTACCGGTATACCAATGTATTGCAAATTTCGTAATTTTTAACCCACTTTATGTCATCGTCATCCACTACAACTGAAGAATTGAGACAGAAGCGATTACCGGCTTTTCAATAAGAAACTGAGACTAAAATACCTGCAGTTACGTGAACTAGGAAGCAGAGTTTGAACAAAATCTTTGATAAAATGCTTCAAACTATGCCTGGTTACTTCATATATTTTTTAATCTAATGGTTTTAATCAAGTTATTTTTAGATTACTAAGATTTAGAAATAATAAAGAAAAATATCCAAGCACTTGTAAGTGATGACATATCTTATACAATTTTCCACATACATTTTATACATTTTATGCAAATAAATCGGTTTAATTAAGAGATGTGAGAGTAGAATGTGAGATAATCCCTGATGAAGGTCAGTGCATGCTTTGGTACGTCTGCCTCATTCATATTTAACTAACCGGGCCGTTTATCCCAACAAAGATCAGCAACTTATCCCAGTGTGGCCTAATCTCCTGAGAGCCATGCATAGACAAGCAAGGCTACATGATTCAAGCCCTATTTAACATCACCATCCTCCCGCATCTGAGTGCAACACTGTCATAGTCATTAGTATGTAGATTTATTCACAACACTTAACAATTACAGCGCAGGGATCGACTTTAGACGTCAGAATCTGACGTCTGTAGACGTCAGATTCTGACGTTTAAAGACGATCCCCTCGCTGTAAGAGTGGACATATTTATAAAGGTAGTAGACCTATATGATAGGTATTCAAAGAAATCGGAAAGAAACGACTAAGACATTTATGATGATTTCAAATTGAAAAGAACCCTTTGGTCTTCATGGTTTGTACAAAAATAATACCATCTTGGGATGCTTGGATATTAATTACTTCTTGATCCCCCAAGTCATACCCTCGTATATCAGTCGTGTCGGGATGTGGTTATATCCTGCCTGCCTCGTGCCGGGATAAGCCACATCCCGCTATAAATATAGGGATGGGCTTAGGATCCAAGTACCCACGTTTAAGCCAAATGTTGTGTCTATAATTGTTATGTATTTTAATAAACATGTTACTAATTGCCATGAGGTTCCATATGTGTTTTATTATTCTCTTCAGAGATCGTCTCGAAATGTGTCAATCCATACTATATATAGGCGGGGTCGTACGTGAACCGAATATTTAAAGTGTTAATATTTTACGGGTCACTTCCGTATAATTATGTATCAAAAATACCTTTTGTTTTGCCAATTAGAGTGTGTGCGGTAAAACCCACATCTATACGACTCCTGACAGTTAACTATAAACATCGTCGCCTGCTCTGTGTACAGGGGTAAAAAAACTCAGCTCGATGTGTTGCTGTACCGTAACAATGTCATCCACCATATCCATTAGCATCCATTTTTAATCATTTGTCAAACGTTAAATGATTGATAGGTTGATATGGGCAGGAAATGACAACATATGTTAGAAGTAACGGTAGTAGGATTCCAATAAACACGCGAAGTTGACCCAATGCTGTTTGAATGTTCGGCCACCGTCTGCGACGCTGGCCTAATATTAAAACAATATTGGCTCAATACCTCTTGGTTACTAGGATACGATGTTATGACGAGGACCTCTTCACAACGTTGACACAGCTAGCTATGTATAAAAAATAGACCTACAACAACCTACAGTTTTTCACTGTTCAGGTAGACAATAGTAGGAAGCAAATTGTAATAATATTTAAAGGGATCGAGTGCGTCCTAATCAATGAAGCCAGCATTAACAGCTTACTGCTAATTTGATTTTGATTTAATTTACTTCATTAAAAACAGTACACTAAAAATATCTGCTTATAATAATCAGGGCCATGACACTGGTCACCAGAGAAAAAAACAAATACTATAAAGGGTCTGGTCACTCTTATTTCAATAACTTGTCGACCAGATGGCGGCTGTAAAACCAATTGCATAATAAAGTATACACTAAAATTCCAAGCAAAGTTTCATGTTTCAGATTTCAGCCCAGGCTAAATTGACATATTTTCATGAAAGCCTGCAATATTCTTCCATTAAAAATATGTATGACAGCACATGTATGTGTGCATATTAGGGTTCGGAAAACAGGCCAGATATGGATATGTCCAACAACTACGATTTATTATGTTGTTTTCTTTAACCATGTTGACTAGGTTGTTTTGCTGTTCATTTTGGCTCTTTTATAATAAAAAACATGTTTGAGCGTATGTGGAGAGAAGACTATTTACTCTATTTACTCTATTTACTCAAAAAACCCCACGAAATTATATAAGGGTGTATACTATACACACGCTTAGCAGATCATTATTATTATTATTTATGTTATTTGGGTGAATGTCGGGATCGTATCCGGGGAAGTTTGGCGTGCTTGTATTCGTTTTCGAATACATCTGAATGTAGCTTTAGAATCTGTCTGTTTCTCAATTGGTTTTTAGGGTTGAATGTCATTAACCCTTTCAGCGCACGGATCGACTTTAGACGTCAGAATCTGACGTCCATAGACGTCAGATTCTGAAGTCTAAAGTCGGTACCCGCACTGAAAGAGTAAAAGATTCATAATGGCCGTGGACACATAGCATGAAGCGGAAATAGCTAACTAAGACATTTATGCTGACTTTAAATTGAAAAATCAAACTTTATCTCCATGGTTTATACACCTATATTCCAGCGTTGTAAGAGTTAACTGCTATCACCCTTGAGCACTATACAGAATGCACTGCCTGATGATCTACGTCTAATTACATCCCTCACTGTGTTATAATGTTTGCACTTGTTGACTGCTAGGATTTGAATGCATTAGCATTCTGGTCCATATTCTGCAAAATCATGTACTAGGCGTTCACCACTTAGCCGGTGCTAGGCCAGATACACGATGGTAAGATAAGCCAAAGTCCATTGTCATCCGAGCAAATTCAACCTAATTTCGGTTCAGTGTTGGTCCATCGTCTACGACGCTTGCCCAGCATTGAACCAGCATTGATTAGACGTCTTGTGTTTGCCAGGAACTCTCCTCACAAATGAATAGACCGCTCCATTCCCAAGGTAGGCCTGTCTCTCTGATAAATGTATGATATATCCAGATATGTATATCAAAGACAGTTCTTAGGCTAGCTATTTACTGTACACGATGTCGACTATATATACGCCTAATACATTTTTCAATCGTGTTTTCAGATAGAGCTGAAACCTGTTTGAAACGTTATCGATACTGCATAAAAAGCAATTCTCATCACCGCATGTAATGAGCTATAGATATCTTCCCCGTATTAGTATTACCATAAGTCATAAAAAAATGAAGATTTATCACCTGCTTCCGACAGGCCCGTTGTGAGGGAATTATGCCGTGTCAGATTGAAGCACGCTAGGTATTTAGTAATTTTGCAGAGTGCGTGGCCCAGAACCTTGACTGCTCCGTAAATCATTTAAAGTACCCACCCTTTTGATAGACTCCGTTTATCATATATCAGCGGAAATTACATTTTCATCATTCACTGTCGCTTCCGAGCATCTGCCCAACCACAGTGCTGTGTGTGTGTCAGTACCCTGGAAACACCCATATAATCCAGAATAGTCAAGTGTTTCAACACTGAGCTTTGAAAATTGTGGAGCGCTTTTGACAAAAATGACCATGTGTTTTCTTCAGAAATAAATATGTGCTGCTCTTGGCGGTATTCATATAAAAAAAATTATACGGGTGAAACTATGTTAAAGGTCAAGCGGTTCCAACCAGTTCTGAAAAAAATCACACCAAAAAGTTGATTATGAAAAGGTGTATCTGCCACTTTGCAAAGTGGCAGATACACCCTTTCATATCCAAGGCGACGAAGTAAGAGCATATAATCAGTACATATAATACTCTTGATTTGTTTCTAAAATCAGTGATAAATTACCGTGCATGGTAATAGAGCAAAACACGGCTATTTTGGCATAAGACGGCCAACTGTAGAAAGACTTTATCCAGCATCCCGTGTTTGAAATAATTAGAATAATATATTTCAACAGAAACTGGTTGGTTAAAAGTCATTGATCAGAATAATGACGTTTAGTCTTGAGAATGATGAATTCGCCAGGTCGACAGTAGGACGTGGTAGACCATAGGCGAGTCCAATACCTCACCTTTGAGAGAAACATTGCCTATTTCTCTCCTGGATTGATTGCACAAATTTGCCCCAAAGTGGCTGTAAAATATCATGTTCAATCTTCACCCTTTCAACGCTGAAACATTTTGTTTAAACCATGAAGACCAAAGTTTTGTTTTCAATTTAAAATCATCATTAACGTCTTAGTTACCTCTTTTCGCTTCATTTGAATATCTATGTTATGGGTCTATGGCCAATATAAATATTTGAATTCTTTCAGTGCGGGGACCGTTTTTATACGTCAGAATCTGACGTCTACAGACGTCAGATTCTGACGTATAAAAACGGTCCCCGCACTGAAAGGGTTACATTACCAATCACGTCTATAGCCGCTTTCAGCAAATATGAAGTGGGAATAAACGATAAATTTGCCAGATTTGGATGTGTTTTGATACCAACTGTACGTAAGTAAACTGTTTATAGTCGGATTCACATTAACCGTGGTGAATGAATTTCGCCGATTTCTCAGTCAATTCTCAACACTCACATACTATTTTCCATTCATGTCGTGACGACCCTGAAAATTTCGCGAAGTTTTGATAAGTATTTAAGAAGTTAGACTATTTGACATGTAGTAAATAAATAAAAATGTTGCCCTCTATAAACCCATTAGCTTCGTTTCAGAATTACATTACATGTCAAGTGGTCTAACTTCAAATAGTTACGACATGGATGGAAAATAGTGTGTGTAAAATTTCATGAAAATTGGTTGAGAATTGACTGAGAAATCCGCGAAATTCATTAATCCTGGTTGATGTATTTAATTTGAAGCTGACTATAGCCACTTGTTGTGGGTGGCGATAGCAAAATACAACTTCAAATACAACATTATTTCCGTAACCTGGCACTTTAAGAGTTCACGCGCGGGGCTGACTATCTCGTCGCGTTATTACACAATAAAGACATTGTGCAGACGATTGAACATATTGAAATACATAATAGCTCCTTACAACTTCATGGGACGTGATTGTCAATTCACATAAGGTATAACCTTCTCGTTTATTAGCAAGCAAAATTGCCTGATGGCGCTCACTAGTAAATCTTTGTGTACATTATTTGGAACAATGCTCCAGTCCTATAAATACGAGACGTTGAAAAAATGTTGCTTTAATGTGGATCCAGCGTCGTAGACGGTGCTCCAGCATCACACCAGAATTGGGTAAATGTCTGGTGTTTACTGGGCAGCTGAAGCATTGGCATTTTAACCCTTACAGCGCGGGGATCGACTTTAGTCGACAGAATCTGACGTCTGTAGACGTCAGATTCTGACGACTAAAGTCGATCCCGGCACTGTAAGAATTAAAATATTGGTATAATATAATGGTCGTAGACCTATAACATAGGTATATTGGTATAATATAATGGTCGTAGACCTATAACATAGGTATTCAAATGAACAGGAAAGAGCTGACTAAGACATTTATGATCATTTCAAATTGAAAAAAAACCAATTATCTAGTAGGCCCGTCTTCTAATAAGATCCTATCCATCGCTACTGAATAACAACACAACAGGATCTGCAAGTCTATTCTACCGTGCTAAGCATGCTAAGCCAATGGCAGTAACTGCTCACTTTAAAAGTGAGCAGTTACTGCTTTTTGACTTTGCAGAGTCGTATTGTAATTAGCTTGACTAGTGCGTCTTGTTAGTGGACTTCCTTGTTGGCTTTTTTGCTGTCCATGCTGTCGAGCTTCAACCAGTATCGTTATATAAATCATATGTCATGTCCATAACACCTGTCAATGTATCCTCGATGGCCAAGTACAAGATATACATAATGCTGTGTGCAATATATTGTAATGCAATATTCTAGCAGTATAGCGTGATAACTTTCATCGCGGGAATCGACTTTAAACAATCTGACGTCTAAAGTCGAACCCATGGAAAGAGTAAACTATTTCTAATGGACGTAGACCCATAACATAAATATTTAAATGAAGCGGAAAGAGCTGACTAAGACATTTATGATGATTTCAATTGACGAAATTCCTTTGGCCTCTGGTTTATATAAAAAAATCAGCGCTTCAAAGGTTGAATGATGCGATACTGTTTAAGTTGCTTGGTATGTTTGCCTCGTTGTGTAACTTGAAAACATAAAACGTAGTCAGTTGTTAGGACTATTCATTCAAGAGAAAACATTACTCAAATATGTTTGGATGTACCTCATCATGCCAATAGAATAGTTGGGAACTTTGTTGATGTATATTGGATATATAATGTCCGAGTAAACACAAAGCATTTGTATAGCATTTATACAATGTTGGACCAACTGGGGAAAGCACTCTGGTTGAATGTGAAGTAATAGTAAGCCTTGAACATGTTGAAAGGCTTCACAATGAATCGGATGTGTTCCTCTCACACACTATTTCTGTTCTTTAATGACGATCATAGTGTAGATGTTCAAAGTGGTATCTGCTTCACCCAAATCGTACATGTTGGCATGTCTGCTTTGGATCTTTTGCTGTTAGGACAAATGAAATCTCATTCCCATGTGACATCTTCGTGTCATTGATGATCATTTAATAATATATTACGACTTTCATATTTTGCTAGATTCTTGTTTCAATTATTTGTTCAATTGCGGTAACTCTTGATCCAGCCCTATGTCGTACTATATTAACCCTCAATGCGCTGAAATATTTTCGTTTAAACCATGAAGGGTTTTATCAATTTGAAAGCACTATAAATGTCTTAGTTAGCTTTTTCTGATTCATTTGAATACCTATGTTATGGGTCTGCGATCATTATTGAAATATTTTCTCTTACAATGCGAGGATCGACTTTAGTCGTCAGAATCTGACGTCTACAGACATCAGACATTTTTATAAATATTTCTTATTAATATTTCCATGAAACCGCTTAAAACCCAAACAAACATTTTGTATAGCTAAACACATGCTGAAGGACGATTGAATGTTCCTACAGCACTGGGCCACATGTTGATGCCGTCGGCCCAGCGTTGGGCAGACAATAAGTGTTGCAGGTGTATCACCTCATGTCCTGACTATAAGACACCAATCAGACACCAATTAGCGGCGATTGCTTTGATCTCCTCGGCCAAGACGTGGGAATATGTGGTATGAAGAGCTGCATATTGCTGATTTGTTTTGTTTACATGGCAATATACGACCTGGAAATATAACTATTTCACTCTTTTTCGGTGCTTTAAAATTGTTTTTTGATTTTTTTGTATTTTTAGTTAAGATCAGTAGGCTATATGGCTTCATATAAGTTAAATTTTCAAAATTGACAACATTGAAAATGTCTCATCCCAGGGGGTCCCTTTAATGCAAATATATTATGCAATATATTATCTAGACCTCTGAGCTTGTCAATTTAAGTTTTCACTTGATTAGGTCCAGCTGTTCTATGACCATTACAAAGAATGTTATTTATTTCCATCTCGTGAGAAACTATCTTACGTGTCATATATTAATGATCGACTCATTTCATACATTAGCGATTTTTAGATGTTAAAAAATGGGTCTTGTTGACCTTTTTATTGACATTTCCCATAAAATACGACTTGGTGGAAACGTTTAACAGTCATAAAACCTAAAAAGTGTTTATTTACGAGTTTTCTCATTGCATTTGTTGAACAGGTCGGTGACCTTTCAATAACTACTAAGTCGAACATGTTATGAATAGCCACTCTTATGAGCAGCCAACCTTCTCTGAGAGGCCACTTGGTCATTCCCCAAAGTGCCATTTTTTATACAAATGAACCTGCTATGAGCGGCCACCTGCGTTAAAAGGCCATTTTCCTGTGCCACAAGGGTGGCTGCTCTAGTGTACTTATTTTATTGGAGTGTATAGAGAGTTTCGAATCCTGTGTCTGTGTGTGCAATATCATCTGATTTATCTCAGCATCCCCACGAGGCTCTGCTGGCCTAGTTTAGCATGTAGACTTATGTGCACAAATGTGGCATAAAGCCTCATTCATTCATTCATTCATTCATTCATTCATTCATTCATTCATTCATTCATTCATTCATTCATTCATTCATTTATTCATTCATTCATTCATTCATTCATTCATTCAATTATTCATTCATTCATTCATTCATTCATTCATTCATTCATTCATTCATTCATTCATTCATTCATTCATTCATTCATTCATTCATTCATTCATTCATTCATTCATTCATTAATGGGTTTGCTGGGGAGTTACTGAGGGGACGTGTAAACTAAAACTAGAATGAACGTCTCTTTTTTCAGCAGACCTGAGACATCGAACAAATGTTGGAGTAACAATGAATCAACATTACACCAAGGTCCGTGAAGTTAGTTACTTATTCCTTATTCCCGTTTCCTTATTCAAATTTTTTTTACTAAAAGTCGTGGATCATAAAAATTAAGATACAGGTGCCTGGCGCCCACCCATCTAAGGTCATTCCCACCGTGACCTTGACCCTGAGATCCCAAGGTCATACAGAAAAATGAGGTCAAAAATCGAGGGTAGCCAGAAATTAAAACTAAAAGTCGTGGATCATAAAAATTAAGTTACAGGTGCCTGGCGCCCACCCATCCAAGGTCATTCCCACCGTGACCTTGACCCTGAGATCCCAAGGTCATACAGAAAAATGAGGTCAAAAATCGAGGGTAGCCAGAAATTAAAACTAAAAGTCGAGGATCATAAAAATTAAGTTACAGGTGCCTGGCGCCCACCCATCCAAGCACATTCCCACCGTGACCTTGACCCTGAAATCCCAAGGTCATACAGAAAAATTGGGTCAAAAATCGAGGGTAGCCAGAAATTAAAACTAAAAGTCGTGGATCATCAAAATTAAGGTACAGGTGCCTGGCGCCCACCCATCCAAGCTCATTCCCACCGTGACCTTGACCCTGAGATCCCAAGGTCATACAGAAAAATAAGGTAAAAAATCGAGGGTAGCCAGAAATTAAAATTAAAAGTCGTGGATCATCAAAATTAAGATACAGGTGCCTGGCGCCCACCCATCCAAGGTCATTCCCACCGTGACCTTGACCCTGAGATCCCAAGGTCATACAGAAAAATGAGGTCAAAAATCGAGGGTAGCCAGAAATTAAAACTAAAAGTCGTGGATCATAAAAATTAAGGTACAGGTGCCTGGCGCCCATCCATCCAAGCTCATTCCCACAGTGACCTTGAACCTGAGATCCCAAGGTCATACAGAAAAATGAGGTCAAAAATCGAAGGTAGCCAGAAATTAAAACTAAAAGTCGAGGATCATAAAAATTAAGATACAGGTGCCTGGCGCCCACCCATCTAAGGTCATTCCCACCGTGACCTTGACCCTGAGATCCCAAGGTCATACAGAAAAATGAGGTCAAAAATCGAGGGTAGCCAGAAATTAAAACTAAAAGTCGTGGATCATAAAAATTAAGTTACAGGTGCCTGGCGCCCACCCATCCAAGGTCATTCCCACCGTGACCTTGACCCTGAGATCCCAAGGTCATACAGAAAAATGAGGTCAAAAATCGAAGGTAGCCAGAAATTAAAACTAAAAGTCGTGGATCATCAAAATTAAGATACATGTGCCTGGCGCCCACCCATCCAAGGTCATTCCCACCGTGACCTTGACCCTGAGGTCCCAAGGTCATACAGAAAAATTGGGTCAAAAATCGCGGGTAGCCAGAAATTAAAACTACAAGTCGTGGATCATTAAAATTAAGATACAAGTGCCTGGCGCCCACCCATCCAAGGTCATTCCCACCGTGACCTTGAACCTGAGATCCCAAGGTCATACAGGAAATGAGGTCAAAAATCGAAGGTAGCCAGAAATTAAAACTAAAAGTCGTGGATCATCAAAATTAAGGTACAGGTGCCTGGCGCCCACCCATCCAAGCTCATTCCCACCGTGACCTTGACCCTGAGATCCCAAGGTCATACAGAAAAATGAGGTCAAAAATCAAGGGTAGCCAGAAATTAAAACTAAAAGTCGTGGATCATAAAAATTAAGTTACAGGTGCCTGGCGCCCACCCATCCAAGCTCATTCCCACCGTGACCTTGACCCTGAAATCCCAAGGTCATACAGAAAAATTGGGTCAAAAATCGAGGGTAGCCAGAAATTAAAACTAAAAGTCGTGGATCATAAAAATTAAGGTACAGGTGCCTGGCGCCCACCCATCCAAGCTCATTCCCACCGTGACCTTGACCCTGAGATCCCAAGGTCATACAGAAAAATAAGGTCAAAAATCGAGGGTAGCCAGAAATTAAAATTAAAAGTCGAGGATCATCAAAATTAAGATACAGGTGCCTGGCGCCCACCCATCCAAGGTCATTCCCACCGTGACCTTGACCCTGAGATCCCAAGGTCATACAGAAAAATGAGGTCAAAAATCGAGGGTAGCCAGAAATTAAAACTAAAAGTCGTGGATCATAAAAATTAAGGTACAGGTGCCTGGCGCCCATCCATCCAATCTCATTCCCACAGTGACCTTGAACCTGAGATCCCAAGGTCATACAGAAAAATTAGGTCAAAAGTCGAGGTTAGCCAGAAATTAAAACTAAAAGTCGTGGATCATAAAAATTAAGATACAGGTGCCTGGCGCCCACCCATCTAAGGTCATTCCCACCGTGACCTTGACCCTGAGATCCCAAGGTCATACAGAAAAATGAGGTCAAAAATCGAGGGTAGCCAGAAATTAAAACTAAAAGTCGTGGATCATAAAAATTAAGTTACAGGTGCCTGGCGCCCACCCATCCAAGGTCATTCCCACCGTGACCTTGACCCTGAGGTCCCAAGGTCATACAGAAAAATTGGGTCAAAAATCGACGGTAGCCAGAAATTAAAACTACAAGTCGTGGATCATTAAAATTAAGATACAAGTGCCTGGCGCCCACCCATCCAAGGTCATTCCCACCGTGACCTTGAACCTGAGATCCCAAGGTCATACAGGAAATGAGGTCAAAAATCAAAGGTAGCCAGAAATTAAAACTAAAAGTCGTGGATCATCAAAATTAAGGTACAGGTGCCTGGCGCCCACCCATCCAAGCTCATTCCCACCGTGACCTTGACCCTGAGATCCCAAGGTCATACAGAAAAATGAGGTCAAAAATCGAGGGTAGCCAGAAATTAAAACTAAAAGTCGAGGATCATAAAAATTAAGTTACAGGTGCCTGCCGCCCACCCATCCAAGGTCATTCCCACCGTGACCTTGACCCTGAAATCCCAAGGTCATACAGAAAAATTGGGTCAAAAATCGAGGGTAGCCAGAAATTAAAACTAAAAGTCGTGGATCATAAAAATTAAGGTACAGGTGCCTGGCGCCCACCCATCCAAGCTCATTCCCACCGTGACCTTGACCCTGAGATCCCAAGGTCATACAGAAAAATAAGGTCAAAAATCGAGGGTAGCCAGAAATTAAAATTAAAAGTCGAGGATCATCAAAATTAAGATACAGGTGCCTGGCGCCCACCCATCCAAGGTCATTCCCACCGTGACCTTGACCCTGAGATCCCAAGGTCATACAGAAAAATGAGGTCAAAAATCGAGGGTAGCCAGAAATTAAAACTAAAAGTCGTGGATCATAAAAATTAAGGTACAGGTGCCTGGCGCCCATCCATCCAAGCTCATTCCCACAGTGACCTTGAACCTGAGATCCCAAGGTCATACAGAAAAATTAGGTCAAAAGTCGAGGTTAGCCAGAAATTAAAACTAAAAGTCGTGGATCATAAAAATTAAGATACAGGTGCCTGGCGCCCACCCATCTAAGGTCATTCCCACCGTGACCTTGACCCTGAGATCCCAAGGTCATACAGAAAAATGAGGTCAAAAATCGAGGGTAGCCAGAAATTAAAACTAAAAGTCGTGGATCATAAAAATTAAGTTACAGGTGCCTGGCGCCCACCCATCCAAGGTCATTCCCACCGTGACCTTGACCCTGAGATCCCAAGGTCATACAGAAAAATGAGGTCAAAAATCGAGGGTAGCCAGAAATTAAAACTAAAAGTCGAGGATCATAAAAATTAAGTTACAGGTGCCTGGCGCCCACCCATCCAAGCTCATTCCCACCGTGACCTTGACCCTGAAATCCCAAGGTCATACAGAAAAATTGGGTCAAAAATCGAGGGTAGCCAGAAATTAAAACTAAAAGTCGTGGATCATAAAAATTAAGGTACAGGTGCCTGGCGCCCACCCATCAAAGCTCATTCCCACCGTGACCTTGACCCTGAGATCCCAAGGTCATACAGAAAAATTGGGTCAAAAATCGCGGGTAGCCAGAAATTAAAACACGCTTGAGGTCAAATAGTTGCATGTTTAAAAAGTGCAAAGAAAAAATATATATTCACGATTATATTCGTGATTAGGGCTCAAAGGCATAAGGTTGGAATAATGTTGGCCTATCGTCACATACGGTGTCCCAGCATTACATCAGCATTGCGCCAATGTATCGTGTTATCTGTGTAGTGACTTTTCTGGCGACGGGAGGATAAAGCGTCATCCGCATAGAAATGCGGCAGTCAGCAAACCCAGGACAATCACGCAATGCTGTTTCAATGCCGGGCCAGCGTCGAATACGTTGGGCCGTCATTAAAACAGTATTAGAATTCGGAATTCGGTAACTCCTTTTCTAGTTAGTAGTAGTATTAATTCATTTCTATCGCATGCATGAGACGTGAATAAAATATCTATCTACATACATGTACACCATTTCACAAATCAAGACCAAATGTACCTTATTCCCCAAGGAATAAAATTGCTATCAGCATTATAATATAATTATATATAAAACAATGATGTAGATTTTTATGTCAGGTACACACTTGAATCTTCATACAATACGGTCATCAGTACCAGTCCACTAGAGGAACAATTTTTTTTAATTATCATTGTGATTTTCGACAAGTCATCCTGTTGTGCTATATATTTTTTGCATGTAAGCAGTTTGTATTTATAGTAGGATCAATATAGAACATGACCCTAAAAAAATGCGAGAAAACATTTTTGGTATTTTTGATCAGTATATCCCCTGGTGAGTACATGTCAAAAGCTTTCCCAAATTTAACCACAGGAAATGGTCTATGTGATGAATTTTCAAAATGGCCGCCAAATGCGTCAATTTGCAACAATGTACTCTACAAATCACTGCTCTACCGTTACTTTTTACTGTGACAAGCTCGAATATGATAACATTTGACAAGTCTAGTTGTAGGATACTATATTATTACAAAGATTTAAAAACTATATTAATCTTTTAGGCGCTATAAAACAATATAATCGTTTTTAATTTATTTCTTAGCAGATTAAATCCCTGTTGTTCGGACTAAAATATGTGTTAATTCAACATCAACACTTGTAACTTTTCGGTATCAAATTACACGTAAGATTGAAAAATGTGTGAGCCCTTTAAGCGCTGTAAAAGAATATAATCGTTTTACATCCATTGTGTTAGACAATTTTAGTTTTGATATTCGGAATAAGAAGTGTGTTTCAGCATCAGCCCTTTCAATTGTTGGGTCTCAAATTCAACAAATATGAGTAGTTTTACCCCCTTGAAGTTGAGAATCGCGTTAGTGAAATACAATTTGACGTGGGTGTAAATTTAAATACTACTACTTAGCAGGTAAATAGTTGAAGGGGATGCCATATTTGATTTAAAACTATCAAGCCTAAAGCTGTATTTTCCTAAAAAATCTGAAACCTGTAATTAATAGGCAAGAAACACGTCTACATTATAAAGCACTTTTAACACAAGCAAGTACCGGTACATGTTTATGGCTGTTAGTGAAACAGATTTATTTATAAAAAAAAACTGTCAAGTGCGTTTACCGGTGAATATCACTAAATAACAGTTATTTATAAGTACACATACCATGTAACAAATCGTAGTAAGTTTAATTACAAATAATATAATCACAAACCACAAATGGTAAGCACCCTTAACATGATTTTACAAATATCAACAGTATTAATTTTAAATGTGCAAACGTATTCAGATAAATGGTTGTGAAGTCACTTGTTAACAGATATTTAATATATATCCATGATTACTGGCAAAATTCGCACAATTAATGCAGCCATAGTTTTGCTAGCAATATTATGGTAATGTCATTTACCATAAGATATTGTGATATTGACAAACTTGTAAAATTTGCGCAAGGCATGCTGGGAGGCTTAGGTATGATTCTTAAAATTACTTTTTCCAATAACATTGATAAACAAACTTATTTTACTCGGAAGCTCTTAGTCGTGTCAGTGGGGAAACAATATTGAACTTCCCAAAACTATAAAACATGCATGTAACAGGTTATTGCACGGAGCCATTCATTTGTGTTTGTTATGTGTATTGTGCTATGATTTGCGCGCGCAGCTTCTTGCACTGTATCTCACGTCGCATCTAAAGCTTTGTATTGTGTCATTCCTTTCGATGTATGTCCTAAGAAACTTGTGCGTCGTGCTTGGCATATTGCGTCACGTCTTGTGCCGCGTTTTTTACCCTTCTTGTTCTTGTGAAGGTGTTGTGCCACGCTTTTGCGCCACAGCTTGCCTATATATTTCCTTCTTGCGCTGCGTCGTAACTCTTTCGTTGGTGTTGCGTTTAAATGTAGGGCCTATATATCATCACCCATTTGCGCCACAGCTTGCCTATATACATGTATTTCCTTCCTGCGCTGCGTCGTAACTCTTTCGTTGGTGTTGCGTTTAAATGTAGGGCCTATATATCATCACCCAATGTTTCCTAACATCACGTTGATAATATGCAAACCAAGAAAGAACAAACTAATAACAATTAAGTTTAAATATCATTGAAAAGTAAACAGCACTAATGCGCCGGCAATATGACATTGTCGGGCAACTTGATATATCTAGTGACGCAAGCAGTGTTCATTTGAGCTCGGCATCATATGGGAAAATAAAACACTCATACAAGGCGTGAGCTTCAGGTGAACACCTCATTAATTGGACACGTACGAAACGTTTAGGCTTATATTTTGTCTTACGATCTTACTGTGACATGACAGGACTGCCAAAATTGCATGTACATGCTTTGTAGGCAATAGTTCAAGGCTATAATTTTAAGCAATGCTCATTTAGGTATCGCCTGTCTGCATTTTGTTCCCAATTGATAATGTTGCTAATTGGTATACACAAGGCTCTCAGGGGCAGGATTCGGGGGAGGGGGGGGGGGGCTGCAACTCTTTGTTCTGAGAACGCCATAACGTGGGAAACATCGTACCTTTCTCATTCATCATATATGTTTGCTACTAAAATGTATTCAAGCCAGCTTTCTTTTATTACGGTGCTTTCTTTTATTAGTGTTCTTGTAGCTCCCAACAAAATTCACGAAGGTATGTGAACCTTCACAATAACAAAACAACCTCTAGTATCTTCCATGTCAACCATATATCTCCGATTACGTTTTCTGAATAGCGGCTTATCAAAGATAACAGCCAGTGGGAGATAGTCACAATTATTAATGAATTAATCGATAAAAATGATAATTAAATATTATTTACAGAAAGTATTAATTATAAGCCTGGTGTATGCTGAAATTTTTTCTTAGTCTAAAAGGCTTACATAATATATTTTAAAAAGTATCTGGCATAGTAGTGGTCTAGGTGGATTCAGTGACTACCTAACTGGTTGAAATGGTGCGTTGCAAAGACAATGGCTAAAATTGAATACATTTTTTTTATAAATCTGACTTGACGCCGGCACGCTACCTTTTATAACTAAAAACACAAATTAATTGACCAATAAGCGTGTCATTACCATCGTTTTTGTATTGATACCGACCCTTCATAAGTAAAAATCAATTAATATAAATTCCTTTTCAAATGACTATACAGGTGTTGGTCAAAATACTTCTTGGGCCAAAAGGGTTAAATATGTTTCAAATGTTCTGGGAGTAGTCTAGTTGGATTCACCGATCACCAAACTAGCTGAAATGAGGTACTACAAAATAAAATTGAACTAGAATCAACCAATTTACAGACTATACGGTACCGGGAATATGGCAGCGGCCATCTTGGACGCCATTTTGAATAACTATTATTATCAATCAAGGAAGCTTGGTATCATTCAAATTATGACTCCACGTATACTTCTCCTACCATAATCTGCTATATGCTGGTTTTGGAGTACACTTGTAAGGTTGACACCGTGGTTGCTCATAAACTACAATAATGTAGAATAATATTAGGCATCTGAGCTCGGTCCGCTGAGGATATAGTCGCTATGGAAGTTTACTGATTTAAAAATAAATACAATTCAACATAATCATAACTACTTGTAAATGGATGAGTCCATATTTGTCATTCACTAACAGTAGGAGTTTAGAATTCTATCAAATCGAAACATAGCCATGCATTTCTAGCCAATTACATAGCAATTTGCGCTTTAGTTTTGATGACAACATATCTTTCCCGTGACCCAAATACAGAAAACGTTTCATATGTCATTCTTTTGGTCATAGATTTTGAATTTCTGGTATATAACGTTTCTTGCAACTTTTTTAGGGTCCGAGTATATATGCGTGGTATATTGATCCTACTATTAGTATTATGTCTTATCTCTGGTTTTTATATATATATGCAGCACAAGTGCTGTGCACAATGTAGTCTGTTGTATTAGGTGTAGGGTCTATGTATGATGGCAATGCTACCTATACTGCGCCAAACAGTGAATAGTCAGCATGAGTTGGGGAGAGACATGAATAGTCAGCATGAGTTGGGGAGAGATAGAGTTATGTGCCACAGCAGGGTGTTATCGGGTATCGGGTGCTTACGATCCACGTGTTTATCACATTAATTTTAGTATCGTCCTTCAACACTTAGTGAATTAAAACGGTGATACTTTTAATGATAAGTCTGTAATATTTTAGGATTCCGACGTCTAAAGTCGGTCCGAGTACTGAAAGGGTTACAACAGTATTTTTTTGTCTTATTATTGGATGACATGTTTCAGACAGTCATATGTGCTTATCACGCTCGCCTTCGATTGAGACATATGTGTGGACACTTAGTGACCAGAGATTGAACGGGGTCTGAGACTGATAGTCTGAAAAAAGAAGCTATGATAACATGAAACTTCTGGCTGAACCCCCAGCATGATCGGTCACTATAAACACCATCTCAATTACATGCGAGCGTGGTGTCTATGTAGATAAACTTAAACATATTGCCACGAGCAGGGACGGGGTCAAATAGCCTACACTTGATCAAAGTGTAGGTCTTCTGGTTTCATAAAGACTAAATATTTAACAGGACCCTCGACAACTGTGCATGAAAGTAAATCAAAACAACGTAAGTAGACCTACCAGCAAAAAATGTGTAGGCCTATCTATGGTTGTACTGGAGTACAATAGTTTTTATATTTATTGATCATAATGTACGGTTATATAGTGATGCATTTAAATTTTTGCGGAAATTATACACAAAATTGGCTCTATTCACCACTATAGATCACTTCACCTGTTCACAACACCTTCACGTTCCTTCAATATTTGTTCAACATTTCCATGATTTCTGATTATGACCCAGCATTGACTCAGCGTTGGTGATATGGTCTGGGTTAGTTAGGAGGGTCGGTAATAGTCATAGTGTGTTTAGTGATGGCTCTTAGCCCTTTGAACGCTACGCATGATTATAATCGTGTTTAATGTGTTTTATCGACGGGTTAAATCACAGTTATTGGGAATCTAATAAATGAATAAAATGAACATAACGATTTCTAAATATTTGGTCTAACATTAAAACGACATTGTCAGGCTGTAATCATAAAAAAATCGGTAATGTTTTTTTTCTTCTCTAATATGACCATATTATGTAAGTATGTCCAGACCCAACAAACACAAAACATTTGTATACCATTTGTAAAACGTCGGCCCAACGTCTTCGACGTTGGTCCAACTTTGTACAAATGTTATTATATAAATGTTTTGTGTTTGCTGGGTAGACTAGAACTCCAAAAGTTTTCTAACTTTTGTATTGCGCGTTTATAAGTGAAGCGAGATATAAATACGCAAATACGCAAATACAAATACGCAAATACAAATACTTATTTGACACCATCCCTAGCATTTTTACTTTTTTTTTTTAATATTATTAATTTTGCACATTCGTATATTTGAAATTTCAAAGGCAGCGTATTTTTATTTGCTTCACTGTATTTTGACCCCATCCCTGGTGGGTGGAACATAAACAAAATATTTCGATGACAGCAAAAATATGAGCAGCGAATCCAACTACCGATGCATCAAATTGGTGTGGCCTTAATGTAAGTCGCTCAAAAATTTAAGATATCCCCAACAAACACAACAACATTGAAATATTATTTAGAAAATGTAAGACTAAATGTTTTTTAAATATTAAAACGTCTACTTACAATAATATTATAAAACATGCACTAAAAATATTATGCAAAAATATGTTTAAGAAAACATTAAAAAAATATTTCTATAATATTTAGATTTACATATTATGTTATGAAATTCATTTTGAAAAATGTTATGAAAATGTTAAAAACTTTTTTTGAATGTTTTGCATACTATTTCAATTTAATGTTTTATAATATTCGGTTGACCAGACATTCTGTTGACCCGATTGTCTTTCAGGGCACATCGTACTCGACCGTAGTGTAAGTAAAATATCTTTATTACGTCATTTTTCGGCCAATATGGCCATTTAAATGACAATTCAGACTAATATGATATAATATGATATCTTGAACAGCAAAAGTGATAAGGTAAAAAGACGAAACTGATAACAGTATGTCCGCACTAAGGCATTGAGATAAAAACGACTGATGATACCATGATGCGTATTGAATATATATACACTCTTAAGAACCTTGAACAGCCCCAGCGCCGATACACAATATAAACCAACACAAAACGACCGTAGTGTAGACCGAGTGATTTACCATGACACTTATTACTGTACTCTTGTGCTGCACATCAGACGTGTAAAAAATGTATGTTTCTCAATTGCGACCGTCCTATAAAGGACGTACCATTATATATGCGGAGCAGCTGGGGGCTGAAGAATTATTTTAAAAAAAAAGTTTGTCCCCACAAAAGTCGGAACAAAACAATTGTTGAAAATATGGGCATAAAAAAATTGTTGACGGTATTGACTAGAATAACCCAGGAAATGGTAACTAACAGAAAATTTAACGAAGGCATACTATAAAATCTGAAATTTATGTTATTCAACGAAACATACTAAGTAGTTTACCTGAAGTGCACCGCCCCCAAAAATGTTTTCTTGTATATGTGAAAAATTGCAACCAACAGAAACTCCCCCACCCTGGGATATCTATTGGTGCGTCCCTAAACAGGATCGTCTTTCAAGAAACTAAATACTATTTATAATGGGGATGTCTTTATATTCCAAAGGTTCGATAGTCCGAAGGTTATATAAGTCAAAGGTATTATTTCAAAGGGTCTATAGTCCGAAGGTTTGATAGTCTGAAGGTTGTTACAGCTAAGGCCAAGTTCAAATGAATGAAAAAAAAGAATACCGTACCATTTAGTTTAACAAACATTGTATTTCTTTACTGCTGTACATGTATAAATGTTATTATTGGTAAGCCTGAGATCTACTAAGCCCCTATAAGAGAAATATAAAAACAAATTATCGATAAACTACGGGTACCAACACTGGCAATATCAAATACATATTGGGTCGTCAACATCTTGTAGTGGGGCTGCATAGCATAATGACCTTCCATTTTTGGATAAAAGCAACAAAACTTGCACAAATATCGACAAGCATACAAATAGCAATTTCTGATATGGATGTGTTTTATTCCCACTCTATAATGCAATATGCCAGCGAAAATTCATAATGGCCGACGGCGGCCAACTTGAGCATTTCACTTTTGACAAAGTACCCTAGGATCAAATGTAGTACCTCATTTTCGACTAATTTTGGAACACAGATTACGTTGGAATTCGTTTCAATGTGATCCAGAGAATAAAATCAAAATGATCAGCCAATGACCGACACGAAAAAATACATTTGTTATCAGCGACTACTCTGAGTACACTGATTTCATTGTAATTGGTATTTACTCGTTTTTAGTTTCCTCTAGTCTGTAAAACTTATAAATGTCCACCCGGATATCTATTAAGGACATACAATGTATGTATATATATATCACAATAAACTATCTCATAACTTAGCAGATTATTTTAGTCCACTAATTATCAGTTATTTTCAAAAATAAAAACTGAAAATGTGCACATTTCTTGGGCTGGGCGGATCTCTCACGTCATGACTTCACACACAAAAACCGCCAACAAACATGAGCTGAACTAGATTTCTATTCATTTTAATATGCCCGCATCGACAGGGTGAACAAGGGGCGAGTGAATGTTGGACGCTGGCCAGGAGCGGTTGCGGTGATGGCGATCAATTCTAGTGCTGCACCTGCATTCAGGCAGCGTTGGACCGGCGTTCCGTGTTGACTTTGGTCAGTTTTTTTAAATCATACAATTTTAAAATGTACATGTACATGTATTATAACCAGCCAAGCATGTCAAGCACCTTTTAACGTCACGAATCAGCTCCACCCCCTACTTTTGCCTTTGGGGAAATCGTTCCCAGTGTTTTTGAAATGGGAGCTGAGCACACTAATATTTAAAAAGTCATCTAAAATAGTATTAAATATGACATTGTGCAGGGTAGGTCTGGGGACTACATGGGGCCTTTAAGTTAATTTGTGCCATATAAAACTCCAAGTCGAATGGGTGCTGCAGATATTTAATAATACTTGTCAACATTATTGTATTTGTGGTGAAGGCTACCTCTTCAATTTTTGTATTTGTAAAATAAATTGCGTCTAATATATATGGGCCCTTATTTTCTAAGTTTTTCTAAGTATTTCTGGCTTTTATTTTCGACGTTTCTTTGATAGATTGCTTTGCCACTAATTGAGATATATCTACAATTGCAATGCCTTTGGAAATGTTTTTGTATCATAACCATATTATTTAAGCACTTTATTTCAAGGCGCTTTATAACAAACAATGTACAGTATATGTGGAATATCTAGCTTTAAAAAATTAAATGACCCATATCTCGATGACCAAAACTAAAAGTAGTGAAATTTAGGTTCAAAATGATAAATATATGGACAACAATGTCAAAATTAAAAATAGCAGACAACTTGCCAAACTCATTTTGTTATATCAAAATGTTTGATATTTAAAGTAAAAAAAGTTGAAATGGCCCTAAAAAGTGCAAGAGTAAACGTATAATACAATATTCGTCCAAGTTTCTCTTACTTGTAAATGCACAGTCAATGTATTATTTTACGTTTGATTTTACTTTCATCTACGCTCTTCATTTTATGTCTACATTAGTACCACATTTATTAGTTTGTAGTACAACTAGTAAGTTATAATCTATAACAATTTTTTTGCTTGACTTTCCATCTCAAATTATGACGGCTTGGACATGGATTTTTCAGATACTCAACTTGAAATGAATAAGGTCATGAAAAATTGTTGACATGAGTTTTATTAGTTATACAAGTTTTGTCATACATGCATTGTCTCAGGATCGATGGTATTTCGATTTTTTGTGAGGCGCCTCAAATAGATTTAAAATATTTTTCACAATTTGATATCAGAAAATTTCCATTTTCCAAACAATAAGCGCGTTACTGACAATATTGTGTTTAGTTAGCTATTTGAAGTACTACGAGAAATAGTTTATCCAGGCAAAATCACATCAAAACGAGGTATTACGCTGGCTCCTATTTTCTTTTTGAATCACATGTTTGCCTTTTGTTCTCTTGAAATTGACTTTTGACGTTGCAGATGAGCTTGAATTACCACACTAATACCAGAAAAAGATTATCCAGCCCAAAATAAATTACACATTTGCGCATAAATTTGACCTTGAAAATAACCTCGAATCATCATAATATCACCAGGAATAGTTTTCAACATCAAAACCCATCAACAATAGGTATCACACTTGCTCCTGGCTATATTTGATGCAAAATCGTATCTTAAATTGTGTTCTGCAAATGGAGTGACGGCCATCTTGGATTCATGTAAATTAGGTATCCTTCAACCGGATGAATGTTGGCAGATTTTCTATTGATGATTCTGAGTTGATTGGTGAATAATAATAATAATAATAATAATAATAATAATAATAATAATAATAATAATAATAATAATAATAATAATAATAATAATAATAATTTTCCCTTAATATCATAAAAAGAAATCATAACTACAACAATACTAAGAGTAATATTTTCATTTTCACTCCTATCTGAGAGCACTGAAAAAATCATTTAATATTATGTTTTTTGCCAAGATTTTGAATATCTTGGCACAAAGTTACGAATGAAATGATAAAAAATAAAAATGATATAAATGTCAAACAGTGGTGCAGTACTTAAAGAGTTAAACAACCCTAGTTATTTAGATAGATAGACGTAGTATCATGGACTCTCTCGACTTCATCGCTATTCATCA
This sequence comes from Flabesymbios commensalis, assembly GCA_964017125.1. Classification (NCBI taxonomy): domain Eukaryota; kingdom Metazoa; phylum Annelida; class Polychaeta; order Terebellida; family Flabelligeridae; genus Flabesymbios; species Flabesymbios commensalis. The sequence continues at coordinate 20,819,897 of OZ024904.1, read as the reverse complement.
CGACAAATACTGTTAATCCTCTCGCTTTTAGGTGATTAGTTTTCTGTCGGAATAACGACCTGTCGGACTATCGACCTGTCTGAATATTGATCTGTCGGAATACCCCCAACCCCATAGAGCATTATGAGAGACAGCTGTGGTGTGCATACACGAGTGAAAAATCCCCCCCCCCCCCCCGTTGTTATCGATTCTTGGATCCGCCACTAATATATACGTGCTTAAACAACATTGTTTTAAATTCTCTTGTTTGCTGGGGATCGTAGGCCTACTCCAAACTCCCACCCCCCCCCCCCCCCCAACTCCCTATGTTGACATGTCGAATTTTAAACCTAATTAGATATGAAGTAGTTTTGTAGAGGCCCACTTATCATAACTGCAATAATGAAACAATATTTAAAAAATATTTAATTATTTCTATGAGAAACAAAAAATCCAAGTGCAACATAAACGCATACTATTTACGTCTGGAAGGAAGGACAGACATTAACCTATAAATGGACCATATGTCTGTGCTGTTTGCCCAGCATCAGACAGTCGTCACATCGCCGTGCCTTCTCCGGCGAGAATCTCACGGAAAGTATCCAACAATCCATTGATGTAGCCAGCGCAGACTACCTGTACAACTCTGTGCGCAAACTGGTGCGGGGACAGCAAACCATACAGTTGGTTTATATATCGATATGTAAACTTTAGAAATCAAACTATTATGATGTTTTCGTCATAATAAGGTGATCGAAAACATAAGCAAAACAAATGCTGTCAACTCTATGAGTGGAATTTTACAAAATGCTTAAAAAAATGACTTTTGACTTTTTGAAAAAAAAACAAGGCGACTTTGACATGTTTAACATTAGGCACATTGTAACTCCCTATCCATAGCATACAGGCAATTTAATTTGGTCGTTATTTGAGACAAAAATCAATAAACTGAAGTGGTGAGCAGTTTATCTGAACTCTTTTTCCATAAGTGAAATAGTACCCAAGTATTTTGCTTTCAGTCATTTTCGCTTTTTTTCAGAATCCTCTTGCATTCTTAAACATACAACGTGCATACACTGATAATACAGTCCGCGGGTACTGCCGCTGAACACAGGTTGCTTCCAAACATCCTCTGTCACCTGGTCACGTGCATTGCATACATGTCATCAATTGGAGGGTGAGGGGGGAGGGTGACACCGCTCCTTATGTAGCATGTAGTACTCGGGTACTTTTTATCATTTATTCATGATGATCCACGACTTTTACTTTCCCTATCACACCACCTTCGATTTTGGCATCTTGATATCTCAGGGGAAGGATGCATAGAAGAAGTAATTTAAGCTAACAGAAGAGTTTTAAATACTCCAGAAAAAAATACATGACAATAGTTACACAGGCTTATTTGAACATGATTAAATTTAACAAAAAATATATAAATGTTCATCTCTGGTGTAGTGCTATGTGGTAGTGTGACTATAACACCCATGTTTTTTTTTAAATACGATTTTATTGATACAGAGCTAATAAAAATTGCATGTACCTGGAACAATAAACATCTATGTTATATTCCTCTCCAGACATCCCACTCACCTGTACCTTAATTTTGATGATCCACGACTTTTAGTTTTAATTTCTGGCTACCCTCGATTTTTGACCTCATTTTTCTGTATGACCTTGGGATCTCAGGGTCAAGGTCACGGTGGGAATGACCTTGGATGGGTGGGCGCCAGGCACCTGTAACTTAATTTTTATGATCCACGACTTTTAGTTTTAATTTCTGGCTACCCTCGATTTTTGACCTCATTTTTCTGTATGACCTTGGGATCTCAGGGTCAAGGTCACGGTGGGAATGAGCTTGGATGGGTGGGCGCCAGGCACCTGTACCTTAATTTTGATGATCCACGACTTTTAGTTTTAATTTCTGGCTACCTTCGATTTTTGACCTCATTTTTCGGTATGACTTTGGGATCTCAGGGTCAAGGTCACGGTGGGAATGACCTTGGATGGGTGGGCGCCAGGCACCTGTAACTTAATTTTTATGATCCACGACTTTTAGTTTTAATTTCTGGCTACCCTCGATTTTTGACCTCATTTTTCTGTATGACCTTGGGATCTCAGGGTCAAGGTCACGGTGGGAATGACCTTGGATGGGTGGGCGCCAGGCACCTGTAACTTAATTTTTATGATCCACGACTTTTAGTTTTAATTTCTGGCTACCCTCGATTTTTGACCTCATTTTTCTGTATGACCTTGGGATCTCAGGGTCAAGGTCACGGTGGGAATGAGCTTGGATGGGTGGGCGCCAGGCACCTGTACCTTAATTTTTATGATCCACGACTTTTAGTTTTAATTTCTGGCTACCCTCGATTTTTGACCCAATTTTTCTGTATGACCTTGGGATTTCAGGGTCAAGGTCACGGTGGGAATGAGCTTGGATGGGTGGGCGCCAGGCACCTGTAACTTAATTTTTATGATCCACGACTTTTAGTTTTAATTTCTGGCTACCCTCGATTTTTGACCTCATTTTTCTGTATGACCTTGGGATCTCAGGGTCAAGGTCACGGTGGGAATGAGCTTGGATGGGTGGGCGCCAGGCACCTGTACCTTAATTTTGATGATCCACGACTTTTAGTTTTAATTTCTGGCTACCTTCGATTTTTGACCTCACTTTTCGGTATGACTTTGGGATCTCAGGGTCAAGGTCACGGTGGGAATGACCTTTGATGGGTGGGCGCCAGGCACCTGTAACTTAATTTTTATGATCCACGACTTTTAGTTTTAATTTCTGGCTACCCTCGATTTTTGACCTCATTTTTCTGTATGACCTTGGGATCTCAGGGTCAAGGTCACGGTGGGAATGACCTTGGATGGGTGGGCGCCAGGCACCTGTATCTTAATTTTGATGATCCACGACTTTTAGTTTTAATTTCTGGCTACCTTCGATTTTTGACCTCATTTTTCTGTATGACCTTGGGATCTCAGGGTCAAGGTCACGGTGGGAATGACCTTGGATGGGTGGGCGCCAGGCACCTGTAACTTAATTTTTATGATCCACGACTTTTAGTTTTAATTTCTGGCTACCTTCGATTTTTGACCTCACTTTTCTGTATGACCTTGGGATATCAGGGTCAAGGTCACGGTGGGAATTACCTTGGATGGGTGGGCGCCAGGCACCTGTAACTTAATTTTTATGATCCACGACTTTTAGTTTTAATTTCTGGCTACCCTCGATATTTGACCTCATTTTTCTGTATGACCTTGGGATCTCAGGGTCAAGGTCACGGTGGGAATGAGCTTGGATGGGTGGGCGCCAGGCACCTGTACCTTAATTTTGATGATCCACGACTTTTAGTTTTAATTTCTGGCTACCTTCGATTTTTGACCTCATTTTTCTGTATGACCTTGGGATCTCAGGGTCAAGGTCACGGTGGGAATGACCTTGGATGGGTGGGCGCCAGGCACCTGTAACTTAATTTTTATGATCCACGACTTTTAGTTTTAATTTCTGGCTACCTTCGATTTTTGACCTCACTTTTCTGTATGACCTTGGGATATCAGGGTCAAGGTCACGGTGGGAATTACCTTGGATGGGTGGGCGCCAGGCACCTGTAACTTAATTTTTATGATCCACGACTTTTAGTTTTAATTTCTGGCTACCCTCGATATTTGACCTCATTTTTCTGTATGACCTTGGGATCTCAGGGTCAAGGTCACGGTGGGAATGAGCTTGGATGGGTGGGCGCCAGGCACCTGTACCTTAATTTTGATGATCCACGACTTTTAGTTTTAATTTCTGGCTACCTTCGATTTTTGACCTCATTTTTCTGTATGACCTTGGGATCTCAGGGTCAAGGTCACGGTGGGAATGACCCTGGATGGGTGGGCGCCAGGCACCTGTAACTTAATTTTTATGATCCACGACTTTTAGTTTTAATTTCTGGCTACCCTCGATTTTTGACCTCATTTTTCTGTATGACCTTGGGATCTCAGGGTCAAGGTCACGGTGGGAATGACCTTGGATGGGTGGGCGCCAGGCACCTGTATCTTAATTTTGATGATCCACGACTTTTAGTTTTAATTTCTGGCTACCTTCGATTTTTTACCTCATTTTTCTGTATGACCTTGGGATCTCAGGGTCAAGGTCACGGTGGGAATGACCTTGGATGGGTGGGCGCCAGGCACCTGTAACTTAATTTTTATGATCCACGACTTTTAGTTTTAATTTCTGGCTACCCTCGATTTTTGACCCAATTTTTCTGTATGACCTTGGGATTTCAGGGTCAAGGTCACGGTGGGAATGAGCTTGGATGGGTGGGCGCCAGGCACCTGTAACTTAATTTTTATGATCCACGACTCTTAGTTTTAATTTCTGGCTACCCTCGATTTTTGACCTCATTTTTCTGTATGACCTTGGGATCTCAGGGTCAAGGTCACGGTGGGAATGAGCTTGGATGGGTGGGCGCCAGGCACCTGTACCTTAATTTTGATGATCCACGACTTTTAGTTTTAATTTCTAGCTACCTTCGATTTTTGACCTCATTTTTCGGTATGACTTTGGGATCTCAGGGTCAAGGTCACGGTGGGAATGACCTTGGATGGGTGGGCGCCAGGCACCTGTAACTTAATTTTTATGATCCACGACTTTTAGTTTTAATTTCTGGCTACCCTCGATTTTTGACCTCATTTTTCTGTATGACCTTGGGATCTCAGGGTCAAGGTCACGGTGGGAATGACCTTGGATGGGTGGGCGCCAGGCACCTGTAACTTAATTTTTATGATCCACGACTTTTAGTTTTAATTTCTGGCTACCCTCGATTTTTGACCCAATTTTTCTGTATGACCTTGGGATTTCAGGGTCAAGGTCACGGTGGGAATGAGCTTGGATGGGTGGGCGCCAGGCACCTGTAACTTAATTTTTATGATCCACGACTCTTAGTTTTAATTTCTGGCTACCCTCGATTTTTGACCTCATTTTTCTGTATGACCTTGGGATCTCAGGGTCAAGGTCACGGTGGGAATGAGCTTGGATGGGTGGGCGCCAGGCACCTGTACCTTAATTTTGATGATCCACGACTTTTAGTTTTAATTTCTAGCTACCTTCGATTTTTGACCTCATTTTTCGGTATGACTTTGGGATCTCAGGGTCAAGGTCACGGTGGGAATGACCTTGGATGGGTGGGCGCCAGGCACCTGTAACTTAATTTTTATGATCCACGACTTTTAGTTTTAATTTCTGGCTACCCTCGATTTTTGACCTCATTTTTCTGTATGACCTTGGGATCTCAGGGTCAAGGTCACGGTGGGAATGACCTTGGATGGGTGGTCGCCAGGCACCTGTAACTTAATTTTTATGATCCACGACTTTTAGTTTTAATTTCTGGCTACCCTCGATTTTTGACCTCATTTTTCTGTATGACCTTGGGATCTCAGGGTCAAGGTCACGGTGGGAATGAGCTTGGATGGGTGGGCGCCAGGCACCTGTACCTTAATTTTTATGATCCACGACTTTTAGTTTTAATTTCTGGCTACCCTCGATTTTTGACCCAATTTTTCTGTATGACCTTGGGATTTCAGGGTCAAGGTCACGGTGGGAATGAGCTTGGATGGGTGGGCGCCAGGCACCTGTAACTTAATTTTTATGATCCACGACTTTTAGTTTTAATTTCTGGCTACCCTCGATTTTTGACCTCATTTTTCTGTATGACCTTGGGATCTCAGGGTCAAGGTCACGGTGAGAATGACCTTGGATGGGTGGGCGCCAGGCACCTGTACCTTAATTTTGATGATCCACGACTTTTAGTTTTAATTTCTAGCTACCTTCGATTTTTGACCTCATTTTTCGGTATGACTTTGGGATCTCAGGGTCAAGGTCACGGTGGGAATGACCTTGGATGGGTGGGCGCCAGGCACCTGTAACTTAATTTTTATGATCCACGACTTTTAGTTTTAATTTCTGGCTACCCTCGATTTTTGACCTCATTTTTCTGTATGACCTTGGGATCTCAGGGTCAAGGTCACGGTGGGAATGACCTTGGATGGGTGGTCGCCAGGCACCTGTAACTTAATTTTTATGATCCACGACTTTTAGTTTTAATTTCTGGCTACCCTCGATTTTTGACCTCATTTTTCTGTATGACCTTGGGATCTCAGGGTCAAGGTCACGGTGGGAATGAGCTTGGATGGGTGGGCGCCAGGCACCTGTACCTTAATTTTTATGATCCACGACTTTTAGTTTTAATTTCTGGCTACCCTCGATTTTTGACCCAATTTTTCTGTATGACCTTGGGATTTCAGGGTCAAGGTCACGGTGGGAATGAGCTTGGATGGGTGGGCGCCAGGCACCTGTAACTTAATTTTTATGATCCACGACTTTTAGTTTTAATTTCTGGCTACCTTCGATATTTGACCTCATTTTTCTGTATGACCTTGGGATCTCAGGGTCAAGGTCACGGTGAGAATGACCTTGGATGGGTGGGCGCCAGGCACCTGTACCTTAATTTTGATGATCCACGACTTTTAGTTTTAATTTCTAGCTACCTTCGATTTTTGACCTCATTTTTCGGTATGACTTTGGGATCTCAGGGTCAAGGTCACGGTGGGAATGACCTTGGATGGGTGGGCGCCAGGCACCTGTAACTTAATTTTTATGATCCACGACTTTTAGTTTTAATTTCTGGCTACCCTCGATTTTTGACCTCATTTTTCTGTATGACCTTGGGATCTCAGGGTCAAGGTCACGGTGGGAATGACCTTGGATGGGTGGTCGCCAGGCACCTGTAACTTAATTTTTATGATCCACGACTTTTAGTTTTAATTTCTGGCTACCCTCGATTTTTGACCTCATTTTTCTGTATGACCTTGGGATCTCAGGGTCAAGGTCACGGTGGGAATGAGCTTGGATGGGTGGGCGCCAGGCACCTGTACCTTAATTTTTATGATCCACGACTTTTAGTTTTAATTTCTGGCTACCCTCGATTTTTGACCCAATTTTTCTGTATGACCTTGGGATTTCAGGGTCAAGGTCACGGTGGGAATGAGCTTGGATGGGTGGGCGCCAGGCACCTGTAACTTAATTTTTATGATCCACGACTTTTAGTTTTAATTTCTGGCTACCCTCGATTTTTGACCTCATTTTTCTGTATGACCTTGGGATCTCAGGGTCAAGGTCACGGTGGGAATGAGCTTGGATGGGTGGGCGCCAGGCACCTGTACCTTAATTTTGATGATCCACGACTTTTAGTTTTAATTTCTGGCTACTTTCGATTTTTGACCTCATTTTTCGGTATGACTTTGGGATCTCAGGGTCAAGGTCACGGTGGGAATGACCTTGGATGGGTGGGCGCCAGGCACCTGTAACTTAATTTTTATGATCCACGACTTTTAGTTTTAATTTCTGGCTACCCTCGATTTTTGACCTCATTTTTCTGTATGACCTTGGGATCTCAGGGTCAAGGTCACGGTGGGAATGACCTTGGATGGGTGGGCGCCAGGCACCTGTATCTTAATTTTGATGATCCACGACTTTTAGTTTTAATTTCTGGCTACCTTCGATATTTGACCTCATTTTTCTGTATGACCTTGGGATCTCAGGGTCAAGGTCACGGTGAGAATGACCTTGGATGGGTGGGCGCCAGGCACCTGTAGCTTAATTTTTATGATCCACGACTTTTAGTTTTAATTTCTGGCTACCTTCGATTTTTGACCTCATTTTTCTGTATGACCTTGGGATATCAGGGTCAAGGTCACGGTGGGAATGACCTTGGATGGGTGGGCGCCAGGCACCTGTAACTTAATTTTTATGATCCACGACTTTTAGTTTTAATTTCTGGCTACCCTCGATATTTGACCTCATTTTTCTGTATGACCTTGGGATCTCAGGGTCAAGGTCACGGTGGGAATGAGCTTGGATGGGTGGGCGCCAGGCACCTGTACCTTAATTTTGATGATCCACGACTTTTAGTTTTAATTTCTGGCTACCTTCGATTTTTGACCTCATTTTTCTGTATGACCTTGGGATCTCAGGGTCAAGGTCACGGTGGGAATGACCCTGGATGGGTGGGCGCCAGGCACCTGTAACTTAATTTTTATGATCCACGACTTTTAGTTTTAATTTCTGGCTACCCTCGATTTTTGACCTCATTTTTCTGTATGACCTTGGGATCTCAGGGTCAAGGTCACGGTGGGAATGACCTTGGATGGGTGGGCGCCAGGCACCTGTATCTTAATTTTGATGATCCACGACTTTTAGTTTTAATTTCTGGCTACCTTCGATTTTTTACCTCATTTTTCTGTATGACCTTGGGATCTCAGGGTCAAGGTCACGGTGGGAATGACCTTGGATGGGTGGGCGCCAGGCACCTGTAACTTAATTTTTATGATCCACGACTTTTAGTTTTAATTTCTGGCGACCCTCGATTTTTGACCTCATTTTTCTGTATGACCTTGGGATCTCAGGGTCAAGGTCACGGTGGGAATGACCTTAGATGGGTGGGCGCCAGGCACCTGTATCTTAATTTTTATGATCCACGACTTTTAGTAAAAAAAATTTGAATAAGGAAACGGGAATAAGGAATAAGTAACTAACTTCACGGACCTATTACACCAATATTTTCTCAAAGTCTCGTATCTACTAGGTTGTACTCACCCTGAAGCTATTGTCCAGGAAGCAGTATATGAGTGGGTTGGTGAAGCTGTTGGCCATGGCCAGCCAGTGACACGTGTAGTAAGAGGCCAGGTAGATGTTCTCATGCTGCTTGGTGGGAAGATCAAGTAACTGAGGCTTTAGATCGATCACGATGAAGAAGAGGTGAAGTGGAAGCCAGCAGACTGCGAACACGATCACAAGCACCACCAACATCTTAGTCACCTGTCAATGATAAATATCGCTAATGTTATAATCCTTTATAATCCGCTCTTTTTGCCGATCAAATCACAGTTATAGAGAATGAATTGACTGCTCGATTTGCAAATGTGTGTATATATATGACGCACTAACCCTGCTCATGGCGCCCCTAAATCATATAACCCCTGGGCACAGACCTGTTTCTTCATGTAGGCCTACGATTTCAACTACCCGGGGAGCATATACTGCCCTCCTGTCATTTTGTGCTGTAACGTATAGTACACATTGCAATCTCTGACCTACCAGGTACTCATTTATACCTGAGTGAAGCGAAGCACGTAAGGGTAAAGTGTCTTGCACAAAGACACAACATTGTAGAAGCGATGTCCGGCATGATAAGCACCCCCACAACATCTTAGACATTATTAAACCTTCAAGTGGGGCCGTCTTTATACGTCAGAATCTGACGTCTGGGAACCGTCTTTATACGTCAGAATCTGACGTCTGTAGACGTCAGATCTGACGTATAAAGACAACCCCCGTACTTAAAGGATTACAATATTTATAAGGGTCGTAGACCCATAACATAGGTATTCAAATAAATCAGGTAGAGCTGACTAAGACATTTATGATGATTTCAAATTTAAAAAAACACCTTTGCTCTCTATCATATCAGCGTTATGAGGTTTAAATGACAAGTACCTATGGCATTCTGGGGTGTGTGTCATTCCATTCAGTTAGGATCATTAGTCCAGTATTAAGAGCTCAACCCAGAAAAAATAGGTAAAAGCTGCATTTTTCATGAATATAAAAGATGACCTGAAATGGCCCCTCGACAACCTGTAATTCAAATATTGGTAATTGTATTGTTACGTATCAGCATTTGGAAACTTTTGTCAGCATGTTCCAAACTACATTTAGGAGCATTGCAGAAAAATCAAGCTTTTACCAAATAATTTTCCGGGATTATCTAATATTCCACCTGATGCTCCTGTACTACAGGATCAGCCTCACGCTATTTTTGGGCAAACTTGTTGTTTTGCTGAATATCATTACCGCTAAAGTACACTATGCCAAAGTGGGATGAGCAACCTGAAATGAACGTTTGGTTACGTTATTACCTACAAAAATAAATTGACTATATCATTTTGAAAAAAATCGAAGTCACACGCTATACACAAACCGTCTCACGTCTTATTTATATTACATCAATACATTATATAGCTTTGATATTATTTAGTTTAATTTTGAAACAGCACCAGGTATCTTGAAGAGATTTGATAGCATGGTCACAGGCTATAACAAGCAAACAAGATACACATGATACATTGACTCAATATTGTTTTAATTTTTGCTGTTAGAAACAAAATTGGTTCTATGTCACGTGATTGCTGGGTTTGGGACGTCATTTTTCTGGTTACCTTTCTTTTATTACAGAGCTGGTGCTGATCCCTAGCGGCGTGCGCGTTACCAGGTGTCTGTCTTCGCCAGAGGGCGTGACCGATCTGTGTGTAGGTAAAAGCCAATAGCACCTGGTTAACAAACAAATATTGCACCAGTGAAAACAAAGCCAATCGCACCTGGTTAACAAAACATTAGGTATAATTTAAAAACAAAGCCAATAGCACCTGGTTAACAATAAAAAGCTATCAGTAAAAACAAAGCCAATAGCACTTGGTTAACAAAAAAAGAGGTATCAGTAAAAGCAAGGCCCATAGCACCTGGTTAACAAAAAAATTGGAATAATTTAAAAACAAAGCCAATAGCACCTGGCTAACAATAAAAAGGTATCAGTAAAATAAGCCAACAGCACCTGGTTAACAAAAATAGGTATCAGTAAAAGCAAAGCCAACAGCATCTGGTTAACAAAAAAATAGGTATGAGTAAAACAAAGCCAATACCACCTGGTTAACAACAAAATGGGTAGAATAAAACACAAAGCGAATAGCACCTGGTCAACAATAAAAGAGAACTCTTTAGAATGAGCAGCGGAGAAACATTTGTTTCTTTTAGACTGATAGAGCGGGGGACGAGTCTGCGAACTTTAATTTCACAGACCGAAAGTTTTATCCACCACATCAGATCCCCCTTCCAATGCTCTAAGGGATACATTTTAGAAATAATAATCTTACCAATGGAAGTAGATATGTGGCGAGGAAGAGCCACCAGCTATAGATACTGCCGGCGTGGGCATTCCCCCATTTCTCACCACAGTCTCGATATACCAGCGTACCCATCTTGTGACGCTCTGAACGGCTAACTGCCAACTGCAAGGCAAACATACAATTATTATATTGACTAATTAAAATGTATGATCTTTAACTAAGATATGTTTATGACATGATATAAATAGTTTTTGTGACTTCATAATTTTAAATTTACATTTGTTCTTGTTATTTTTTTAATTGGATTGTACTTCGTATTTCCGCCTTTCTATATACAACTTTGAAAATGTCAGATAATTATTTTGTTTCCGTTGCATTAATCTGTCATATTTCCATACCAAGGTTCGTATTGTACCTGAAACAAGCTCTTTTGACCGGGCTGATACAGATTTAGATAAAACAATAATATTGTGCGCACTAAGGGTAGGCGTACATCAGTTATTCCCCCACGGAACCATTTGCTGGCGTGGAATAAAATATGCGACCTTTTCCACTCGCTCAGTTAATTTCATGTGACGTAGCTCCACTAAAATTTGAATGCGTCGAATTAGATGATATTACAAAACAGAATACTAAAAAAAGACAAAATAACAAAGATTTATGACCGGTTTATTTGTGGCAGCATGTGACGAGATTAACATTTAAAAGTAGTCCGTGTCACTGATTATTAACAGCATGGACTCATTATTAAATCATAACAGCCGTGCTATTTTACACGCACTGTTTTACACAGGTGTGAAGCGTGTTGAGTCAGACGGTGTCATCTGGGTGCAATCAGGTGAATAAAACATAAATACAGAAAACAAGATACGTTCAAGCAATAATTATTATGTGTCAACGTTGACAACCGTCTGTGACGCTGACCCGACATTTAAACAATATTGTTTCGATGTATGGTGTTGGCTGGATATGACATCCCGGAAGCATTTCATATGACTATTTTAAATGCGTCATTTAATTATGTATTAGTTTGGTTCGTGACAAGTTCAACAAGTCACCCATGAGGATTCACCTAATGCTGTTATTGTTGTTTTTTGTCAGATGAACTCCATCACCTTTCATCAATAGATTAATATAATAATCCCATGCGTGTCAGCATGCTGACTGACAATGACATCCTGTCTTTATGGCAATGCTTGTCGGCGCATAATCCTCTTCAAAGGTCCAATAAGTTGGGTGCAACAGAGTGCAAGTGTTCGGGAAGTATATAGGTACATGTAGATCGGCGTGCTCAGCGCCGCTGGGAGATTATTGAGTTATTTTATTGACGTCAGTCATTAATCGCAATTATATTCGTTTTAAATTACTTTTCTTTGCTAATCAAATCACTGTTATTGTGAATGAAAAAAACATCAAAATTTGCAAATGTTTGATCTTAAATTGAATAAATATCGGAAAATGTTCAGCTTTAAATAACGAAAAAAACAACCTTTTTATTTATGTAAAATAGTAAACGCCCAAATTGAACTATTTGAATAAACATACTCATATTATTTGGTCAGTTTTGTAATGCTGATCCATGCACCGTCTACAACTCTGGTCAGTAAGAAAACACATTGGATCAATCTGTTTACTGGTTTGTATCTGTCAAGATATAGACATACCTGTACACTGGCCTGGGCCACGGACACCAGCCAGATAATGAGGATTACTACAGGTGGTCTGGACTTGGTCAGTCTCTGTTGTAAAGGTGCGCAGACCGCAAGATACCTACAACAGAGGTAATGTGATCATATATAATGAAGGCGCATATATAAACACAAGCATAATGTGATATATGAAGATGCGCATACCGCCTCTGTAACAAAACAACATTCGATATAAACAGGGGAGTATTTGGAGGGAGGGGCATATTAGGCAATGGTCCTCCCTCCGACCTGACCTTTAATAATTTCTAAACAAATTGATAAAAAAAAATATAGATGACCGTTCAAACAGTACAGCATTCACCTCAGACACTTTAAAATCTATCACATCCGTTCTAATCTTTTTCTAGATATATCCCTGGATATTAAAAAAACATAATAAATGTGCGCATAGTGCCCACACAATAACAGCACGTGATATCCTCAAGTTTGTATACCGCCAAGTAACTGCAATAATGTGCGCACGCCGCCAATATGTTATCATTAAAGTGCCAATCTTGTCTATAGCCGTTTTCAACCTTTTTATTTCTCCTTTAATCAAGACAATTTGAAGGAGAATTTGACGTTTGCTTTGATAGATTGATATCAGTTTTGGTTCAACTTATTATATTGGCAATTTTTACTCACTTGAGGTTGTAGCTAATTAACATCATATGATTTAGCGCCTTAACCCTTTCAAGGCTAATTTTACCGCTGTCACCTTCATCCACTACAAGCCGCGAATTGCTGTCGGAATTTTAAACTTGTAGTGAATGAAGATGATTTGAAGTAAGTGGCAAATGAAAAAAAGAATACTGTTATCGCTAAAACTGTTCCATGAAAATGTTCATTCTAAAGCAAATGTTCTAGGAAATTGGGTCATTCTTCGTAGATGCAAAATTATAAAGGGTAAACCCTATAACCGCCAAATTATTATATTTGAATTTTTAGCCACTTAAAAAAAAGTTGTGTCTCGCTGACGCGATCCACAACTTCAAGTGACTGACAATTATTCAGATTTGACAAAATGGAGGTTAACTTTTTTCAAATCTAGCTGGTTGATGTCGCATTTTATCTTTAACATATTTAAACTGTGGTACTTAATGTGCTAATAAAAAATGAAAACCCGAATATATGCGGCACCGGCGGTTAAAGGGTAAAGGGTAAACATCATCGTTATGTATCAGTCTATCATTTGGAAGTACTTGCACCAGGAGCAAACATTGACAAGCTTTGTACGTCAACTGAATAGTTTTTTTTTTATTTAAAGTTTGATGACAGTTTTAACTGTGATAATGTTTCTATTCAGACAAGCACCTGTGGATGTCAGGCATGCGTGTGCTTTTCGAATTATCATTATCAACATGTTTCAATAACATATTCCGCTGTAATACGTTCACTTTGCCCGTAACAAAATAATTAAATATGCATGGCATATCATCCTTACTACCGCAACCTACATTGATGGGATAAAGCTTTGGCTATGCTTTCTAAGAATGATGGAGGTTTTCTCCTTCGTCCATACTTATGTGTTGAGGAGGAGGATTCACCAGTCCATTATTTTAATATTATTATCTCATAGAATAGGTTAATTTGCGAGCTTCTGACAGCAATTCCTAGCAGGCGCGAGGATAATACTGATAATACCCGGTGTTGGGTGTGTGCCGGACTTGGCCAGCATTTGGCCGGCACTGGGTTGATTTCTCGTTTCAACTGGGGAAACGTATAATTATACTTTTTAATACATACTCCAGCAATTGTGCACGTTTTTATAAGTGCTCTACTTGTATTCATTTCAAAGGTTTCTATGCTTTCCGGAGTGTCTTTTTTGCTACTTTTTATAATAATATGTAGCTTATTTTATACAATATGTATATAACAATTATCTTTTACACTTTACTTCAAATTCAAGTGTATAAACTATTTTATCCTGAATGTCAAACATAGTAAGGGTGCTGGTAACCTGTATTTGACATTCTAATGTAGGCCTACACGATTTTACTTACAATTGCATATTTGTACAATATTACTCTACCAATATATTTGTAGATATAAAGCCCGATAAATGAATAAATTAAAACAGTAAAGGCAAAACTTCACTGAAGATTTCTCAAATTCCTATGTAATAATATCAATTGTAAAAATTCGTGAGCAACTGTTGATGTCAATTTGTATGAATGGAAGTCGATTTGCTACTGGAAATAGCTTGAATTTGTTAGCGTTCAAGTATGATTATAGTAACATCCGACTGAATTCGAGTAATTATTCTGAATTAAGCTACCGCAATTTCTCTAGCCAATGCTCTAGCGAGCAGTCGCCTTGACTGCTTTAAATATTTGCTGTTCGGTTGTTCAAAAAAATATAAAGCAAGTTTGCAGCGTGTACAGAATTGACCAGGTCAACTAGGCTTTCAGAGTCTAGGCCCCTGCTCAAGTCACTGTATTGTTGCGTCCCAATTTGTAATAACGTTCCAATTTGTAATAAGTTATTACAAATTGGAACGCATATGTAATGCAATTGCGTCCCAATTTATATTAAATTATTACAAATTGGAACGCATTTGCAATGCATTGGTTGCCCATTAAATCGCGTATCAAATTTAAACTGAACCTTCTGATACATAAAGCACTCTTCATGGGTACTCCCTCATATCTCAGTGATCTATTGCTTGTCGAGAATCGCCAGCAAACACTGAGATCCAAAAGTATGAAGTAATTACATCCTGGACCGCGGTCAAAAAGAAATTACGGCCATTCGTGGTTGCTGCACTGCGCTTGTGAAATAGATTGCATCTTGAAATACGTCAGGCAAAATCAGTCACTCTCTTTTCGAAAAAAATAAAAACATATCTTTTTACATTAGACCTACCACCTTACATGTAATCTGAACATCCACCGACCGTCATAATTATGATGATTTCCTTTTACGACTATTAACCTTCCCACTGAATACTGATTTTACATTGTGTTTCAATATTCTTGAGAGATACTGGCGCTATAGAAGTCATTATAAATTGTACATTGTACAACCTGCGTCTAAAAATCACATCGTTTATGCTGCCAGTGAACAAGATGGTGTAACATCTGGCCACATAATATAACTAATTTATTGTATATACGTGACCACTTTTCTATGAACAAGTTCCCCAAATCAAATATACAATTTGAAATAGATTGTGTATGTCTCAGTTAATAATCAGTTAAATTCACCTTTGCTCTGATTTTTTCTCTTCAATATGTGTATGATCATAACATGTGTAAAAAATTGCATCATATGACCTGACTTTTTGCATTTCCTATTTTGTTGTACACAAAGTACGAATAAATCATTATTATTAAAAGTCCGCAAGCTATCAACACATTATCCATACTATTTATATGTACATGTATTTATAGATAATCGGTCATTATGATTGTTTAGCGTACAATATCACTTGTAAAGTTGTGAGTAACCCTTTCAATTCCAGGATGACAATTTATTAGAAACATTGCGGATGTAATATTTAGTGCTACTACTTGTATCTGTGGACGCAATATACAAAATTTCAAGTTGTTAGGCCTATATATACCTACTTATAACAGAGAGAGAAGAAAAGGAAACAGTTACCCAGCTCCCTGGTAATTTGACCAGCAGCTAATTATCTGGACATGTCATACGAGATTCACATTCATGGCCGTATAACAAAACTATTGTCAAATCTACATATCATCCCAGCAAACATGAGAAACCGAGCCAATGTTGTTTTAATGTTGGGCCACCGTCGCGGACGGTGGCACAACATTAAAACAGCATTGGCTCAGTGTCTCATGTAACATTGCTGGGATATGCCTTTCACGGCAAATCACGATTAATATCGCTTCAAATCCGTTGTATCAGCAGATAAAATCAGTCGTATTGGGAATAAAATGAGTGTTTAAAGCAGTAGTCCACTGTGTATCAACAGCGGGCTAAGGCTACTCCCAGAAACCACCGCGCGGACTACAGAGATAGTAATGATAAGAACCAACTGGGAAATAAGAATAGTCAGGTGTATTAGTGGACTCAATATTTGCAAATTTTTGGTCTCAAATAAAACAAAAAATAGCCTATAGTGTCACCCACTCAAAGTTGTGGGTCGCGGTAGCGAGACACAAAAATGCTGTGTTGAGAGATAAGTACCGTGCGAATATCTAATATATAAGGCTGGTTTTAACACACATGAAGTTAGAGGCCTTATCCACGCCAATGCCTATCTAGTTCGGATATATTCACCAGATGGTGTTTATCCTTATTACATTCGCAGCGAGCGCGATGCTTTCTGGGTATACCTTTATCGCGTTAATAGTTGGCAATCAGCTGCTCTGCAAAGCCAAAATGCAATATTTGCTTACTTACCTGTAAAGTAATCAGATTCTACGTTTTACTACGTAACTATTACTTGATAGTTGATTAGCGAAACGGAGACTGATTGTCAGGAAGTTTCGTCGTCCCCTGAATATGAAAGGGTGTATCTGCCACTTTGTGAAGTGGCAGATACACCCTTTCATATCCAAGGTGATGAATATCTTTAACCCTTTCACGACTAATCACGATTATAATCCTTCTAAATTAAATCAAGCAAATACGAGTAGTTTTTACACACTTGAGGGAAAGCCAGTGCCGATTTGACGGAAACAGGCTTCTGTAGTTGTGAAAAAATCCCGCTGGGCGGCACCACTACCAAAGCTATACTAAGGTTACTTATATGACTTTGTCCTCTCCCCCCCCCCCCCACAAAAAAAGTTACTTGAATAACTTTACATACACGTCGTTTGTGCAAAATGGAAAGTAACATGAATGATTCTGACGTGATCATTTCGCATATGTGGCGGCGCGGTAAAATGGTAGTGGGTGAAAATTACAATAAAATAATTTGGCGGAGAAAAGGTTGAAATGAGCCCATTAATGAAAGAAAACAATATGATGATTATAATACACATCAGCCATCTCATCTTCTGTTTCCCTGTGTACTATTTTAAAACACTGTTAAAGGTCTGACCACGTAAGTGTGGATCTTATATAGTGTTCTATTTCTGTACTATCCTAATAAACACAAAACTTTTATATAATTTATACAACGTCGGCCCAACGTCTTCCCGACGTGGTATAAATGTTATACAAATGTTTTGTGTTTACTGGGATATATATGAATGTCAAGTGTGTGTCACGTCTTGGCTTATATCCCTGTTTATGCCACGTCAACGACCATATGCCGCATCGTGTTTGACAATACACGTGTATATAATATATATGTGATGAAATACGATACCTTGTTATCCCATAAAAACTTACATCTGAAACGTCATCCCTGAATCCATCCAAGACTAATATAACGTGTGAAATGAAATAATCTTTCACAGTTATCCCTTTCTCTGTTTTGTATGATTATGATAAACTAGATGGCCTGTTGCTGAAGCGGTCGGATGGAAGAGCCAGTCTGTGCGATAATGGGCGATTTTATCCGATTTGACTGGTTTTTAGCGACATACCTTATATATCGGGTGATAATAGGGAATTATAATGTACCATAATGGAACCAGCCTGAGACGGTGTCCTGTGTATGAGTTTTTTGTCCCGACAGCTCAAATTCCGCTCCTTTTTTAACTTTACCCCAGCGGTATTACTGACACCCAATTGGCTGAATCGCGGCTCAGAAAAAGTGAAATTGAGAATTACGTAAACAATAGTTTGGACGAAATCATTCTATTTAATAACTATGTTAATAATATGCCGATTTTTAATATCGGGGTATCAATTGACAGGTTTTCTGAACTACTGAGGACGTTGGGCACGCCTAAAATAATGATAACGTATTCAATTTATTGGTAATTAGGATTTGCTTATACTGATTTCAATGTATATGTTTTTAATGTAGGCCCTATAACTAAATATAATTACGATAATTCGACACTATGTGATACGTCTTATTTGTAAATTATTTTGTATTTATTAAACCTCCAAAACTCTACAAAAAAAAACTTTGCTATCGACATACGACATATAACGTAAACAGTACATAACATATAATAATTATATGATATATAGTAATGGTGGATTGGCGAAACCATGCTATGGTAAGCATATTAAAGCTGCATGACTATAAAAACATCATCACACGCAGCCTAAAACATGAAACTATCAATCATGAATAATGTTACAGGGGTTTACGTGTGAGTACCACATGCAAGTGTATCGCATATCTACACTGGTCACTGACCTCAGCCAAAAAAAAGCCATCGAGGTTGCTTAGATCTTACACTGAACAGGTGAATTTGATTATTACTTTGATAAATACCCAGAAGACAGTGGGGTGAACAAAGCTCCATTGACAGATAGACAGTTATTTTATTGGAATAAAAGTTATCATATACTTATTTGTCATAGATATATATTTATATGTATATACAACATGGTTATTTTTTTTAAATTACCACGAAAACCAATGCTAAATGTGTGTTGTATATGGCAAATTGTGAAAATTAATAGAATAAATATGAATAATATAATAAACAAGAGCACACTCGACAATAGCCCGCCGCCATTATTGAACTTGTAATCATTATTGCGGCCACAAGGTCAAATTATTGACGTAAAATGTGAAAAATCGCAATAAATGGGCCATTTTGACTTTTCTTTGCCATTATTGAACTTATCCAAGAACTACTTATTAGTAACATGCATAACAAATTTGAAGAAGTTATGTGAAAAACTTTTCAAGTTACCGCACCCACAAGGTCAAATTATTGACGTAAAATGCGAAAAATCGCAATAAATCGGCCATTTTGAATTTTTTTTCGGCTATTATTGAACTTGTCCAAGAACTACTTATAAGTAACATGCATAACACATTTGAAGAGGATACGTGAGAAACTTTTCAAGTTATCGCTCCCACAAGTAAATGTTAACGCCGACGCCGACGCCGACGACGCCGAACTTCAATTGCAATAGCCCACCTTTTTTAAATAAAATTGAAAGGCGGGCTAAAAATGGATAATTCATGGACTTTTTTATTTTACAGAAATCTCAGCGACCGCTGTGCAACGTTTCAGCTTTGACACCAAAATGTCTACCCCTAACCCTATATTTGGCATATTCTGTATGGCTTCTACATCAACGCAACAACACAACACTCACTCAATGCTGTATCGATGTTAGTCCTCGATGTCTGTGTTTGCCGGGAACAATCGTCGTCAACCAATATTGAAACAATGTCCCACTGGAGTCCTATCTATGTGAGTCAAGTGGCTTATTCAAAGTGACTTACACGACATAACTAAACCCAATCCACAGATCCATGATTACTATTGATATCAGTCAATGCCGGATCATGTCCAGAGTCCCTTCAAGGACATACCTGAAAGCACGACACGATGAGCCACTGCTGCTTTAATGTTGGACCAGCGTCTGCGACGCTGACCCAACAACAAAGCGGCATTGGCTCATAGTCTCGTGTCACCTGCTGTTTGTGAACAACTAACTTCCGCTCGCGTCGAATCCGAGAGAGGCAAATCAAGGTCAAAAGTCATGTCCAGTTTCCATGTGACTCATTAAATTAGTCCTATTGCATGGTTCAATTATTACAGTGTTACAGTGTTAAAGTTGTTGAAAATAATTTAAAAATAATATATGATTGGGTTCAATCATTATAAAATTTCATGTATCTTAAAATGAATTGCGGTATAATGTTTTTAGATACTTTTCATACAGTTTACTATATGATTGAACTGTCTATACTGATATAATAATCTCATTAAATCCGTTCAATGTGAGCGTATATATAACTTAAATATAACACTACTACCTCTCTACACATTATAAAGGACGAGTAAGAGTATAATTATGTGTTTATTATCATTTTTGTATTTGTGAATATATATACATTATTATTTAATACGCCATCATTTTTCTGTTTTATACATCGCCTTTCTTATGTATAAAATATTGTTATATATGGCTAGTTTGAAAACAAAACCTTTGAATAGAATAATCATGTGTATTAAGAAAATCCACTACTTGAATTGAACAGAAATACGTATAGAATACTACATGTTTGAGTCCCGCACCCCTCCCCACAGGGAAAAATATAAAAAAAATTATGAAAATTGTAGCCACGTTTAATTCATCAATATGACTGAGTAAGACAGGAAACCGCTTACAATCACATACATGTTGAAGCCGCTACAGGGACATTATCAAGGACATCTGCTCACATAACAATGAAGTAGATAAGCAACAAAATAAACTGAGTAGAAAACAAATTTCCTCGTTCGTCATTTTAGACACATCTGCATTGCAGCCTTCGATAAATGCACCTACCAAATCCTATGTGTTGGCACCGCATACCGATTCATCTCAGGAGACTCGTGTTCCCTGAACACTTTATCAAAAATACTCTTTCTATGTTTCTGTGGTCTCTAACTCTGAAGGGATCAGAGTTTCATCAGATTGCTGGAATTGATGAAGACCCATCTATAGCCAGTGGACGAGTATTTACATAATCACAAGGTCATAATGGGTAATTTATACGACATCGTCTGCGTCAACGGGTCTATAATGGTGTGAACCACATGCTTGTCGTCGCAGGCACACATCCTAGAAGACAAGGCGGAATCCCAAAACATCACATCCCAGCAAACACGACACATTGAAACAATGTTGGTTTAATGTTGGGCCAGCGTCGCAGACGATGGGTCAACATTAAACCAACATTGTTTCAATGTGTCGTGTTTTCTGGGATTGATCCTTAGCACCTAGAGCGCTCATGTCCACTCTATTAAAACACACCACTACATTATTTTCTTTGTCCGACTACCACATTCTAAGCCGGGAATGGAGAGTTAGTGTTCATCAAGTATAGACCAATTATCATTGCATGCCTATAGTGTTGTGACCGAACTGTTGATTTTTAGGGATCCCCATTATGGTCGGATGTATTTAAGTCAGTTATACCCTCGGAGTTGTGCTTTCTTGGCTGTGAAAAAGGCATCGGCCTCCGGCCTCGACCATATTCACAGCTAATAATGTAGAGCTTCTTGAGCTTTACCCTATACGTAATATGTCTGCGTTTTTTATGAATACTGTCTTGTGTAGCCAGATTTCAAAAAGGAAATATGACAGTTTTTTAGAAATACGCAGTGATAGTTTATTTTGCAAGTACAAGTACACAAAGCTTGTTCGGATTTACGCACGCAGGTTTATTTTGTTTGTGTATATTTACATGCATGTGTGTAGTTCTCATGGTGTTATTTTATCCAGCGTGTTTTTGTCACTCGTGCTAATTTGTCACTATGACTTGGTAACTCTCACCTCATTTTACTGAGCTCTTATTTCCATAACATAAAAGCTTCCAAAACATTTAGATTTAGGATGTTAATAATCATATATGATTTGATAAAAAGTGGATTTTGCTGATAGTTCACATTTGGAGCACACATGACTATTTTAACCCTTTCAGCGCGGGGACCGTCTGTAGCCGTCAGCTTCTTACGGCTAAAGTCTATCCCCGAACTGAAAGAGTAAAACAAAATATAATGGCCGTAGACCCATAACATAGGTGTTCAAATGAATTGGAAAAAGCGAGCTGATAGACATTTGTGATGATTTCAAATCTAAAAAATCACATTTGGTCTCTTGGTGTATTTAAAAATATTTAGGCGATTTTTGTTTCATGATATATATTCAGAGATATGTCAGTGTACTCGCAATAGAATGGGTTTACGTATCGTTTCCAAAATGAGGGACCGAAAACGCCTACTCATCAGACTCGAAGGTTATCTGAGGCACTGATTCAGAGCTCTAAGGGTTACCACTTTAAGCTATTGTGACGTATTGTTTCACTACTTGACATATTTTGAATATCATTCTTAGGATAAAAATGGTATAGTTTATCATAATAAGCATGTTCAGAGGTTCACACAGGTTTCTGAAAGTGGGTTGTGCTAGAAGCTCAGTTAATCAAAACAGTTAATTTTTAAACGAGTTTTTCCATTAATATAAATATTTTTCGTCATTTGTTCTGTTCTGCTTATAACTGATTAGCGGACTAACATTTTATGGAAAATTACAGAATTAGAACATAGATAATGTTTCACTAAGGTGAGATCACTTCACTCATTCTTTACTTTATGTGTTTGTGGAATATGTATTAACGTAATCATAAATAATATTGATTAATCTATTTAATTATTAGGCCCTAGTACATCTATCTGTTTATGCATCGAGTATACAGAAAACTATGTACGGGTTACCATTTATTTTACCAGATAGCGAAAATATCATAATAATTGCTAAATGTAGGATTTGCTGGCCAGTCTTGAATTAGGGGGATCATGGCGCCTGATGTCATGTGTAATATGGGTTCTGTCGTGTGAAGCTAACAGGCAGGATTAACTAAATGTAGGTCGAATCAGTACGGATGCTTCCGGCCACATGGCACACCTATATTTAGGCATCACGCAGAAGCAAACGGACAAACTGAATTCTGAGCTATGATTTGAGATATTATACATTTATATATAAAATAATCATTACATATAATAATTCTATTAATTAGATATTAATTAAACCATGACGTTTTATTTCACCTTGAGTGAAAATGAGAGTAAATAACAAGGTGGTAGTAAATTCCAGCGGACACGAGGCATTCACACAATGTTGGGTGAATGCTAGGACAACCTCTTAGACGGTGGACCAACATTAAAACGGCATTGGGTTGATGTAATGTCTTTGCTGGGAATTTAACACACCATGATCCCATGATCTCAGATACAAATAAGATCTTGGCACTATGGCCTCTATTCAAATAGGAGTCATAATTGTTTAGTTAAAAAATGAAAATAATTCAACAAAAGTGTTAACGATCCGGGTGCTGGATCGGTTTGTTTTTATTAAACTGAGATCGATTTTCATTTACTGATCCCCCTTTAATTTACTTGACAGCGAACTTTATGATAATAATAATTGATAAATCAATTTATACAGAGAAAACCAGTATGTTTGTCAGCCCGGATTGGAACATCACCACAGGAGTTCTGTCACGCACGGTCAAAATGCAGTAACTGCTTACTTTTAAAGTAAGCAGTTACAGCCTTTTGCCTTTGCAGAGCAGTGTTGTCACGTGACAAGATTAACTACACGCAGGTCAAGTCAGAGCTGCTTCCGGTCACATGACAGGTCTATGTTTAGGCATCACCGCAAAACAAAGGTCAAACGGCCTTCATTCGACATGCTTATACAGAGTGCGTTTAGCCAATGTGTATATCACCTTGGCCCATCATTGAGGCTATGTTCTACTACTGTTTACTGGCCAAAACCTCAGTGTTGAAGACGAGGGCCAGGCATGAATATGGGTTATATAATCTCTGATTTGCTGCATGCTTATGGGTTTCCTCGTATTTTTACTTTCTTGAAATAAATAAAAAAACATAATTGTACAATAATATCATGGCATTTTGGTACTATAATCAGTCGGGTGTGATCGAGATTTTGATTATGAGGGATCCTCATTATTGTCGAATGTGTTTTGAGTCTGTTGAAACCCTACTAGGAGTTCTCCCTTCTCAGCTGTAAAAAAAACATTGGTCTTCGGCCCCGACATTTTTCACATTTAAGAATGTAGAACTCCTCGGGTTTTGTCCTGTACGGGGAGTGTGGTAGTTCCGTGAAATGCAGTGGCGTCACCTTAATCACTTTTGAATCGCTACTCTGTGAAAACAATGTTATATAAGACCCCCGCCCTCATACTTCATTAGCCAGTATTAGCCAGCTCGGTTAAAACATTTGAGGTCAGGGCTATTGAGTTTCACAGAATTGACGCTGGCCTTGAAGGCATCGCCTGTGGATGTCTGTTGGGCCATTTCTGTGGATTCAGATAATTAGTTCCTGCCTCTTCCGCTGGTTCTTGTGGTTGGCCAATTAACTTATAAATATAACTCTGCATTTGTAACATTAGTACCCTATTCTCTGAAACCTTTCAGTTAGCAATATAGTATATTTATGATGATATTTTACAAAGACACGATGTAAATTCATTTACTTTTCAGAATCTTACATAGAAATTACTACAATAAGTTAATTTTTCATTTCATGTTTTGCACTCATGCAACACTTATCATTCTGATATAATGTCGTCGTCATTGTTCAACTAATAAAAACCAGAGATATTTTAGTTTAAATAAAAAAAAATTTGATTGAAAATGAAAATATAATGTCATAATAAACAATTTGAATTACGTGATAAGCACAATAATACAATACAAGATTAAATTTGGCCTAACATTATAATAACATAATGTCATTTAGAATCAGGTGATAGAAGGGAACGATAATAAATTCAAACAATAAATTTATTTTTACAACATTACCCATGGGGCTTAAAATACTCAAACTATAAATTAATGTTGTTTATATGGGTATAGAGGATAAAAACAAATTGAATCATAATAGCAAAATAGTAGTGTGTGAGTTAATATTATTTATGCTCATGTAGAAAATCCGACACAAAGTTGGATGGAATATGGCCAAGACATGCCTTTTATTAACAGATGATTATTAAATTAAAAATATATTTTTAACAAAATGCAGCAAATTCAAAATAGTCAAGATAAGTAATACTATTGGCGAACTGTTTTATATAAAAATGCATGTAAACTTATGACAGTTTGTGTAAATAATAAAGTAGCAAATTGATTAATGAGATAATAACAATACTTAGATATTACACAATTAAACATGAATTAGAATTATGGTAAAGTGAGACAACGTCAATACATTTGTGTGATTTTAGTGTAAGCATTGGTAGTAGTGATTGACGTAATTGAATAATTGTAATTGTAATTGGTAGTGATTGAAATAAATAAAACATGCAACTTTATTCTGAGCAAATCGTTGCAAGCAAATCGTTAATTGTTAAGTAGTACGAAAAAACATACAAAGCACCTCATAATGACCGGCGGATAAAGGGCGGGATGGGGAAACTTTCAAATGAAACTTCACATCTTACAAACTATAGCATTGTCAAAACTGATGACTGTGGTATATGACACATGCCAGTTGGTTAAGCACTCCATCAGATAATAATCACTAGTATTGATTTAAACCCCTATCGCTCTGAGGTATTCAATTTATTTCAGTCAAGCTGTCTGTGGGAAACGGTGGACATTTCTGTACACTAGTCCTTATGAACATATCCAATATAACGTTTCAGGTCCTTACGTTGAGTACTTTTGTTTTTAACAAGTGTTCAGAAAAAAACCATTCACGATTATCTCTTCAGTTAGGAGCTTAAAGGGTTTTGCTTGGAATAATGTTGGCCCAGCTTCGCAAAAGGTAGCCCAGCATTACATCAGCATTGGGCCAATGTATCGCACTGCCTGGTGTTTCTGGCACCGGGATAGAAAGCGTCACCCGCATAATTCAGCTTTCAGAAAACAATACAATCACCAAATGCTGTTTCAATGACGGGCCAGCGTCGACGACTGTGGGTCAACATTTAAACTGCATTGGGTGAATGCCACGTGTTTGCGCAAAGTATACAGCAGACCCAGTGATGGATTAGTGTTGGGCCAGCGTCGTAGACGATTGACCGATTGATATACGGCGAAGATATATTTGAACTTGTCTCCTTCGTTCTCTCTTAAAGGGACTGGCCCAGGCTAAAATCATCAAAAAATCAGTGATTTTATTTCGGGTTCTTAATATGACCATATGATGTAAACATGTACATAGACTAGAACTGCAAATTTTAATAATTTTTGTGCTGCGCGTTCACCAGTTAGGCTAGATATAGAGACGAAATTCCCGCATTTCCTATTTTTGACATGGTTGTCAATAATTAGAAATCAGGAATCTCGTCTCTATATCTAGCCTAACTGGTGAACGCGCAGCACAAAAATTATCAAAATTTGCAGTTCTAGTCTATGTACATGTTTACATCATATGGTCATAATAAGAACCCGAAATAAAATCACCGATTTTTTGATGATTTTAGCCTGGGCCAGTCCCTTTAATTATATCCTGAACATTTAGCATTCCGGCCCATGAGGAAGATCAATACACTGTTACGTTTAGAAAATATTAAGCTGATTTTTTTTCTATAGCATCAAACAGACTAAGCCGGGCCTCCGAGTTCGGTAACTCCTTTTCTAGTTTCCAATTGAAAAACCCTTGACGTCTTGCTTTATATGAAACATATTTCAACGCTTCAAGGGTTAAAGCGTGTTAATTAGCGGCCAAATCAGATAAAATGCAGCTTGTTCCAGACCCATTCATCACGTAAATTGGGGGTAATCCATTTTATCGCGGCTGTTCTAACGGCTCAGGCTCCCCAACAAACACGAAATATCGGCTCGATGTTGGTTCAATGTTGGGACGGTGTCGGAGAAGGTAGACCAATATTACATCAACATTGGGCCAAAGTCATGTGCACGGGGAACGACAATAATGATTTGACCATCTTATAGCTAACAGCGAGCACTTCTTCGAATTGCATGGAGTGGGGCGGGGACCCTGGTGCAGTGGTTAAAACTGCCTGCTTGGAATGTCGGAGATCGCGGCTCGTCCCCCGGTCTAACATTCGAGTTTAAGAGAAACAAAATGTTTCTTCCCTGCTCACTGGTAACTATTCAATATAGGTGTCCTAAAAGCCCATTCATTTCATTCTTAGTAGTATTAACGCTATGTACGCTGTGTAACCCAAAATGAATGAAAATGGGGGTTACAAATTGAATTGTACAGAATAGTGCAATAGGGTGGGTTAGTCATCTTAATAAGACACCGGCTGAAGCTAATATAGGTTGAGGGGTGGAGACAGCATATAGTGGGAGGCTGTTCCAAATCGCAGAAGTGTGGGGTGACAAAGACAATGTGTAGGCCTATATATAGGGGTCATTTCAGCTGTTCAGGGGCTGAGTGGAATATACCTCCACGGGTGGAACACATGTGTCTCACTTGTGGAAGACACGTGGGTTCCACCCGTGGAGGCCTCAGTTCCTTTCTGTGAGTTGTATTTCAACGGAAACAACTGTTATGTAAGGAACTTATATGTATAGGATAGAGCCCGAGGAGCTCTACATTCTTAGCTTTAAAAAAGGCCGAGGCCTTTTTCACAGCTAAGAATGTAGAGCTCCGAGGGTTTTAAATGATTTAAAACACATCCGACCATAATGCAAATCCCTCATAATTAACAGTTCGTTCGCGGCTGACTGATTATAGTACCATATAATAGGCCTACCATGATAACTGGTCTGTACTTGATGAACAATAACGCCCCATTCCCGGCTTAGAATGTCGTGGTCGGACAAAGAATATAATGTAGTGTTGTGTTTTAAGAGTTTTAAGAAACCACGGTTTCATTTCTTCAAGTCTGTGTGTTTAGATAACTTTTAAAACTATAATACATGTTTGTAGTATATCTGACAGTGATGTAATATCAGAGTCGCGCCTGATATTGGAAGGTGTATTCCAAAGTCATTTGTGTAAATTGTAGTCTCATATATGAAACAGATATTTGTCGATAATAAAATAGCTGTCCCTAGGGACGTATTTAGCTCTATGCCAGCCCCCACCAACCCACCGCTTGGACTTGATTTTTTAACGATTTCAAAATAACTTTCAAACATCGATTTAAAAACCTGTCAGAAAAACATTTATATATGAAAAGGACCTAGTCGACCATGATGATTGGTCCAGCCTGGACAGCTAGTCCAATCCATATGCCCGCGGCTTTTTTCTCATGTATGATCACATACACGCGGCATCATTAGCCTTGGTGAATGAATTTCGCTCAGTTTTCAGTCAATTTATCAAGCAAATTTCACATGCACTATTTTCTAGTTAGGTTGCGAAGTTTAAATATATATTATTAAGGTATATAAACAATTTTACTTGTAATGCAATTCTGGGACGTGGTTATTGAGTTCATAGAGGGGGGGGGGGCATTTATCACATTTTATCATTGTTGTAGTTTTCCACCATACAGTATGAAATTGCCAGGGTAGTCGCCATATCACTAGAAAATTGTGTTTGTGAAATTTCACAAATAGGTTGAGAATTGATGGAGAAAACAACTAAATTTATTCAATACGGTTAATTTTCCTAAGCAGCCAGCACGACAAGTTGATCCAATGTCGATATAATGTTGTCCCAGCGTCGTAGACGATGGGCCAACATTCTATCAACATTGGTTCAGCATGTCTCATTGGCCTGGTAGTAGGCCTATATGCCTATAGTAAGGCATGAGGGGTGACGTGAGGTCAGCCTCATACATCACATGATATGGTCATCATGCTATCAGCCTGATTAAAATAACTAGTCCTATTATCACCCACATTATGATACCCCCCCCCCCCCCCTCCCCCCGGATGAGGGTATCGTATTAAGGTCAGGCGATGTCAGTTATAATAGTCGTGCGATATTTATTCATTCCAGTCCAAATATCTGCGCCTTATTGTGATCAAAAAAGTATATCACATAATCTGCAAATTGTATGGATAGAGAAAATGTATAATCTGAACTGCGCAAGCGCCTTATTAGTAATAATTTATATTTAGAAATCAAGATTGTAGATTAAATTATTTTTCAGCATTATTAGCATTCAATGTCGGTACAATTTGCGTAATTTTTTTCTTGTAAAAATACAATTTTTTACTTATTTAGATTAGGGACCAAATAGTTTTTATATAAAAATGTTGTTTGAATATATAAATGGTCGACTGTTTCCCATGAGTAATATTAATTCTGCTTCAACTCTCTGTATATATAAGAAACACACATAGCGAAAATCAAGGCTAACGATTTCCGACATATTCCGCCCAAACGAACCGCGTAATAGGATAATAATTATGATGGATAGTTTATCTGTTGACGAGGAGAGAGATAGGTTGTACTTTGTGGTGATGTTCTTAATGTGGGCTGAAGAGGGTATTACGTACATTATTGTACACTATGGGGAGTGTTCCTCACTTTACACATGCTTGGTGAAATAATATGGTGGGTTTCTTAGCCCGTGTGTTGCTGAATTGTTTGTATTTTTCATTCATTTAAAACTGGAATTTTCAGCTTCAAATGAATGAAAAATAATATTGTATATGAAAAATATTTATCTCCCAAATCGCATTATTGGATTAACTATTCCAATATATGTTACAAATTTTAGTGGTGTTTTATTTAGTCTGAAATTTGCTTGAAAACGTATATATACGGTCTTAGCCGCACAGATGGTATGAAGGCCCTATGGCATAGTCCATACAAACAAAAACGTGCCGAGTATCCCTGACAGAATCTGACGTCTGGTGACGTCAAATTCTGACGACTAAAGTCGATCCCCGCACTGTAAGAATCAACATATTTCTAATGGCCGGAAACCCATAACATAGGTACTCAAATGAATCAGAAAGAGGCAGGCAGGCAGGCAGGCAGGCAGGCAGGCAGGCAGGCAGGCAGGCAGGCAGGCAGGCAGGCAGGCAGGCAGGCAGGCAGGCAGGCAGGCAGGCAGGCAGGCAGGCAGGCAGGCAGGCAGGCAGGCAGGCAGGCAGGCAGGCAGGCAGGCAGGCATGCGGGCATGCGGGCGGACGGGCAGGGCAGGGCAGGCAGGCAGGCAGGCAGGCAGGCAGGCACGCAGGCAGGCAGGCAGGCAGACAAACAGACAGGCAGGCAGGGCAGGCAGGCAGGCAAACCACCAGCCACATATAGCTACTGTCGACCTTGACTTCGCCAAGATATCACAGTCAGCTATTATAGGGTACGAACAAGAATCAATGCAATCAGGGCATATTGGTGTCCTTCAATACCCGGACTAAATGGAATATTGTATTACAATGATAGCATTAATTAATATTTGCGCACGCATCATGTAGATTAGATATGTTTAGGAGAGGATTAATATAATAAAACGATCATATTGTACAGTATTCACTTATTCATCTCAACATTCTCAGGAAATCGTTTTGTGGATCAACGCTTTCAAAAAGGTTCCTCCTGCCTTAACTAAATATTTTTTGAAGAATTAACCCTTTAATCGCTATAACCGTTTTCAATATTTTTCATCATATTAAATACAAGTTTTTATGATTACAGCAGTAGTCATTGTCTCAAGTTGTGGATCAAGGTAGCGATACGCAACTTCAAGTGAGCTAAAATTTAAATTGTATAATTAAGCGCTTTGAAGGTTGATATTTTGGGGGTCAATAGTGTAGAGAAAAAACAAAAGGATAAAATTAAATAAATATACACTATGGATGGGCTACTTCATTAGTTAAGTGGTGGAAAAAGACGGAAAATAAAGATAATATAATGAGGTTGGACGCAAAATTAATAGTAAACATTAAATCAGCACCGCTGTTAACGCTTGCTTTTATATCTCATTCTTCCGGATGTCAAAATGTCGAAAGATAAATCGAACAAATTATAAATGTCATCATTGTCGACAAAAGTGATGAATTGTCTTAAACGCACACACATTAAACTCAGGGCACGTATTCCCGTACAAGTTACGATATAACGCAGGCTTCTGATTGGTCGAGATGGCCATCTCGACCAATCAGAAGCCTACGATATATCGTAACTTGTACGAGAATACGAGCTCATTGCATCTGCTGGGAATGACACGTTCCTAATACAAAATGCCGAATGCCTGCTGGGCTGGCTCACCTTCCAGGAGTGATGATGGAGTACACACGATTCACACAGAAAAAACACCTACCTAATTGTCTGTGAAAGGGAGCAAATTACAGAGTGCTCGCTTGGCCACATAGCATCAATCTCACCAGGTGTTAGTACATGTATATCAGACAGAGAAAAAACAGTCGAACATATATCTGGCTTTCCACATAAATCAGCACCGCTGTTAACGTCTGTATTCGAAATATCGAATGATCAATCTAGCGACATAAAATCCATGTATGACAAGCTCAGAGGCGCTTCAAACCAAATCGTAATGAAGAATCGTGTCCATGGTCAGTCAACGTCATCTAAATAAGTCTATTAGGATGGAGAACAAGATGCAAAGAAGTGTGTCTTTCTTCGTACTTCTGCAAGAAGAGAATTCCAGAGGTGGCAACAACATAGAAGGCACAAAAACCAACCTTGGTATTAAGAGAGCGAGGTCGAAAAAGCTATCTAGTTCCTGAGTCACGGGTTCTTTGATTTTCTGACAATGACAATAATTTCCGCAGGTAGACAGGCCGATTAGTATGGAGTGTTTTATATATCAAAGTGTTAATTTTGAAAATAATTCACTACCTGATTTTCAACCAATGCAACGAATGGAGAACAGGTGTTATAAGGCAGAACTTAGATCTCTTATATACGCTCGAGCTGTAACTGTTTCATGTATTTGTCTTCAACATTAAAAAGGAAAAAATTGCAGTAGTCTAGTCGGCTGGTGATTAAGGAATTTGCAATCATTTTGGCGGTGTCTTCGGATTCGCCTCAAATCACAAATATGATAAAAGCAGGATTTACAGATCTGTCTAATATGATGATCAAACTTTAACTAACTATCAAAGGTGACTCCGATGTTAAGCGCCGAATAAACTGGTGATGATCTAAGATAGATGCTTCTTAGTGTCAATCAACAATAATTCGGTTTTAGATGGATTTAGTCTTAGCTTAGCGCTTGTCATCCAGGCCTTGATATCATTTACATAATTTACATAATTACAATTTCTCCATCAAGTGTCATCAGCGTACAACTCAGTATTGTGGAGAGCCTCCGTGACCGAGAGGTGGCGTGCTCGTCCTCAGACCGTCAGGGCTCGAATTTCGAATCCTGTGTCTGGAAGACAGTGTCATATCATTCATCTCACCATCCTCGGGAGGTTATCCTGGCCCAGTTTAGCCTAGATGTGCACAAAGGTGGCCTAAAGCCCGATTTATTTAATTTTGTCATCAGCGTACAGTTGGTGGTTCGCTAATGAATGGTTAAATTATTGAGGATAGAGGTGTAGTGTAAAGCGTTAATATAATTGGTCCAAGTACTGACCCTTGAGGAACACCGAACTTTATGGTGTAACTATCAGATAGATTTGCACGTGTCTTGACCGTCTGTCCTCTATCATATAAATATGACTGGATCTAGTCCAACGCTATATAAGAGATGCCAAACCAAGATGAAAGCAACTTGAGGAGTGCAGCATGGTCGATTGCATCAAACACAGCCGAGAGATGCAACAAGGTCAGTACAGTAACGCTCTTCTGTTCCATGTTGGTAGTTATGTTATATAAATATATATATATTAGCCATCTAGTGAGAAAAAATACAGTTAATCGCAGGTTAGTAAAAATTCATAATTTTGTA
Source organism: Flabesymbios commensalis (assembly GCA_964017125.1). Classification (NCBI taxonomy): domain Eukaryota; kingdom Metazoa; phylum Annelida; class Polychaeta; order Terebellida; family Flabelligeridae; genus Flabesymbios; species Flabesymbios commensalis. The sequence goes on along the minus strand of OZ024904.1, from coordinate 20,786,975 downwards.
TTATTAAGACAGATTCAGAAATTCCGGCTATTTATATTTATAACAGCAGCACAGTAAATAGTGGAAATATTGATAAACCATTGACTTGAAATGTGGATAAGAATTAGCATGAATACCATGCACACCACGGTAGGATTACTACTATTAATCGATACTGATAGTCCTTGTGGCAATAGTGACAAAAGTCATGGAAAAGATACAAAGCAAGCCAACTACTGATACATTGTCCGAGGTCGGCCACCAACAACAATAAATGAGGCGGTGAGCACTTCACAATGAATTAGCTCAATCAGTGGCAGACGGTATCTCGATTTCGATCTTATTGGCCAGCGCGGTATAGCTGATACACTTCTGTGGCTTCGACTCTGCAATGAATACAACTCACAAAAAATCACCTTACGATTTGGCCAACGTTTTGTTCTTCATGTTATTACAGAGAAATGATTCACATTTATGTAGAGCCTTTTATTAAAAAAACATGCAGAAAATCGATCGTTCAAAAGATCGATCAACAATACTGTTAGATTAGCCACATCTGAGATTTTAGCTACTTTCTCTGGAATCATAACCATATCTTATAGGCCGGTCAAGACTGATAAAAATTGTAATTTCGACAGATTAGGGGGATTAAATCAAAGTTGAATTATTGCACACATGTTTTCATTGTATAGTTATTCAACTAAATTCAATTATTTAAGATATATTTTTATTCTAAACTTATTGTAAAATAATATTAACACAAATTATGAATAAAGGTCACTAGGTAGTGCCAGTGCGGAGGAATGTATATCAAAACTAGTAAAGCGCTTTGCCACTGACATTAATTAATCTTTACCCCGCGTAGCGGTGGCGAGACACAACTTCAAGTGGGTGAAAATTTGAATTATTTAATGAAGCGCTATAAGAGTTAAATTATACCATGAAATTATAATAGTTCAAAGAAAAACGTTTGTATATTTTTCAAATAATATGAGCGAAATAATATTTAAATAAAATTCGTATAAATCCCATTCATTCACTTTAAGAGACGTATATTGATGATGCATATAAACAGTATATGGATTTATTTCTTTATGTACATGTATATATGCATATTTAATAGTCGGTTGTCTTTCATAATCCAAATATGGATGGCCAATTGTATATACTTTTAACATTGAATGCAAAGTAAATTATTACTTTATTAATCTGTTTATATGTATGTTGAGTGAAATAAAAATTAGCAAATCTGAATCTGACATTAATCTGTATGCGGCGCCAACAAAGTCCCGAATTGACATGCAAGCTGCCTTAACCACTACACCGGGGCCCAAGCCTATGCATTATTATATGTTTATTACTGACTGCATGACTAACAGATATTTGTCAGTATAACTGAACATGTTTCTTTATGAAGAAAGTAGGATGGTGACTCTCAAAGTCTTTCACGTGAAAATTATGCTATGATTTTGCCAACCCATATCAAAATGTGATGCATATTAAGGTGGACAAGGTCACCAATGAGAATATTATGCTGTTTCCGGTGCATATTTGCATGACTGCATTGTACTTCTCGTACGTTCAAAATTAGTCATTTTAATACATATCTAGGATCATTCTGCATAATGATAATACATCTTTCTCCTATGCCATCTATAAATAGCTAAATGAGTCTGGTTAGAAAACCACGCAAACATCAATCCAGATTGTTCCTTTAAGCCGACCATGGATAGCTAGCGCCATGCACATAACATCAGTCTGAAAGAGGACAATGAAATGAGACCATTCTCTCAGATGTTCATTGTGTAAAATGGTCAATATGACAGAATAACATTACTGGCCTTCAGTTGGCGACATGGAAAAACATATTATTTGTGACATTCACAACTGGGTGGGTTCTGTGTCACGTTCTCCCATGGCTGGTCCTCTAATTTGTGTGATGTTTTCCGGTCTTCCCAATAGCAGACGTGAATACATCTCATTCCATAACGAGAATGTCCTCTCATGGATTGAATTCTTCATGAACAAAACCTGACAGGATGACATTATTCACCTTCACAGTGCCGAGACCGTCTTTCGACGTCAAAATCGGATGTCTGTAGACATCAAATTCTGACGTCTGCACTGAAATAATAAAACTATTTACACTGGGCTTGGACCCATAACATAGCTTTCAAATGACAAAATCAAAATCAAATCAAAATAATATCTTCAGTTAGCGTGTAAAGATAAATATCTATTTCATATTCTTTTTAGAAAATGCGTATAAGCCTACCTTACTTGAGAACTTCGATATTGTTAAAATCCAAAACTAAGCCCAGTATTGACCTGGAAATAAAATAAAATTAATAGGATTTTAGGCCACCTTTGTGCACAAATAGGCTAAAAACCTCCTGAGGTTAGTGAGATGAATGAGATGACACAGCCCCACAGACGCAAGACTCGAAATTCGACCCCTGGTGTGTGAGGCCGAGCACGCTACCTCTCCGTCACGGAAGCTCCCCACAATATTGAATCTTTACGAGTGAGCGGGGAGGAAATATTTTGTTTCTTTGGAATTTGAAGACCAGAGTGGGGTTCAAACCCGCAATCTCCGATTTTCCCATATACAAACCAAAGATCTAGTCAAAAGCCTGTGGGGTCTTTATTACTTGGAATTTTTTATCAAATCTATGTTATTGTTTATTTTGCAACACTAATCGGGAACGGCGTGGAAATTTTTATTTTGATAGTAAGTCCGCTCATCCCTCTCACGACTTTATTTTTAGAATTTACGTTTAGTAAAGACTAGCTTATAAAACGGAAGGCTGGGTACATTTGTATTGTTTTCATTGTATTTACCATGTTTGAACATACATGAACATGTGATCAAAATAAATGAAATCATACCATATTATATAATAAGAACACTTCAGTAGATAATTTAAACATTTAATATTTGGTAGTTAGACGTAAATATTAATAATATGAACTATAACTGTTATGATCCGAGCTCAATATCGTGATCTTCCATTTACCCATCAAAAACGAGACATTAAAGCAATTTTGTTTTTATGCAGGTGACGCGTCTGAGACGCTGGCCCATCATAACAACAACGTTGGTGCAATGTATCGTTTTGGCTGTGGATGCGACATCACTGAAGAATAAACCGCTGGGATTATATGCCGCCTGGGGTCCTCATCTGCTCGTGATGGCCGGGTCCGGATCACTCTAGGATAGATCCGTTGGTCAGTTAGATCGAGGTCAGATAATAACAGTCAACAAGATCAGTTGTTATAATGGTGTGCCAACGTCGCAGACGGTGGGCCAACATTAAACCAGCATTTTTGCAGCGCATCCAGTTAGCTTGGATATGACATTATTTCATCTAGGCTCGGTACCCCAGCACACACGATATATTGAACCAATGTTGGTTCAATATATCGTGTTTGCTGGGTACAGTCCTGTCATGTATATAATCCAAAATAGACCAGTGATCGAGCTCGTAATGTTAACCTTTGCACTTCTAAGTACGACTACAGTCGTTTTAACCTTTTAAGCCTTCACTATGCACTAAAGCATCATTTTACATCCCCGCAAACTTAATTTTCCTACAACCTAGGAGTTTTAAAACGTCAAATTTCGTAGAACTGTTTTAATAAGAACGATATTTCTCCCCATTTGCTACCCACTTCAAATCATCTTCATCCACTACAAGTCGAGAATTGCGACAGCAATTCGCGGCTTGTAGTGGATGATGATGACAATGGTGTGATCAGGCTTGAGAGGGTTAATACGTTTTATCAGCCATTTAAATCACAGTTATTGGGAAAGAAGTGAGTCTTTAAACATCAAGTTATGCAAATGTTTGGTCTCAAATTAAACTAATTTTACCCATTGAAAGTTGAGTTACAACTTTAAGAGGGTAAAAATTATTTAATTTAGCGCGTTAAGGGTTTTTTTAGATCCATTTCATAATCCATCCAGTCCCACTAGAAATATTGAGATTGCATAAATAAATATCTCTCAATTCCATTAGAAATGACTATCGCGTCAGACACCCTACACCGCAGCCAAATATGTCGGGTGTATATTGGCTCAGCGTCGCAGACATTGGGCCAGCATTAAACCGCCATTGGGCCAATGTTTTTTTATTTTCACTATTCGCTCTGGTATACTACATACCCAATACTGTTCTGTCGTGTGTTTAAATCAAATATCGCCATATAATAAGCTGCTTAAAAGAACATTAAAGTGACCCAACCCTGACACTTGCAAGTCTGACATAAAAGTAAATTCCCAAAGCACCGCCAATCATTTAATTACAAAATATCTCTACCTTAAAAATCCTGTGTTGATATCTTGCATAGATGATGAATGATTCAACTTTGAAAAATATATATATCAAAATATTGCTCAATGTACAGGTGATTTACCCATTCATTGTGACAGATTGAATACAATTGAACAAATCAAAAAAATTCTCGACCACAAATAAAAAACATCATTTTTAAGTTAGCCCCCCCCCCCCCCTGCCTTAGCACACCAGAGCTGACAAAGTTGATTTAATTGCCTTGCACGATTGTTTAGTAATTTTCTAATTACGATGTCTCTCCATAAACCCATTAAACTGGTTAAATTAAAGTCTGTTTGAAGCCCTGAATTGCATGCCAGGTAGTATAACTTTTGAACTATACAATATTTGTATGCGCTGAAAGGTAATGTGACTTCCACTATAGCTACATGTCTAAATCCTACAGATTTTACAAATAGCAAATGCAGAAATCATGGGAGCCACAAGATTATTCGACATGTTTGTTGAAACTCTGAAGAATTGAGAGGTAATCTAATGTTTCTTAAAAAAAAAAAATGTTTAATAAACAGAATAAAACATCGTTCTCTGAAAATTGGAACTCGTATCGTAACGCTCAGAGGTTAACTTCGTCTCGTGCTGTTACAGCTCTGGGCCCGTATTCTCGTACAAGTTACGATGTATCGTAGGCTTCTGATTGGTCGAGATGGCCATCTCGACCAATCAGAAGCCTACGATATATCGTAATTTGTACGAGAATACGGTCCCTGCCCGATACGATCCTCGTTCTAATTGTCAGACAACGATGTCTTAGTAGGCCTATAGATAATAACCTTATAGAGTAGAGAAGCAAACGTAGACCTGCATTAAAGCACATGTCACCTCCAGCTTTCTATGGCCTAATTGTGTGAGCGAGTGTAGTATATCAAGCTGAGACACCACTGTGTCTCATGAAATATGACGTGGAATCAGTCACCACGATTGATTATGATTGAGTGAGACTTGGTATATTGATGAATTATGTCTGAAGAGGAAAAGGGGTCACATCAGGTAGTATCTAATAATAGCTCACATTATTCTAGTAAATTATGCATCATATACATTTTAGGTTAGTAAGTTATGATAGCTCACATACAAAGGGGTGCTATGTAAGCATGGTATGCGCTCTTCTAATCCAATATATCGCTTGAAATCATGCAGATCAAAGCATCCCCGAATTACTATGATAATGTCGCGCCCTATTTTTACTCATACCATGACTTAGATATAATTTATAAAAAGAAAATGTGCTATAATTATATAAGTTACATTTTGACTGTGGTGGCGATGATGACACATATTGTTGGAAATGAAGCAGGTAAGCTTTTCAATTGGTAAAGGGTTTCTAAATATGGAGCTTCCACGTATTAAAATAATTATAGTGTATTACATTTAATTTTCAGTAATTTGAAGTTGTGTCTCGCTACCCGGACCTGTCATTGTCAGGAATAGTCCACAGACAGTTCCAGTGTAACATATTCCATCTGATACTGTCAGGCTGTTCTACCCCGATCCCCATCTTAAATTTGTTGAATACTTGACTTTAAAAATCACAATTAATTTTAGTCTCACAGTTTGAACCCTTTGCCTATCTTATTTAATTTTTCACCCACTTGAAGTTGTGTCTCGCGGTACTCAAGTGGGTGAAAATTACTCATATTTGTTTAATTTGAGACCAATCATTTAAAAATGTTGGTGTTAGAACACCCATTTCACCCCGAATGACAGAGCTAATAAAAAAAATTAAAAAAATTGTATCCTCCCTACTTAGCCCTTAAAGGGTTAAGACACATAATTTATCACGTAAGAGGAAATAACACAAATCGTAAGAAAACACACGACCTACTGAGGATCAATCCGGCGAGGATTTGTTACAGAGAATCATTTGATATGAATATATTTATAAGATTGTCAACAATTTCTTAAGTTCTTACAAAATATCTCCTATAATACTTCGGTTTGTTTAACTAATTGAAGACTTGTCTGGATGTCTGGAAAAATATAAGTCCCAGTCTCCAGACTGTTTGCATAATGATGACGAGTCTTTGTCAGTGAAATGGACTAAAGTTTGGCTGCCTTTAAGAAAGTGTTAATGGATGTTTTCACAACACGTTCCAACTCTCAAGATGAATCTGCACCGCAAAAACTTCAATGCTTATCCCTTTCAACGATGATGGATCAGCGGCATAATAAAAAGATTCCAGCTGGGACTTATAAAAGGCTTCCAGCTGGGATTTAAGCATGGGTCAGTGGATATCAAATCATACCGGACCACACCTCATTAACCAAGCACAAGAACCGCAACTTCCACCTCAAGATGAATAAAAATGTCTTGATTTTGTGAAATACTCAAATATAAGTGTTTCCATGTTTGAGTAAGTAATGTTATTAATGGAATGTTAGCTAACGATAATATCTCAAATGAAATCACAATGCGACGCTGGCCCAACATTATATCATCATTGTTTCAATGTATCGTGATAATAAATGTTGGTATTCAATGAAATTTATTTAAAATATGTCATGTCTTACATGAAAATGACGTGGAGGCCTAAAGGGGTAAACAATCGAAGCTGAGTCAATGTTGAACCAACGTTCCCGACATCAGCCCAACACTCACCCAACGTCCATCCGAACAATCGAATAATCAGTAATAGCGGATTTTATCAAGTAAATTGTGGAGGTCTCCAACGATTTTTAAATATATATTATTTTGCAGCTCTGCTCTGTAAAGCCAAAAGGCCGTATATGCTTACTTGTAAAGTAAATAGATGTAATGTAAAGTAAGCAGATACTGCCTTTTTAACTTCACACGGTATAGATGCTCTAGATGTGCTGTACTTTGCTTTTTGTGAATCCTTGTAAATATCCAGGGAAATTGTCTACTTCTGGACATCATTTATCATGTTTATTCACAAATTGAAAGGGATGACTTGGTAGGAATGATCAAACTGGCCAGTCTTTTGGATTTCCTGTGTTTTCATTTCCCTTGTCAAATTACAATGCTGTGTAGAAACCACTACCCCTGAAGGGGAGATAAATCACTTAACCCTTTCAGCACGAGGACAGTCTTTAGACGTCAAAATCTGACGTCTGTCTAAAGTCGGTCCCCGCAATGAAACAATTGGAAAGTTTTTTATGGTCGTAGACCCATAACTAATAAATACAGGTATTCAAATAAAGCGGAAAGAGCTAACAAAAATATTTATGATGATTTCAAATTGAGAAACCCTTTGGTCTCCATGGTTTATACAACATTTTTTCAGCGCTATCAGGGTGAAAATCGTATCTGACTCTTTAAAATATTCACACAGGGATGATGCATCGAATGCAAAACTAATACAGCTCTAAATTATTACCGTGTTTTGAATTCATGTTCACCAGGTGAAGAACAAAGCAACGCATATACCGAGCACAACCCAGCAAACGCAAGCTGGCCCACTGTCAGCGATGCTGGTCCGGTATTAAACCAACAACGGATGAACCTACCATGAAAAAAATTATTGAATCAAACAAGCACACATTAATGGAATGCACATATTGATTTTGAACAAAATGCAAACAAAGACCATGTACAATAATATGGTCGACTTGCGGATTTCACCATACAAATGCCTGTAATACATTATGCAGTGCTGCTCCCTTTTATGGAGGACAGTGTCATCTCAATCATCTCACCATCCTCAGGAGGTTCTCCTGGCCCAGTTTAGCCTATATGTGCACAAAGGTGGCCTAAAGCCCGATTCATTACATTTTTGACCCCTTTTAACGTGAGTTTGTACTACGCTTTGGCAAGTGTATCATAATATAAAACAAGTGATAATTTCACCACTTTAGCCTCCAAATAAAAAATAGTGTTTTTCTAGGTTTGACAGTTATGACAATATTTCTGCAATATTTATTTTTAGAACGAAAATAACTGCTAATATAGCTGATAAGTCATCTTATATTATGATAAAATTTTGGAGATTAAAATGTCTTCATTTAAATAACAGAAGAGTTGAGTACAGAAAGTACACAAATATGTGGGCACAGAAGGGGAGGGGAGTGACGATATGTTGTCAAGCAAAGCGACCACAAAGGAGATCGGGGTAAAACATTGGTGGCAACCATAACTTGAAAGACGTGTTTTTGGATTTAAACTTCTATTATTTAACAAAATATATTTAGAACACATGAGCAATAATATAAAATTATAATATGTAAGCCTTCTCTCTCGGACCACTGCCAGCAATGTCACTGAGGACTGGACCATTAACAGTATACTGATACCTTGCAAATAAGACACGTTTATTTTTATGACATTTTTATTTATAGTTTTATTTTTATTAATTTTCAATTTCTCCTCCCATTACTGGTAATAATGTGTTCATTGTTTTCTCGTAGTACATGGTATAGCCGAATGGGGGCATATATATATATATATAATATTAACGTGAAACATTCACAACTTGCATGTGATTAAGTGTCTTTCGTGAACGTAATAATTTGATCACTTTTATGACTCCTATGTAGAATCTGCTCAGGTATATTTCCAAAAATTCGTTCATTTGAACCAATTAATTGTAATAAGTTTTGACGTGGAGCAAAAGCCCCATACCCTGAATATTCAAATATTGCTTCTTAGACAGAAATGTACTATGCAATTTATTATTGGCATCAAAATTACTTTACATTTATCACATGCAGAACGTGACACTTTGAAACAAATATATCCACTGATATATACAAGAATATTCTCCTCCTCAATGGTGATACCCATGTGACAGAATCGCTCAGATCAGGTGAATCAGCAGTAACAGTAACATGCTTTATATCAGCAAAAAAAATTCTGTTCAGGTATATTCCGAATGATCAATATGAAAAATGACCTGTGTCATTAGACTTCATAAGTAAAGTAATAAGAGGTTTTACTTTGCCTTTATCTTGGTTTTCTTTGCCCGTATCTACCCTTGCACACATCGTCACCTGCCAGCAAATACGAGACGATAAACCAGTGATGGGATAATGCTGGGCCAGCATTACAAACGCTGGACCAGCGTCACTCTATAATTGGGTCAACGTCTCGTGTTAGCTGGGCGTCACCCGTTGTTTGTAAACAATGAATATGCATACTTGTTTATAGGGGCGCACCAACCCCTTAAGTACCAAAGGGAAGAAGATAATTAAAAAGTATTGGTAACCACCAAATTATCGGATAAAAAATAGAAATAAATCTCCGTCAAAACTTATTTTTCTGATTTTTATGATGTAAAGTATGTATTGTTTTTAATAGGATCAATGTTATAATTACTCGTAATATGGTAAAATCATACTTGATAGATGGCAAAAGCATTAGTTCCAACCCCCAATACCGGGAGACAGCACTGAGAGAGATTTCCAGTTTTGGCGAGAGTCGATCATCTTATTGTACATGGTCTTTGATGCAAGTCAGAATTTAAGAACCTGCCTAACCGTCCCTTACATTTTATTCGAAGCTGTACATTTGTTCACATGAAATAAAGACGGTGGGTTGATGAATCACTGACATACGTTTTATTATTCAACACACAATCATGCTGAACATAGCAATTTAAAACACGTGATAATAAAAGGGCAGCAAACCACATTTGTGCTGGTTATATGTAATAGGTCTGATTAAAATTCCGGAGCAGGCCTAGGCGTACAGATGCTTGTTTAAAAATGTATAAAGTATACATTTTGAAGATAAATTGTTCTGTTCGTAATGCGTTGTTGTCAAAGAAAAAAGATAAAACAATAACCTTGCATTTTTTGCAAATTAGATTTTAAACTACTAAGCCTATTTCACATGTTATAGCGAATACATTTTCAAGGTAGCGATCTTTCATTAACCGCCATGTCGGTCGAAGTCTTGTATTCTTCCGCCGACCAATCGAAGAGTGGTTCAGCCAGTCACATGACTAGTTTGACCAATCACCGCCGTCATTCAGTTGTTATATAAATTAGAAGGTAGAATACGAGACTTGTAAACAGAGGCGCAGTCTCGATGGTGATTTTTCCATCAATCTATTATTTAGGACATATAAGACGTGTGTGGGCGATGTAGGGCTTCTTTTGATATTAAGGCTGTATCCGCGTCTTTGTAAAGTGTCAGATACATTCTTCACAGCAAAAGTGAAGATAAATGCGCCAGATGTAATGAGCGTTTCCAGACAGATCTTCCGATTTCACATCACTGCAACCTATGCTGTAAAGGTGTTGGCCGAGGATTGCTATTTTGTCTTACCCGGGATAATCAACTTATTTCAGCATGGCGGTGACTGAGAGCGATCTCCACCCCAATGTCCGAAAAATGACCAAACCTTTTTAATGACGTTGTAACAAAAAAATGACCATGCGATGTAGTAGTTGAAATGTTGATGATTCTAATGAACCTTGTATCGTCCTGATTAATCAAGACCAAATCTTAGATATGATCGTCCAAAGAAAAGTCCCACGTTTTCAGTGGGCGCAATATGTGGCTGAAAACTACAGATTCAAGTTCTGATTCAGCCACGTTGGGGCTAATTTCAACCGGCCTTGAAGAGGTCCGCCACCAAGGAGATTTAAAGACACCACACATCCAAACTAGCGGAAGCTGCGCCTGAGATGGCAGCTGTAGTGGGTGGTGATTCGCTGAAGGTATCACGTGACCGCGCTGGCAGGAAGTACCGACATGAATCCAGGAAAGCCACGTGAAGTCTGCCAGTTAGACCTTAACTCAAGGCCAATGTGCTGAATGTTATGATTGGGTGATCCCAGAGGGCACAGACTACGCTCAGAAAAGTATCTGATCTTTGTATATATAAGCTCACTGTGATAGAAACGAATAAATACATAACAGCTCTTTGACAATATGATTATTTCATCATGACACTACCTCTTCTGATCGTTTGAATATAATACTTACAGCTACATGTATGTTGATGTTATCGCATTAAAAGATACACTATCCTCAATAAAGTATCACTCCCACTAAAAATAAAGTCTTTAATTTCCATTACAAAAAAAGTGGATGCTCTTAAAATATCTAATGGAAATCAGAATTGTTTTTTAGTGGGATGAGTCCATGATAAGTGTTTATCGCATGAAAAGAAGTCTATTTTTGTATTGTCCCTAATCTTTAAACTATGATTTTTAAAAAAGCACATCGACATAATTTTGGCGTGAACAAAAACTGTTCTAGATCTAAATACATTTCTGAGATACAGCCTTGCAAAAAAATGCATAAATCGCTCAGATCACATCGGTGCGAAAATGTGTGTTAGCACAAATACTAATTCCTCACACCTTTCTACATATTTTTATCTGATGATCAGCTAGAGGTCTAGGATGAGTGACAGGGCTTTTTCGGTTTAGGCCTCAGCTTCGGAATTGTCACTTCTTGGAAACAAAAAATATATCCCGACAGTCATTATTGAAAAAGATTAAAAACTGTCGGCAAATATATTTTCCATCCTAAATCCTTTGCGCGATTGACAGGACGGGACGGTGAATGCACTATTAGACCTTATACTGCTGATCACGACTATAGTCGTTTTGAAGTCTTTATGTCTATCAAATCGCTGCTATTGGGAACGAAATATATGTTTAAACATCAAGATTTGCAAATGTTTGATCTCAAATTAAGCAAATATGAGTAATTTTCAACCACTTGAGGTTATTCATCCCGGTAGCGAGACACAACCTCAAGTGGTTGTAAATTTAAATAAAATAAATTAGCTGGATAAAGTTTGGAATGGACCTGATTCGGATTTGCAGCGCCTTAGAGCTCAGCTGATTTATAAATGTGTTTAGCCTGCGACGCTGGCCCAGTAGTAAACCAACATTGGGCTAACATCTTGTGTTTTCTGGGAAAGCTTTTTAACCCTTTGAGTTCCGATGTCGACTCTAGTGCTAGTCTTTGGGTGCTTTATTACCACTTCATTATGTAGCCAGTTTATAAATTGAGATATATCTTTAAATCTCTCACGTTTGCTCTGACTTAAATTTCATGAATCCAACTAATTTTCAGTCCCTTAAACTTGTGAATCGCGATAGCGAGACGCAACTTTTAGTCACTTAAAATGTGAAAATGTAAAAAACATTAATAGCCAGGGGCTCTGTGGAATCAACAACGAATGTATGTAAAACTACATTTGAGCTGTTGTCAATAGTAGTTGTCAATATTATGACCAGCACATGATTTATTTATATTTATTTATGTAAACTTACATTTCTTTCTAAAATAAACTGTAAACAGCACGAGAAAGCATACATGGAACTCCCCACTAAACAAATATTTTCACAAACGCCTTACAGGAATTTCTCTCGTGGATATCGTAATACCCATTTACTTGATCAATATTCTGTTGTCTTGGTGGAGTTTCTATAAGTAGAACGGGGATTATAATAAAGCCGCAGGGCACACAGAACATTAAGGACTGACACGCAATCACCACATCTAGTATATCACGTGCATTCCAGCAAGCACAAAACATTTGTGCAACATCTATGCAACGTCGTCCCAACGTCTTCGACGTTGGTCCAACATTGCATAAATGTTACACAAATGTTTTGTGTTTGCCGGAATGTTCGTGTAGCTTATTCTGTTTGGAGACAAATCACACAGAAACAGCTATGTACCCGCCATTTACCCTATGACCTATATAATACACCAGAATGATGGATGTACGTGTCTCACGATCTAAACATCATTATCTGTTAATACATGGTAAAGGTACATACATTGCTAACATCAATTTTTAACATGCAAGCTACACTACAAGTGCCACTCATTACCAATAGTTAGCAGCTCCTAAAACGTGATTTCGGTGCCTAATAAAGATTATAGAGCACTTTATATCTACATTTTGTAAACAAACTATTAGAATAAAACATCACAGATCCAGCCCATACGTTTAACTTTACATCCAATAGAATGATCATGCATCATACTAATCAGCGGCGCATGATCAATTCGCCAAGTTTAAAATAAATAAATACCATTAGTTTATAGCGCTCTAATATAACTTTTTCATGTGTTAGTAATAAATAAAATAACTTAATTTATCTAAATAGGAAGGCATTATTTAACAAAATTTATAAAAATTTAGACTGTTTTATTATGTAGAGTAACACGAATACACTGTAGAACATATATTTTTTTCAATATGGGTACCTTTAAATGACTATTTCTGTTTTTTATAATATACCACTGTCGTGCACACAGATAAACTCTATGGATGTCATCTGAGAACAGTGAAATACAACAGTGTAACAGTGTGAGGAGCTCACCGATAATGATATTTCGGTTTTCACCAAAATGTGTCAAAATGTGTTATTTGGGATTTCACAAATAAGCCTATTCCGAAAAAAAACGAATTCTGTTCTGAAAAAGATGACCGGAAGCTAAGCTTCACAATAGCTGTGGAAACTTAAAGATTATGGTCTGATGGCAAATCAATGTGTCTTCACATACGATGCAAACACCCTACACCAGCATAGGAATGGCTGGATATTTTAGGGCCTAGATTTACGATATATGGTATGCAAACACATAATAACCTATTTATCAAGTGAGGCAACAAAACAACTCATTTGCAATAAAACAAAGAAACAGAAGTTCATTAATAAAATTACCTTTGACAACTATTCTTATGGATTTATTTTCAGCAAAGCATATGTTTATTTCTAGTTCTTCTCAAACAGTGTCATAAAAAGTTTGAATGTCTGAATTGTGCTTTACTGTATAGTGATGTGTACCTAAGATAAATTATTTTGTAAAGAGTATAAAAAAAACCTCCAGCTTCTGAGCTCTGCTTGTGTGACAGCATTTCTTCAGAATGTAGGAACCAACTTGAAAACCATAATCCGTAGTTTCTGCATATAAAATGCTCCAATTAAATTCTTCAAGGTTGTATTGGTGTGCCTTTCTACATCGTATGGCAACAAACTATATATTTACGGGCCCAAGTATCGTATTCCACCCACTAATTTAAATAACAACTGAGTGATGGCGGTGATTGGCTGATCTCGTCATGTGACAGGCTACACCACTCTTCGACTGTCGGTGGTTAAATCCTAAATTAAAACTTTTGAAACGGGAAGTGTGGCCTTATTTGACCAAGAAATATAGGAATCGCTGTGTTATTTTCATAGGCTGGTCAAATTCAGCCCGGGTTCTTCAGCACTGGCTGAGCCGAATAAACAATGTACCAGTGTCAGACACGCGGGAATCGAATACGTAATTAGTGGCTTCGAAATCCTCCAACGTCTACCGTTGTTAGGAGCATTTTCGTTCTGTTCTAAATAAAATAGGTGTTACAGAACGTACCTATGTATCGTGATAATTAATTAGGAAAGAACTAAGTTAGCATAGGGAGGGGGCTACTTCTGTAGTTAATTGCTTGGAAGAGCAGTAACCATCAGCTTTAGCGCCGATCTTTAAATTAACCAGTGTGTAGGGATTATACTTGAGACTAGACTAAGCAGTCAGTGCTAATGGAAAAGATCGGCACGTGTCTCTGTTCCACCTCAACGGTACTCACCGTCACTGAACTTTTCTAATAGCACATCCTGTTTCACTTTTCCGTTATTAATTATGCAAATCAGGTGTTTTAAAGTGTGAGATGATAAATAATAGTGATTTTATAGGCCCGTATATTCTATTCTTCTGGGGTTGACTGAAATCACGCGATGCATGTCAGGTGAATGTGAGAGTCACAAATCTGCTCATGGCAGACAACATGCCAATCATTTCAAGGACAAAGTGGAATAACATGAAGTATACTCCACCCATCGTATGCCAGCATTGTATGCCAGCATTGTCCAGAGTCCAGTCCAACGTCATAATATCAGGGTCAACGTCGAGCCATCATTATCCCGATGTTGCATGGACTGAGTATGAAGCCAGAGGAAGACATCTTAATGCGCCACAGAAAAACCACTAATGGTAAAACAGCCATCAACGCCATGTGGAGTGAACGTCCTCCGCAGAAAACACGATATGCTGGGTCAATGTTGGTTTATTGCTGGGCCAGCGTCGTAGACGCTGGACCAGCATTAAACCAGCCTTAGATCATGGTCTTGTGTTTCCTAAGTAGCCTTTCTACAGGTGAGACGGTAATGCTTGACCTAAATGTAGCTGCAAAACAACATCCATTTAGCAAATATTAGGCAGGTTGTTGGCCAAATACATTGACGTCGGGCCCGTCTTAGACCACTGTATTTTGTTTTCCGTGGAGCTTCCAGACCACTTCATCAAAGGCTGTGTAGAATAAGAAGCGCTGCTTAATATAAAAATAATGGACAAATAATGGATTAATAACCCTCCATTCATTTTAAAAAGAGTCGGGATGTTCTCTCATGCTGTGTTTATATGCCCAGATACGGACGTAAAGTGATATAGGTCTACACTGACAACCCCATACGACAGCAATATAATAGTATAGGATATGATAAGACGGGATAAGAAAGGACAGGATATGATATTATAAGGGGCCTACTTCTTGATTATAAAAAAAAACTTATTGGTGCATCTAATATACTACAACAACCTGACATGCATGTATGTTATGCAGATCACCTAGCCATTGATGGAACAGCTTTAACTTTTGCAAAATCCTACAGCCTGACCTAGAGAGTGGCCAATAATTATTCTACTGGAAGCGTTGGGGTAAACACAAGACGTTGAACCAATGCTGGTTCAATGTTGGATCAGCGCCCATCAAACACGATACGGATGGGTGTGATGATTCTACTGTAGGCCACACACCTCAAGAAGAGCGAACATATTATGAGCGACAGGTTATTTAATCTTCTCTACGACAAGCCTTGACTCCGCCGCCGACCGTCAGAATCAAAGCTTTAATTGCGTATGAAAGGTGGGTGTAATAGGCCCAACATTGGGTTTACACGAATATGACCATGTAATGAATATGATTGCTGATTAAATGATCCCATCTATCCATTAAGTGATTTAATACGCTTTTGTAATATATATTGTATTTGAAAGGGTGTATCTGCCACTTTATAAAGTGGTAGATACACCTTTTCAAATCCAAGTTGACGAAGTGGATATTGATTTCAGAAAGTACAGATTTTTACACTCTGCTGATGAAATGTTTACATGTCACATGACACCACTACACAGCTGCAGGGAAATGAATGATGATATAACGAAAAAATGACATGTTAAATAAACAGACTTATAATCTTACACGGATATTTTAACAGCTAAGCACGACTATGGTCGTTTTTAGTCTGTGTTCTTAGCCGAGCAAATATTGTTATTGGTAATAGACGGAGTGCTTAAACATCACGATTCAGAAATATTTCGTCGCAAATTAAATTTATGAGAGTAATTTTCACTCCCTTGAAATTGTGGGTCGCGGCCGCGTAACACCATTTCAAGTGGATAATTTTTTATTTTTTTTAATTTAGCGCTTTAAGGGTTAAAATGTTTTATTTATTTCAAGCTTAAGTTACTAACTCAAACTCCATAACGAACAATAATGTAACACTTCATTAAGCTGAGTGGTTAGTACAATGCTCAGCATTATATACTGGGCGATATGTTAGTGCCCTGCTTAGCTCAGACACGCTACATTTTTTTCATGGATAGCAGGACCTGGCGACATGAAATATTCAAGCATATGTAATAACCTAAATGTTATTGGTCGATAAGGTCATTTTTGCCCTACCAGCTGCACGACTATATGATAGGCAGTGTATCACTTGCACATCACGATTTATGTTTTGCACATTTCTACACTCAAATTATATAATTACCCAATGTTGGTGCATTGTTTTTGTTGGGCCAGCGTCGCAGACGGTGGGCCACCAGTAAGCCTATATTTTAGTTATGTTCTCTATTTGTTGAGTATAAACGTGCGTATTATTGTTTTGCAATCTTGCTAACCCTTTCAGCGCGGGGACTGTCTTTAGACGTCAGAATCTGAGGTCTAAAGTCGCTCACCGCGCTGAAATACCTGAATAAAATATAGAGAACACCCAGAACAGAGGTATTCAATCGAAGCGGAAAGAGCTAACTAAGACATTTATGATGATTTCAAAATAAACAAACCCTTCGGTCTCCATAGTTTATACAAAAGTCTATCAGCGTTGTGCGGCTTAAATGGTTAGGATAAGTCGCCAGACATGCATCTAACATTCACAAATAATCCTACATCAAGCCATACTACAGTTTTTTTAAATCACGATGTGAACGCAGACAATATGAAATGTCGCTCGCCCCCGCGGTAGTTTAATTTAGGAAGTTCAACAACGGCTAGTCTTCCGTTGGGCCGACGTATTCTGTTATTTAGGAAAGCAGCGCTAATAAAACGTGATCTTCATAAAGAAAGTGTTGTTTGACACACGACTTTGATGAGGTTTTCGATTTCAAAAACGAAAAATGTCGTCTCGACTAACTTTATTATTATTTTCCTTATACTTGAGGATCCGAGAAATATTCAAGCTCTTCATCAGTTCATTTTCAAATTATAATTTTTAGTTGTAAAAAATATAGTAACATAGAGTTGCTGTATTTTTCGTTGATAATGCAGGGTTTAATTAATTCACTAGTTTTTTTTAATTATCATTCCGTTGTTGGGATGTCCCAATATTAACAGCCCAATTGAGTACTATGTCTTGTTTGTATAAACAGCTAGGGATTATCCGCCACGAAAAACAAGCATCAGTTGCCACGTTGATATTGTGGAATTATCATTATTTCATCTAAATTCACCCTGCGTGTCATAATATTCTACAGTCAGGTCAACAAACAGTGTAGAGTTCAAATAGATGTTGATGATGATGATGTTTGATGTCATTAGTTGCTACGAAAATGACAAGTCTATTCATCTTCAGTGTTAGTATATGTAATAAAAATATTAAATAATAAACATAGCTGTCATCCACACATCATGTATGTTAAATAATTGACAGTATATAACCCATCGTAGAGAACCACAGCGACATACAGCAGTCCGAATAATAAGTAGTGATAATAATCTATTTGTCAATGTCAATTGTCTCGCTGGGTTTTGTTGTTTAATTAAATGACTGTAACCATTTATGATTGGAAGTGCATATAAAAAATGTCTATTCAAGTGAAGTAACGTAGTTTATTTACTAATAGTGACACATAGAAAAACATCCGTTTGGCCTAGTCACCTCATTATTGCCGCCTGCATTGTGTGCTTTATAAGGTTTAATTATTCAACATGTGACCCGCTGCATCATATAATGAGGTCGATAAATCAATGTCAATATGACATGGCCAGGTGTATCATGGGGGGCTGTTCACACTTATATTTTACTAAAAAATCTCATATGCTTTCTTTATTTAAAATAACATTTTCTAAATATAGGTCCGTTACCCCTTTTAACCGCCAAATTATTCAATTTCAATTTATGCCCACTTGAAGTTGTGTCTCGCTGACGCGATCCACAACTTCAAGTGAGTGAAAATTATTCAGATTTGACAAAATAGACGCAACTCCTTTTAAATCTTGATGGTCGATGTCACATTTTATCTTTAACATATTTAAAATGTGGTACTTAATGTGCCAATAAAAAATGTAAAACCCGAATATATGCGGTACCGGCGGTTAAAGGGTTAAATTAAAATTCGAAATGATCAGTAATTAGCATTATATTTTATTCGAAATCAAAGGCACGCTGGTATGATTACAGTTTTACAGTATAATCAATGTATATGATACACTGAGCTATTTTCAAAATTGTCGAAATATTTCAGTACACTAATTATCAGTTATTACCAAAGATGAAAACTGAAGACATATATGCCTACATTTTATGTGGACTGAACCAATACATGGCTTCACACACACAGACGTCGTCCATCATTGAACCTACATCAGTCAGCATTTCATAATTGTTGTATATACATTAACCCTTAACCCTTTGAGCCCTCACGATGCATAAAAGCATCATTTCACATCCCTGAAAACAGACCTAAGTTTCCTACAAAAAGGGTTTAAAACGAAAATATCCATGAAACTGGTTTATCAATGCATGGCAATTTTCTTAAATTTTTAAACCACATCAAGTCATCTCAATCCACTACAAGTCGAGAATTGCGACAGCAATTCGCGGCTTGTAGTGGATGAAGATGACAATGGTAAACTCAGGCTTGAAAGGGTTAAAGCGCTGAAATATGGTTATATACACCATAAGAACAATGATTGTTCTCATTTGAAATAATCATGTCTAAGTTAGGTCAAATGTCTTAGTTATTTCGTTTCGCTTTATTTGAAATATATTTTATGGATCTACGTCCATTGTAAAAACTGTGTGTGAGGGCGGGGCCCCAGGGTAGTGGTTAGCACCGCTGCCTTTCACGCCAGAGTTCGGGGTTCGGTTCCCGGTCTCGGCGGTTTGAAAGAAACAATAAATGTTTCTTCCCCATCCACGTGTGAAAGTCAGTATTGTGGGGAGCCTCCGAGAGGTAGCGTGCTCGGCCTCGGACCGCCAAGGCTCGAATTTCGAATCCTGTGTCTGGAGGACAGTGTCATCTCACCATCCTCAGGAGGTTCTCTTGGCCCAGTTTAGCCTATATGTGCACAAAGGTGGCCTAAAGCCCGATTCATTTCATTTCATTTCATTTTGTAAAAACTGTACTCTCTCAGCGCGGGGATCGACTTTATGGACGTTACATTCTAACGTCTAAAGTCGCTCCCCGCGCTGAAAGGGTAAAATAATTATAATGGCCGTACACCCATGACATAAGGATCTCTGACTTCAAATTGATAACGCAATTTACAACATGAAATAAAACGAATACCTCGGTATGCTAAGTTACACAAATCTAATTGCTCTATTCTGTGAAACTCAATGACCTCGACCTACTTTGTTTTCACCGAGCTGGATAATACAATGAAGTATGGGGGAGGGTTATTATATAAACTTGTTTTCACCGAGTGACGTCACTGCACTCCACAGAATGAAGTATGGGGGAGGGGGTGTTATATAACTTTGTTTTCACCGAGTGACGTCGCTGCGTTTCACAGATCTGCCTTAAAGCGATTTCAAACTGTTTTTTAAAACAGCAATTTGGACTAAAGTTAATAAAATACAATTTATATAGGTGTAAATCTCATATTAACCACCAATTGTATGCCCTCCCAGCTCAAACTTTAAATGAACAGCAAGCGCATCAGCACATTCGGACATTTTACTTGTCTGCTGCATTATACCCTATGGCATGTATACATTTGTTTATTGTTTTGAAAAAGTTATTACACATACAGACGTACTGTTTACATAAAGTTACCTTTTCCCCATCTACCCAATTTAAGACGTGGATTATATTTACTGAAGACATTTTGCGTAGTAATTAAGTACATTGCAGTTCGTGTCCCATATTGAGCGAAAGTATTTTGTTTGTTGTGGAATGGGCGATAAATTATAGACTGTCAAATACACACTCAACACATGATAGTTAATCCTACTTGGCCTTGCCTGACACGCTGTTTAGTGCTGTCCTAATGTGCGTCAATTAGCAGCTGACCATTAGCTAGAGAAAACTAAAGGCAGATAATTATATCAAAAAGATTGATGATCCGTCTAATTATTGTATTTAAGTTACAAATTGAAATAATGGGGAATCATTAAATATAATGAATACATCCGCATGGAAGGTCCTTGTATGTAGATAAGCAAGTTAATTGTTTACTCACTATAGGATAGGTCTATCTGAACCCGTACATCTCTAAATTATATAATACTCATAAAGCTGTAAATTAAATATTTTATAGTTTCACTACTTGAAGTAATCTGAATGAATGAATGAATGAATGAATGAATGAATGAATGAATGAATGAATGAATGAATGAATGAATGAGAGTCCAATAAATTTAGTAGTAATGTTATTGGTAATATGTTCACAATATATCAATACCTGATTGTTTAATGTTGGGTGAAAATGTAATGGTACAGCATTAAAACTACCCTTCGTCAAATATTTACTGAATAAATGCTAATTTCATGACGATTTGTTTGACACCATGGGTATTCTGACTTGATCATAATACTGCTTACAATGTTAAGGATACATTTTTTCTTAGGCATCCCCATATTGATTGGAACAAAATCAGGTGAAATTCGTTAATATTCATAGTGGAACAGATCCTTTGGAGTTATCAAACAGATGAAGCTCCAAACAATCGTGTAATCAATCAAGATTAGCACATCACTGACATGGATCACCACTGATCCCAAAGCTTATGTTAGCAGGTTAGCAGCTGTTACACATGTTAGTCACGCCACCCAAAACCCCAGGGTGAAACGATACTTTAAACTAACGTTGCCCCAATATACAACGCTTGTCTAATTCGTGTCTTTACAACTTGTGTAATCGACCAATATCAATTGACTATTACAGTGTAAATACAACAGAACGAATCAACATAAATTAGCTGAAACGACCTAAAACGTAAGTTCAATCTATTCCCGAAAATATCAAAAAGTAGCACATCATAACCACATAATTATAATATTTGTTGAGATACAGACCACGAATATTAATATTGGTAAAAATAATATGGAATGAATGGATAATTAGTCAAAGTATTTTTTTATCTCAGAAAAGTAAATTAATCGTTTGGAAAATTTGTACAAATTGTAATATAAGCATTATGACTAAATTATAACATTTTTTTGTTCAAAAAGACATAATTCGTGATGTTACAATATCAGCGTTGTGAAAATCAACAAAATAACCATAATAACTTTGACTGTTTATGGATATTAAAAAAGTAAAATTGTGACTTGTTGTCAATGTCGTAAACTGGCATAGAATTATGTCCAGCGTTTTTGATAAGATGGGGGCTAAAAATTAGGCAGAACAACAAAGTCATTATTTGAGGAAGTGAAATTATTTTTCTATCAATAAAAGCCAAGCTAGAACATCCTAAATTAGTGATAAAACACGGAAGTTGACAAATGATTTATTATACAATATTAAATTATTAGCTATATCGACACGTATCGCACTGAGAAACTTTCAGGGAAGTAGAAAAATGGTAACCTTTACAACGCTGAAATATTTTTTTATAAAATATGGAGACCAAAGTTTTTTTTTCAATTTGAAATCACCATAAATGCCTTAGTTAGCTCTTTCTAATTCATTCGAATATATATATGTTATGGATGTACGGTCATTATAAATAGTGTAATTATTTCAGTGCGGGGACCGTCTTTATACGTCTAAATCTGATTTCTGTAGACCGTATTTATACGTCAGAATCTGACGTCTGTAGACGTCAGATTCTGACGTATAAAGACGGTCCCCGCGCTGAAAGGGTTGATATACTGAGTACATTTCGCGGTATTTCCTTGCACTTCTTCCCTCCTGTGTTTACATGCCTGTGTCAGTCAGTCCATACATTGTGTGTTTGTCTGTCAGGATTAGATTGAGCTGTCAACCTCTCGGCTACAGCCCGGCAAAATCGGGACATTGAACCAATGTTAGTTTAAGGGTGGGCCAGCGTCACAGACGATGGGGCAGCATTTTACTAACATAGGGTGAACGCCTCTTGTTTGCTGGGCAGGTTCTGTGCTTGCCACTCACTCAGTCACAGCCAAGAGGCGAGTGTCAGTCACTCACTCACTCTGAACGTCACAACCTAGGCCTAGGGTAGTGGTTAGCACCGCTGCCTTTCACGCCAGAGTTCGGGGATCGGTTCCCGGTCTCGGCGATTTGAAAGAAACAATGTTTCTTCCCCATCCACGTGTGAAAGTCAGTATTGTGGGGAGCCTCCGTGACCGAGAGGTAGCGTGCTCGGCCTCAGACCTCCAGGGCTTGAATTTCGAATCCTGTGTCTGGAGGACATCTCAATCATCTCAATCATCGCACCATCCTCAGGAGGTTCTCCTGGCCCAATTTAGCCTATATGTGCACAAAGGTGGCCTAAAGCCCGATTCATTTCATTTTGACCAAACGTCAATTGCTGTTAGACGTTAACTGGCTGAAATGATGTTTGGTATATTTCACACAATTATGACAGGAATTACTGAACGAATTACTGAACGAATGCTGGTCTGTGATTTATATTTATTTTGAGATTGACATTACGGAAGTAGCGTGATACCCGAATGGGGTTTTTGCTGTGCAAAATATACAGATACAGACACAGATTTGTCAGATTGATTTGAGTGTTTATCAAACACAATTGTGATTTCGGATCAAACGTTCACATCCGCATGTACCCTGATGACATCGCAAGGCTCTGACACAGTGACCTCTATTTTTAAATGTAATAGTTCCAATACGATCAAAATTTTACGCCTGCTGAAAATGGCCTAGTTTTCATAGGCACTTAAAATACTCGTCTCTATTTCTTGACATCCGAGTTTTTTGATAGGCAGCGCGAGTGTCGTTTATACACAGCTGGCTGTGTAAACAAAATGGCGGTCAGTGTGACTGGGCCTCGCGCAGTAAATGAGTTAGGCGGCCCAGTCATACCGGGTAATTTATATTAAGACAAGCGTTCACCAATCAGCGAGGTGAATTCGAATACTAAATCTAGCGTGACACTTCCGACACCAACACCTGCCAAGCGCTCACCCAACGACAACCATTGGAGCCGATGTCAGATCAACTCCAGTAGACTGTGAATCCAGAGAGACCAAGAGTGCACGCCATGCAATACAGTCCATGCACGTACAATGTAGAAACCAGAGAGATGGTGAACAAATCGTACACAAGTCTATTATAAGTCTATTATCCCCATTAACTACATGTCATTGATCACCGAGCTTGATTACATCAATTTTGAAAAACATTAAAAAGTATTCCGTAGGCATATATTTCTTTACTTTTGTTGTAATGAGCAGCAAATATCCCAGAACACAAAACAAGAATATGGGTCTAACATCTCATTTGACACATATATGCCGGAATTGACATTTTCTCGTACATCGGGTTGATATGTTCTTACCATGTTGGAATACTAATCAAAGTTTTTTAACGCATTACCAGAAAACATGACATTCGGATCCCGTAATAAAATGACTCGTGCTCTCACATGTAAATGAAATACTCCTGCACGAACATAATAATTTAGTAGGCCTAATGATAATATATTTTCATTTATGACTCGAGTACAGGCATGTGGTCATTGCTGAGACTTGGTGGATGAGTCAACAACATAGAATATACGGTACTGAGATCACTGAATGATTTCAAAATATCAGATGTATCTGTTCACAGCTATGATACGGAAATGCTGGAAATGTTACTGATATATAACGTGATAGTGTATTCACGAAGCTATGCTATTATTGGTGCATGTGGTTTTTCTTAAAATATTATATTCTTGTGTTCAAATTGTGTATTGTGCGGGGATACGGTAACTGAATGCAAGGCCTGAGAAAACCACAGATTTGTCTTAACAGTGGATAAGAAAGAGTCAGTAGTTATCAACTAACTAGTTATATATATTACCATTTTGGCGACGGCCATCTTAGATTGTCCCATATTATGGGCGCTAAGAAAAAAGTGATGTCACCATTAGATTCAGCAGGTCTGAAAACATATAAAATAACAATTTATTTACGTTTTTCTGATGATTATTCACAAAAAAATATGACATTTTATAGATATTTCAAATTTGATATTATTCCAAAAAGCCTATTTCACGTCAAATGACCGATGGATAGCCTACGACCTATTGGTTGTTATGGCAGAAATATACATTTTGTCTCAATTATCTCCAAACTGCCAAATTCTACATGTATATGCAATTTTACCTGGACAACGACGCGTATATAGGTGCAGGCGAGTCACGTGCTATGGCGTGCTGATTTTTCGTCTCCAATCACCCGGCGACAGCTCGCAGCAATCAAAGCACTGTCGCCGATTACTATGAGAAGTGTTGCAATAAGATTTAAACGGTTACCAAACTGGGAGTGTTATGCGACTGGTGTGAGACTGGTCGGAGTCCGTCGCAGTCCAGTTGCAGACAAGCTAGATAAGGATCAAATGCAAGGAGCTTTAGTGAACGTCGGGCGAGCTGTCTGTGATTTTTATCGTGACGGGAGAGTGACGCAGATAAGAATGAATGCGATTGAATGTGATTATGCTGCAAATTTGCCTAAAAGTCATCATGCTAAATATACAGTCTACACAAGCTTTTAAATTGTTTGACCTTTAAATAACTTTGACCTTGAGTGGGCCTGACCTTGAGAGTTTTCCATTGCAATGTTTATAATTGATTACGCACCTCGAAAAAACCCCATAAAAGGCGCTCAAAAACACTAAAATCCATATCTCTGAGATATGGGAAATACGTTTTTTCTCTGGATTTGTGGAATTTTAGAACGCTGACCTTGATATCAAACACATGACCTTGACCTTTAATCATTCTAAAAACATTTTCCATTTTATCAGAACCCCCCCCCCCCCCCACACACACACACACACACACACACACACACACACAGCACATTTGTGTAGCAAAAACATTAAAATCAATATAGTAGTTCCTGAGATATGGTCAAATGAGTTTTTTCAATAAATTTTTGCACATTTTATAAATCTGACCTTGATAAAAACACATGACCTTGAATTTAACCATCCCAGAAGAAAGTAGTTGTAACCCCAACATTTTCTGGTTGCGTATGTTTCAGATTTATCAAATCCGTCACTAACTCAATTTGGGCTTCAAAATCGTGCTCAATCCCATTTCAATGATATGGTCAACCTCATTAAAATGTTAGTAATGCGCAATGTAGGCACCCACAATAATATTTTTTATTAACAAGCAATTTAAACTAGCGCAACAGGGATTCTCTTTATATGAGTATAAGTCAAGGTCATATCAAGGTCACATCAGTGTAGTATGATGTCTTGACTTCATGCAAATATAACCTTTATTTTGTATTTTAGTTCAACGAAGTCTGAATCATAACAGCAATTTTGTATTGCTTCCTATAATATGACCTTGGTTGACCTCTGTATGACGTTGTTTCTACCTTGAAAACATTTTTCCATTTACGTAGGTATATACACCTCTCTTCATTAATTTCCACACTCTTATATGATCTTGCTGGCAAGTGGAATAGACAAATAGAGTGTAACACATTCTAATTACTAGACGATAGTCATATACCAATTATAGCAATTTCGTTGTTTTGGCTCAGTTTCGAATGGTTGTATCTGTAGTAATTCTCTTCTCACATTAAAAATATCACTTGACCACAGTCGGTGATCAATAGTTGTTTCATAAGGTCAAAATTGGCAAAATTATCATTTTAAAAAATCAGATAAAAAAGTTGTACACTTTTTTTTATCATGTTTTGAAAATGCTACCATGAGTAGTTTGAAGAATGGTTGCTAGGGGCTGCGTTACCGTCAGAGAAAAACAGTATATTTGTAACAAGAATAATAGCCAGTGGGTTTATTTATGCAAATGGAACAACATGTGGTAATTTATATTTAAATAGACCACGCTATACAGATTTAGATTACGGTTGAAATGTAACAAGGTTAAATGAACATTTATAAAGAAATGCATTATGGGTAGCTTTGAGGGGGAAATTTAGTAAAAAAGGGCGCATTTTAAAATTCTACAACAGGCAGATTCGTATTCTCAAGATTTTAACCTTTCCGTTGATACCAAATATGTAAATATATACTTCATGCACACGAAAACCTTAAATAGCGTCTTCTCTCAATGTGGCTTCCAGACTAATAAACGTTTTACAGCAGGTTACGCCCTAATTTTGCCTTGACATTCACATGATTTTAATAAGGTGGAAATTGGTTTCGTTGGTAAACTGTAATACTGTGGCGCACTCCTGCCAGCGGAAAAACAAATAAAAAGACTACTAAACTTCGACATTATATCCGATTACCGCGTGATAAAAAGTAGGAAGAAAAATGCATTATAAGTTATGATTTTTGTGACACGATCTTCGTCTAGTTTTTTTTCACATTTTGTGCCAGTTGCTATGCTACATTTAAATATATGTATCTAATGTGAGTGAAAAATATAATAATTTTGTAAGCTATTAAAAATATGTCTGCTCAATCCTTCGCCGCCAACAATACGGGTTCGAGATCTACTGCTGGAAAATATGGCATCGATTTATCCCCAGTCAACAATTGTATATCACAGTTACATCACTGTGATATCAAATAGTTGGCTGGGTAATATCAAAACGACATTATTTTCGAGATATCTTGGTGATGTCATTTTGATATCACTCGTCTGACATCCCAGTGAGATGATTGTGATATTGCACTAACCCTTTAACCGCCAAATTATTCAATTTATTTTTTCACCCACTTGAAGTTGTGTCTCGCTGACGCGATCCGCAACTTCAAGTGAGTGAAAATTATTTAGATTTGACAAAATGGGGGTCAACTCTTTTCAAATCGTGCTGGTTGATGTCACATTTTATCTTTAACATGTTTAAAAGGGGATACTTAATGTGCTAGAAAAAATGAAAACCCGAATATATGCGGCACCGGCGGTTAAAGGGTTAACCCTTATCCTGTTGATCACGACTATTGTCGTTTTTAATCTGTTTTATTAATTGATCAAATCTCTGTTATTCGGAATAAAATGTGTGTCTATTAAACATCAAGATTTGCAAATATGATTGCTCAAATTGAACAAATATGAGTAATTTTCAGCAACTTGAAGTTGTGGGTCGAATGACAGCAGATTTCACAGTGTGGAAACTACCCCGGCTGTCAGGTTGAGTGCATCAGCCAAAAATGTTAATTGGGAAACTATCAGACAAGAAATGGTAGTAACAAGACATTGTATTAATACAAAATGAATGAATTCAAAACATCCAAATTCAATACCTAGATAAATAATCTCTGTATAAAAAATGCCATAATGAAATATCTGAAATTATACTGTAACCAGTAAATATTTAGCGTGCCGTCAGATTTATCAAGCTGGAATGTTTGGAGTAATATTTCTGAATCGCTGAAGCTTGGATAGGAAAATTTGTTTTGCACTACATCATATCAGCGCCAGGAATGGTGTGTTCTCGTGTAAAGCAAAAACGGCCAACTACTCATTCATTTATACGGAGAGCAGCCACATTAGATTGGTTTGTTTAATTTTGTAAACTGACTGGGATTTCAACCGCCAAATTATTCAATCTGAATTTTCACCCACTTGAAATTGTGTCTCGCTGACGCGATCCACAACTTCAAGTGAGTGAAAATTATTCAGATTTGACAAAGTGGAGGTCAACTGTTTTCAAATATTGCTGATTGATGTCACATTTTATCTTTAACATGTTTAAAAGGTGGTTCTTAATGTGCTAATAAAAATGGAAATCCGAATATATGCGACACCGGCGGTTAACGGATTAAAGACCATGTGAAGCGATTTCACAATTCAATCACAGTATATATATGCAATCAAAGTATATATGTCATCTACATTATCAAAATATTTTTTACTAAATTATCAGTGGTCGAGGTCAAAAATAAGAACTGAAAACAACGTACACTTTCTGGCCTACTTTCTTTGAGCTGGCCGATCTGACACAAGGGCCGCCCATTATTTATTCTAGACTAACATTGAAACAACATCGGATGAAAGATTCATGTTTGCTTGTACATGTACATGAACTGAATAAAACGTTCCTAATTCAAGAACAACAAATAAAAGCTAAAAATTGAAAGTAAAATTTTAGCTCAACATACGTTCGCCACACATAGCAGAAGGAGCGAGTTACACGCTGGCCAGGTATTATCACCAGCCAGGCTTGATAACATGACGTCAAAAATTAGCTCCGCCCCTGCTTTTGCATTTGAGAAGATCGATCCCAGTGGGTTAGAAGGACGGCCGAGCACACTAATCTTTAAAAAGTAATTTGAAATAGAATAAAGGATGACTTTGTGCAGAGTATGTCGGGGAATCTTTAGCTGTCAACTTAACTATACGATCATCTCAGAACACGGTCCCTATAGGCTTGTGAACATGTAAGCCTCCGCACACGGCAAGTAAGCCCCACCTGTCAAATACACTATTCAGTTATTCAATTATTCAAAAATGTGCGTGCTCATGAATTCGTTCTGCATAGCTCCTGTGTGTATTTTCTGACAAGAAAGTATTTTTAAAACTTGAATTGCGTTAGCAATTCCAGCTTTAAGCTTAAGCAGAGCAATTACAATTCAGACTACATAGAAAACAAAAAACGCAATTCTTGATCCGAAAAATTGACATTAAACGAAATCAGTTGATGTTACCAATAATTTTCAAGTGATCAAGCTATGTATATAGGTTTGGAAGCACAGCAATACTAATTGAATTGC
Organism: Flabesymbios commensalis; assembly: GCA_964017125.1. NCBI lineage: Eukaryota > Metazoa > Annelida > Polychaeta > Terebellida > Flabelligeridae > Flabesymbios > Flabesymbios commensalis. The sequence continues at coordinate 20,757,370 of OZ024904.1, read as the reverse complement.
TGTAAAGTTTATTGATATATATTGTGTATAATTTATTCTCATTTATTGATATTATAAAGGGTATAATTTAAGCATTCTTATTTATTGATATATGGGGTATAATTTAAGCAATCTTATTTATTGATATAAATTGATTATAATTCAATCAATCTGATTTATTGATATATATATTGGGTATAATTTGAGCAATCTGACTAAGTGTGAAGCAATTGTAGCCAATACCCACTATTGCTTTACACATAATCAAATGTGCTCTTGACATACACTATTGATCTGATACTTGATTAAAAATCGTAGGAAAATTAACTAAGCGTAGCTGGATAATACAAGCCGTTTCTGTCCAAATCGTAGATTTTGCCATCTAGAAATGGAATGAATCGGGCTTTAGGCCACCTTTGTGCACATATAGGCTAAACTGGGCCAGGAGAACCTCCTGAGGATGGTGAGATGATTGAGATGACACTGTCCTCCAGACACAGGATTCGAAATTCGAGCCCTGGCGGTCTGAGGCCGAGCACGCTACCTCTCGGTCACGGAGGTTCCCCACAATACTGACTTTCACACGTGGATGGGGAAGAAACAATTTTGTTTCTTTGAAACCGCCGAGACCGGGAACCGAACCCCGAACTCTGGCGTGAAAGGCAGCGGTGCTAACCACTACCCTAGGGCCTCCGCCCTTGCCATCTAGAAATTGTTAATGATTTATACAAGTCAGGTTAGAAGTTCACAGTGCGACTAGCAGCGTGCTACAGCATTATCTAGGCATCAAATAAATAATAATCAGCATCGATTCCCGATGGAGATCTCTATCAACAAAACGGAGATGTAGAATAACATGAACGCGTTGACAGTCTGGGACTGTATGGTGTCTGATCGCATCAAGTGGAAAGCGCTTATTAATTGATAAGTTGTCACATTGCGCACCGAAAATGACCTCCATGAATTACACATTATCCCGGCTGGACTGTTTGACTCGGCAATATACTGCAAAGCTGAAAACAGTATCTGTTCACCTGTAAAGTCGCCGTTACTGTATTTTGGCTTATTTGCACGAACATATAGGTTCATATGATATTCTAATGTACATGTACATGAATCGATCATGAATGGACAGCAATAAAAGCTGTAGATGAGGAGCTTCATCCCTTAAATTAGCAAAGTAAAATATTGTCCGTCATAGATATTGTTTCAATGATAAGTTGCTATAGATATCTAATTTGATCTTTGTGCTGATGAAGTATTTCTTTCTATTTTTCATTCATTTGAAGCTGGAATTACTGACGCAGCTTCAAATGACAAAAAAATGTAGATTTATAAAAATAGACACCTGGACTGAGGATCTACTACTTCAATATCCAGAGGGGGGGGGACCTGGAGTTTTTGTCGCGGGAAAATTATTTATTTCAACCGGGCTCGGTAGTGCGCTGAAAAGTTCACCTTTTATTACATGCTTATATAAAACAGTTCTGGAAGTAAATTATTTATTTCACGCAGAGCTCGACCGAAATTATTTTAAAAAAAATCCAGCCCCCCCCCCTGCCTCATTAGTCGCATTATATTTTGCTTAACACTAGCTTGAAACCGTATATATATATACGGTATATATACGGTCTTAGAAGCATAAGGGTTAAAGTAAGTGAATCAGCCTCCAATGGTTTAACCCTTATCCTGCTAACTTAATATATTTTTTTATTTTTCAACCACTTGAGGTTGTGTCTCGCTACCGCGATCCACAAAGTGGTTGAAAAATATTTGAAAACAAACATTTACAAATCTTGATGTTTTAACAAACATTTCGTTCCCAATAACAGTGATTTAATCGGCTACTAAAACCGATTGACAACGACTATTGTCGTGATTAGCAGGCAAAGGGTTAATATATTTGTATCTATGTAGCCCTGAGGCTATTAATGTGATTCTTAGTATAAATGTGTTTCTTAGCTTGTACTCCATAGGATTATTGGCCTCTCTCATAGCTAATCGCTTATCTGGGCCAAGGGCCAAGGGCTACTGCGCTTCCGCGGATTGATTTTGCTGTGTATCACGCTGCTTCACAATGTGACGAAGTCATTAATCAGAGTGCTAAAGGGATCGACTCTTCGTCTCTAAGCAGTATTATATATACGGATAATTGAGTGGGGTTCAGTGTAGCCGTAGACAGGTTTACACTGTGTGTGGCCGTATATTGCTAAATTCGATGTACCTAGGGAATCAACGTTTTCCAACATGTCAGTGACTGCAAGAGAGCGATCTCCACCCCAAGGTTCGAAAAATGCCCACAATATTTTAACGACGCAGCGGAAAAATGAGCCGAGCAAGCATTAGTCAATAGACAATAGTTCATTCATAGTATCTGTTATTGAACAGACATGTGGAAATAACGCCAGCAAGCGTAAATGTTAGCGAAATGTTGCTCAGCCTTATCCTACTCAGTTCATTGCTTTAAATTTTCAGTCACTTGAAGTTGTGTCTCGCTACCGTGATCCACAACCTCAAGTGGTTGAAAATTATTCATATTTGTTTAATTTGAAACCAAGCATTTACAAATCTTGATGTTTAAACACACTTTCCGTTCACAATAACTGTGATTTAATGGGCTGCTAAAAGATATTAAAAACGACTATATAAATCAACATTGGTTCAAACCGACATACCAGCTTAACCCAGCCAAAGCGATATGTTGACCCAACGTCCGTATATCCCACCCAACATTAAATCAACATTTGGTCAACGTATCCAGGTCTGTTGAATTATCAGTCTGATTGCGCGCAAGCGTGAGAGTGTGTGTCTATCCACTTTAACCCTTAGAACACTGATGTCGACTACAGTAGACATTCTGTGTTTCTGCTAACACCTGTATATCAGGTTCTTAAAAATGAAATATGTGACGCAACATGCCAAAACCAGGCTCTTCTCGAAAATAACGTTTTTTTAAAAAAATCCACCATCTGATAGCGCTTTATGTTCTGTGCATTTTAAAACAAATTGTATGAAAATCGGACGAGTATTTCCAAAGATACAGCTCCTCAAAACAAAAAAGTCCAACCCAATTTTCTGGCATAGTACTATTGGGAAAACTGTCTTTAAAGGTAACCATTAAAAATAAGATAACTTGTAAACTTGTACAAGAAATCACAAAATTTGTCAAATTTATATAAAAGAAAAACAGTTTCATAGAACATAAAAAATGAAATCGGATGGAGCCCAACCCAATTACACATGGTGACATGGGTTGGAGTTGGGCTTAAGAGGGGTGTTACCCCAAGGTCATCTCAAGGTCATCCCAAGGTCATCTCAAGGTCACAGCAAGGTCAAATCAACTAAAAAGAGCAAAATATAGGGGTTTTTTACCGATTCTGTTAACTTGAAGTGCATGTGATGGTAGAACCCCGCCTAGACCCCAACATGGAGTTATACTGAACATAAACTAGAGGTTAAAGGGGATATATAGGGGTTGGAGGGGTGATACCCCATTAAATCACCTTGATTCAGACCCCTGTCTGAAATGGCATAAGTGGACGAAATAACACAATGATTGTCATGTTTGGACTAATGGTCGGTACTTTAATTTATTCTGATAAAGCCCAATCCAAATATGCATGATGACATGGGTTGGGGTTGAGCTTCATAGAGCTGTTACCCCAAGGTCATGGCAAGGTCATCTCAAGGTCACATCAAGGTCAAATCAACACAAAGGGGTGAAAATAGCTTATTTTTGTTCAAATTTAGCTCAATTGAGATATCTATGATTGTTGAAACCCAACTAGACACCAACAATGAGTTATACCAAACATACCCTAATATGTTACAGGGGTGATATAGGGTTTGGAGAGGTTATACCCCAGCAAATCACCCATATGTCACCCCTGTTTGAAATAGCAGAAATTGACCAAATAACAAAACGATTGCCATGTTTAGACCAATGGTAAATACTTCAATTTTATGTGATGAAGTCCAAACAGTGTACACAAGTGGTCCAAAGGGTTGGGGTTGGGCTTTATAAAGTTGTTACCCAAGGTCATGGCAAGGTCATTTCAAGGTCACAGCAAGGTCACAGCAGAGTCAAATCAATACAAAAGTGTTGAATAAAGCATATTTTTGTTGTTTCTGCTCCAATTTTGTTCACTGGAGATGCCCATGATGGCTAAAACCCAGCCGGACCCCAACATGGATGTATACCAAGCATACCCAAGAGGTTACAGGGGTATTTTTGAGTTAAATAGGTCATACCCCGTCAAATCATGCTTATGTCATCCCTGTCTGAAATGGGCCAAATAACAAAATGATGGCCGTGCTTAGACCAATGGTCAATACTTCAATTTCATGTGAAGAAATCCAGCCGAAGTACACATGGGGACATGGGTTGGGGTTGTACTTCTGAGGGGTGTTACCTCAAGGCCATGGCTAGGTCATCTCAAGGTCACAGCAGGTCAAATCAACACAAAAGAGGGGGAAATAGCATAATTGAGTTGTTTTTGCTACAATTTTGTACACTTGAGATGCCTAAGAAATAGGAAACCCACCTGGACCCTAACATTGATGTATATCAAGCATACCCCAAGATGTTAAAAGGGTGATAAAGGTGTTAGAGGTGTAATATCCCATTGAATCACCCTGATATGCCCCCTGTTTGAAATGGAAGAAAAGGACCAAGTAACACAATAATTGCCTGGTTTAGACCGAGGGTCTTTACTTTAATTTAATACATGTATGTTATGAAGTCCAACCCAAGTAGGCTTACACATGATTAACTGGGTTGGAATTAGGCTTCATGGGTGTTACCCCAAGGTCATGGCAAGGTCATCTCAAGGTAATTTCAAGGTAAAATCCAAGAAAACTGAAAAGTAACATTGGTTAGCATAAAGGTGCACTGATATGCTTATCTTATACTGGTGGAAATTTGAACCATGATAGCGCTAATTTTATTTTTACCAACTTGTGTCTGGCAGGCTACCGCGATCTACAACTTTAAGCGGGTAAAATTGCTCATAATTTGAATAAAAATATAGTCCTATGCCAATCAACACACTTAAAAAAAATCAAAACAACATTACATTTATGTCATAATATTTGTCAATTTAGATATCTATTGTTGATCACACCAAGACCACATGAAGGTCAAATTTTGCTAAAATATGTTAAGTAGACTTTGGTGTTTTTCTAATGAATTATTCAAGATACATTTGTACACAAATTAAGAATACAATTATTCAGCATCTGGTTATTCAGTGATTTGAGGTATAAAATGTTTTATTATACACCAGTGACCACAACATTATACTATAGTCTAGCATAGCCCAGAGGATGGACAAGCTTCTCCCCACAATGTCACAGTTGTGTACTTTAACAAATAGTCATATAGCCATCCAAAATTGACCTCATCCATTTCAATGAATTATTCAGGATACAAGTGTACTGAGACTTAGAAGATCTTCCTTCATTCAGCATCTGATTATTCTGTGATTTGGTGTACAAAAAGTTATATCATACGCCAGTGACCACAAAATTATACTATAGTCTGTCCACAATTTTACACTCCTGTGCACTGCAACAAATAGAAGTCATGTAGATCTGGTCCTCAAAATCGACACCATCCATTCTTTTCTTCTACAATATCTACAACTCCAGGTATCATTTACTGAAACATACATTACACACAATAATGAAAAGGCTATTACATCCTTATCCAACATAATAATTTCAGATATTAAAATATTTAACTTTTTTTTTAATGCTGGGACATTCTAATCAGTTGTTAATAGTGAGTGATAGTTAATAACTTGTAAATCTGCTGATATAGCTATTTGAATCGAATACTCCAATACTAGCCTGTAACTTTAAGATACAACTGATGATCACACAGGATGAGGATACAAATTTAAAAAATGTACATACCTAATGTTGAGACTGAACAATTCACTTACTTATCTCACTGAATAAATATATTAAGGTTACAAAGAATGTTGGTTCAACACTGGTCCGATGTTGTATACAGTGGACCAACATTGATTCAACATATTTTGTCTGCTGGGATATGACAGAAATACAAATTATTGAACAATATAACTGCATAACATGTATAAAGACCATCATTCTGGTAATGTTTATTCTGGTAGTGTCTATTTTAAACAAAGGAAGGACAGTGAATAACAAAAAAATAAGAAATGAAGAAAAGAAAAAAATGTGATTTGCTTGTTTTTGATATAGTGATTATTTCATGATTATTTAACAAGAGAGTATGACAAAAATCAGATATTTTTTGTGGTGGGCTATGAAATGGGAATATGGTTAGGTCTACAATTAAACCTGCGCTAATGATACTAACCTTACCATGCTTACTGTACATATTTAGTGACTTTTTTGTTTTCTAGTCTGGAATATCAGATTGCTAGCAGCTGCACATATTTACTATCATGCCATTTTGCAGTGAGAATTTGATCTTTTCTGAACAAAATCACTATATTCTTTGGTACCTGCCAAATGTAAAAACAAGAGACATTTGACATTTTGAACCATCATTTTTATCCACCTGTTTATTCATATCTTATATTATAGGCATACATATTATACAGTAGTCTATATCCTAACAAATCATATAAATTTTAAATACTGTACTTAGCTCAAGTGAAGTTCATATCATAAATGTGCTATACTAATTTCACTAAAATGTAGATCTATTGGAATAATGAAGCATTACATGTGACTTAAATTACATTATATTGTGAAATGACTTACATATTACCGGTAGTGTCTTGCCGTCAGTAGAAATATATTTTATGAATAGGTGAAAGTTTGAGAATTACATGTCTGTTAAAAAAGGTTTAAAACAATAAATACCTAACTAGTCTTCTTCGTCAAATTGAGTCAAGCAAGAGTTGCCAAGATTTAAGGAGCACTTCCAGTGACAATTTCCGCATGCAGCCTCAACTCAATTAAAGTCGCTGTATCAACTTGCAAAGCTGTTTCAACCTGAAAATGATAAGTAGCAAAAAATGAAAAATAGCAAAAAGTAATTTTAGGATAATTTTATTTTATTTATAATTTGCGCACAGTAATCCATATTCAAGTTATGATAAAAGAAATATGTTTTCAAACTGAAAATTAAAAATGGAAGTTAGCTTTCAATTTTCATTTTTTGAAAAAATCCATCGATAGTAGCCTACTGTTGGACAGACAATTACATGAATGATAAGTCTATAACGTTAGTCTAGACTAGGCTAACATAATAATTTAAGCCCAGATACATATGATACTCGGGTTCATATTAACCAAGGAAGAGTGAATGTATTTCGCTGATGTCTCAGTCAACTCTCGACTAATTTTAATTCAGGGCCTAGGGCCTACTATTTTCAGTGATGCAGTGACTACCCTAAGAAAAATGTCAGCAATTATGGGCCTAAGCTAATAAGGCCTACTAGTCGCAGCATAACTTGGGTAAAAAAAAAATTGTTAGTCAATAAATATTTTTTAAATATCAAAACACAAGGTTCGCGATGAGGTATGAACTATAGTCTAGTAGGCCAACTGGCTTATTATATACTAGAAAAATCGCACAATATTCAAAGTATCGTTAGTCGCCACATTCATGACTAGGAGTAAGTTAGAACATTTGAATAATTATTGTGTGAAACGTAGGCATGGGCCTAAAATGTAAAATCTCATAAACATGGTCGGCGCCCACCGCATTGGTTGATAGGCCTACTAATAGGTGTAGGCCTAGGTCCAGGCCTAATTGACAGACTCTGAGTGAGAAAACAGCGAAATTCATTCAAACTTGAGGTGGTTAGGACTTAGGCCTAGGGCCTAATCACTAGCCTATAGCTGATGTGAATCTGAATTCTATTTTCACTCACACTCAGCGTCTCTGAGAGAGCAGGGACAGTGTGCCACTGATGTGACTGTCATTGTCAGACTGAGTCTGTGTCAGTGAGAGTCTTCACTCACTCACTGTGACACTGACACTCAATTACTGACGCAGTGACGTGAAAGTGACACCGGAAAAACTGCAAGTGCGAGCTTTAGAAGTTTAGGCCTTTATAGTCTTTACTAAATCTTTAGACTGTGTCAGTGTGTTCGACTGTGAGCCAGTGCAGTGGCTGGCAGTGTCCGCGAATCAAGTGTCACTGTGACCAGGGTGACTGTCAGTCAGTGAGTCACTCACTGCCGAGCCGGAGTCATCCCCCGACAATTTGGATTTTCAATTTTGGCTTGGCACGGGCGATATTTGAGTAGACTAACGAATGCTTACCTGTGACTGTGTCATTTTTCTCATCGGCAGGATTAGTTTCAGGAAATGTGCATCAACGATGATATATTCTGTTTTCAGGTTCAGCAAGTGAACTTTCAAACACATTTTCTTGTGAAATTACCCAAAACGTGGACGTAGTCCTAGAAATGGCGCGGAAAAAAATGTAAACAATCGACCAGTGAACTGTTTCCGGTAGAGTCGTTGTCAGTCATGTCAAAGGTTGCCGGCAAAAGTCGTCTTAAAAACCTTCGAATCAGATAAAAAAGGTGGAAATAACTTCAATAATGTGTTAAAAACATATTATTCAACGTCAAAACACTTAATTTGAAAAAAGCATAGACAAAAAATTATTCAGTATTTGGCAGTTTCAAATCTGTTTTACGCAAATCAACACTGTGCGAGAAGCGCCTGGTTTTGCTGTGGCGCGTCACATATGCTTGAAACACTGATATAATGCTGGGACTTAAATTTCGCAATTCACACAAATTTTCAGTCACTTGAAGTTGTGGATCGCGGTAGCCGGACACAACTTCAAGTGATTGAAAATTTAATTTGAATATCTCAGTGCTTTAAGGATTAAAAGCAAACGGTTTGCTTTATGAACAGAGACCAGGACCAGGGAAGTGTTAAATGCATAGATGCATAGATCAAGCACGGTCAATGTGTGATATTTTGACATGCCTCCCATCACAATACTTTATGCATGGTGAAATTGGGAGAACATTAGTGGAGCAATTAAACATCTTAAAGCTAAGACCCTTGTGAACAATATCTGAAAATTTTGTACCTTTCTCGGGAAAATTACAATGCACCAAAGGATTTTGAATGACTGGAGTGCTCAATCGGTTCGTTTTAGCGCACTGGGAGCGATTTACCTGATCCGAAAGTAGATTGTTTTTGACGTCAGAGCAGGTGGTGGAATTATGCTTGATTTTGACGTCAGCAGGTGGTGGAATTATGGTTTTTTTACGTCAGCAGGTGGTGGAATTATGCCTGATTGGTTTCTGTACACGAAGGCCTACATGAAGATATTGTTGTAATAAGCACTTTCAAATATTTCTAAATATGAAATAGTTTATGTACAGTCATTCAAACACCTCAGCCCGATACTTTCTTCAATGTTGGGCCAGCGTTTCAACTATATTTCGATAATGAGGGGACCTTGTGAAAGATGTAATTTTGAATCTTCACCCAGCTCAGAAAGAATGTACTTTTCCAGTTTTCATTTTTTGATAATGACTGATAATGAATGGAAATAAAAGTATGAAAATAATTCACAGAAAAGGTCATTGTGCTCACATCATCAATTATTTCGCTAAAATGAAATCACTTCACAGACTTTATATCGGTTACTGAACACGGGCACTGTGACCCGTCCCACTAAGAATCTTAACTTCTTCTCATTTAGATTAGAAAAGTTGATAACATCTTCCTTTTAGAAAAGTTAAGATGATCTCAAGTTTTCTGATGGGAATGAGCAAAATTTAAAATAATCTTAATTTTAAGATTCTTATTCGAATGGGCCCCTGATTGATTCTTTGCTCGTTACAACGTGCGCATTGTACTTGTAAGTTGTACTTACCTGTCCATGCCCACAGCCACGTTAGTATAGATGGAGACCGCGACACTGGTGACCTGCATAAAGCTCACAGTGGGGCACATGACAGCCCCAAATACCCAGCGTCCCAACATAGTCTGTGTGAACGAGAAGGGCATACAGAACACGGCCATTAGGAGGTCAGCGGCCGCCAGATTCAGCAGATAATGTGTCAGTGGTCTCTTTGACCTGCGGGGCTGCATCAGGACCAGTACTGCCAGAAGGTTACCTGCCACAGCCAGGAGAGTACCTGTCCCATAAAGTACTGACAGAGCTACCTGAGACCCACTACCCACAGCCAGTACCCAGCTGGAGATGGGGGTGTCACCATACCAGTCCAGAAACTCTGACTCGCTCCACCTGCCTCCATGGCTGTCACTGTGGTTACCGTAATGATCTATGGTCCAGGTGTTAGTCGTATTACGTGTGTGATCCATGACAACTGGTGACAATGACTCCTGAACCATCACCGGCATTAGACTCTGTGTCATCTCCGTATATCCTGTTATCCACAGATCCACGCTATAAGTCACATAGATGAAATGTTATCGTAAATAAGCCGAGGGCATGTTCTCCAAGTTCACGAGTATGCTATTATTTGCTATATTGAAAAAAGTTACAGTTACTTATTCATTACCTCAGTGTCATCTTTAATAATATACAGTTACTCTGTGACTCCCATGATGTCCCGCCAGCAGAAGTGTCAACATAATAAATAATCCTGGGATTTGTTCCACAAATTCATGACCGTGTTTTCCCTTTGATATATTTCTAAATTTCCAGTTACAAACTTAGTATTAACACATTATAATGTAGTATTAACACATGTATCGCGGTGTGGCCAATATGCAAAATAAGTCATGAAACAGGATAGTAGTACACGCATTAATTCCTGATATCCAATATTCAGAGTTATTTGAAATTTATTGTCCTTTTTGTTGCTGTGCCTATAGCTCACGTGGAGTGACATGCTGAATGGTACACATGTTGTCAGACTCTTCAGGCTGAGTAGCACCACATTATGTAAATCTCTATCTAGTGTACCATGTATCAAGTCGTCATGATGAACATACATTCACAGAGAGCCAGAACAAGTGCAAATACTTATACTTGATTGCCAACTGGTGATCAGCAGCTGCACCTATCAGTGAGGGCGTTACATGCAGCACTGTGCTGCTGTTCCCGGACCTATTAGTGAGTGTCTCTCTCTTTCTCTGGAGGAACAGGAAGTTACCGCCAGTGATCAGTGGTGATTGCTGTTGTTTGTGAATGAAGGTCGCCTGCAGCAGATGGCTGCTGTCAGCCCAAGATACTACACTGCCATCAAAGGCAAACAGCAGTAACTGCTTACTTGAAAAGTAAGCAGTTACTGCTGTTTGCCTTTGTATAGTACATGGCTCACACTGCCATCAAAGGCAGATAGCGGTAACTGCTCACGTTAAAATGAAGCAGTTGCTACCTTTGTACGTTACATGTCGATTACTCATTATTATACTGCTGTCTTGCTGTGGATTCCGTTTCTGCTGTTGCAGCTTGCGAAGCTGATCATTTCTGCAGATGCTGCTGCTTCTACAGCTAGAGCTAAACTTTTGCAAAGACAAACAACAGTGGATGTTTAATTGAAGAGTAAGCAGTTACTGCTGTTTGCCTTTGCACGGTTCATGCCTATTACTTATGATGCTGTTGTCCTGCTGTTGTTCTTGCTTTTGCTCCTGCGGTTGCTGAGCTGATGCAATGATTCCTGTAGTTGTTATGTTGCTTCTGCTCCGGGGCCTTACGGAGCTCATACAACCATTCCTGCAGTTGCTGCTGGGGGGTCTGCAGGCACAGCTGCTGTGTCTGTCTTTTCTCTGTCTCCTGCCCTTGATGTAGCTGTTATGGGCTCTCCTGCAATTCGGCAATCCCCATGCCACATGATGCTATTAGCACGCTCCTCTGTGTTAGTTCAGGGTGGTCGGCGCATCACTCCCTCAGATGCCGATCAAATTGGGCTCCGGGATTTGATATTAGCCTATGCAGTAGACAAGTCCAATCAAGTGGTCAGTTGTCCCAGCAGCCTACGTTATGCATCCATCTATTACCATGATTACATACCAGCTGTACACTCTTGTTCTCGTACCTGACCTGTTGTCGATTGTCTTATAATTCTTCAGTTTTCAAACAGAAAATGTTAGATACTCTCGCTATTAATAAACATTGGTTTGTCGTCGAATAGTAATTGGTGTTCTTGCGCTTTTCTATCTGCCATTATATCTACTTATTCCTTTGTAGTCACTGCCCCCTCCTTTTTTCTCTTGTTTCCAGACGGGTGTTATCTCGCCAAAAGTTAAATGTTAAGTCTAGAAAACTGTGAGAAACATCTGACTGACTGACTGACTGACTGACTGACTGACTGACTGACTGACTGACTGACTGACTGACTTTCTGACCGACCGACCGACCGACCGACCGACCGACCGACCGACCGACCGACCGACCGACCGACCGACCGACCGACCGACCGACCGACCGACCGACCGACCGACCGACCGACCGACCGACCGACCGACCGACCGACCGACCGACCGACCGACCGACCGACCGACCGACCGACCGACCGACCGACCGACCGACCGACCGACCGACCGACCGACCGACCGACCGACCGACCGACCGACCGACCGACCGACCGACCGACCGACCGACCGACCGACCGACCGACTGACTGACTGACTGACTGACTGACTGACTGACTGACTGACTGACTGACTGACTGACTGACTGACTGACTGACTGACTGACTGACTGACTGACTGACTGACTGACTGACTGACTGACTGACTGAATGACTGACTGACATGACTGACATGACATGACTGACATGACATACATGGCATATATTCAAAATAATAAACTGCTCATTCAACTATAATAGTATTCCAAATAATACAATGTACAATTGCTATAGAATACATTGAATTATAATATTACATAAAATTAAAATATATTATGTATGCAACGGGAAAATGTATTTTCTCTGTAAGTACATTTTATATTCAACTAGGAATGTAAAGAATATTTATATTTTTATGATTAAAACATAGCCAGATGGTGTTACGAGATCCGGGGAAATATAGAGGGCATCTTTAAAATCAAGTCATAGATCGCAGAGCCGTTTCGCAAATTTATAACCATTTTCATTTTCTAGAAACTGGTTGGACAAGTGCGAATAAAGACTTAAAAACACACCCGTTAGCGACATAAGTGTACTAGAGGTTATTAGGTGAACTGTTTATCACTAGACATGTTTTGGGGATCTTCTCCTATGTATCTGTGTTACGTATATACGTATATACCATCACCTGTCAGATAATGTTGTTATTGTATCGTATGTAATGACAGCACCAATATGTTTACATATCCTTTCACCTGTGAAAACTACGTTATTTCCAGCACACCGGACACAAGAAGTCAATCTGATGTAAACGCAGTGCCCCTCACAGATATGATATCTGAATATTGCTGCCGGCAAAAACAGGAGGTTGTTTAATTTGTATGTCATTGTTTAAAAAGCGACCTTTTTTGCATAAATAGCATTTATAGCATAAATATAGCCTATACAACATACTTATAACGCGTTCTTTTCTGACACAAATACTGTTGTCGTCAAACAGGACGCTGGCTATTTGTTCATTAATATAGTCCAGTCATTGAGGAACTCAGGTTTAACAAAATTACTTCGAAAAGTTTTTAGGCAAATTTGAAATAATTAGGACATGGAATTTACAGAGAAAAAAAGTGCCTAACATTGCATTTTTCAAAATGGCCGCCGAAATCATATTGTGAATCCTATTTACTGCATTATGTTTATTTTCAATCATGTTAGAAATAACTTTTTGGTGTCTAAACTTGTATTTTTGTGATCAGAGAATGCAAATGTTTTCATTAGCACAAAAATATTACATTTCTTGAGCTAAAATCCAGTATGGTCGCCATGTATTACGTTTTTGACATCAAATATGCACATAAACCTGTGGAGCAGTCAATCTGCCCAAGATAATTTCTCACCCCAGTACAAATATGGCTCAGTGTGACATTAGAACGTAATTATGGGCATCGTGACCTAGGAAAAGCAAGATGACCTGTCGCTTGCCAAATGTTCGCTCGGAAGCCGTCGAGTTAATTAACACGTATAGACACGTATATAGGCATGTATAGAGTTTTTACAATGGAGGAGATTTCTTGGCCCTAATTAGGGAGGATCAATAAGGCTAATTAGGCATAACGTAGCATATTTATATTTGATTTTTCAGTGTAATAGATGATTTGGGATGTTGCAAAGTTAAAAAAATTCCAAACTTTCAAAAAAAATTGGAAGCGGGTATAGTGATTGTTGGGAACAAATGAGCCACTTTTTGTTTTAGGTGTTGATGTGATTGGTGATATTGGTCATGTATTTGTCATTTGAAAAGCAGACAATACTGACCATGGAAATAAAACACTTGATAGCTATGGAACAGTACATGATATAATGACAAAATGTCCAGTTCCTAGGGTAAACATCAGGGGTATCACTATATATGACAAAATACATCTGAATGTTTTTGCTTCAAAATACCAAGGATGTATATTTACACCAGATAGATACATTCAGTCGCGATATTCAGAAAAGAAAGCTTGAGATTATGCGGAATGCATCGTTTGGTCTACTGCATTCTCAACTCCTTTGTAGACCAAACTGGATTATATAATATCAAACCAATTTTAACCTCCAATTAAAAATAATATGCTGGATATCTTGGCCACAGCCACAAGAGAGTGTGGTATCTAAAACAGAGCCTGTGCTAAGTGCTTACCGTTTTTATAAAATAATTAGTTCTTTTTGGGGAGAAGTAGGTAGACTGATGGCCAGTTCTAGTTTGCACAAGCCATATCTGAAATATATACTGAGGTCAGTGTTGATCATGTTAAGCGGAAAGTCCTTCCCACACTAATCTCACATATGCTTATTGATTTCACTGATTCATCGGTGCAGGCCTGCGGGGGAGGGGTAGGCTTAGGCACTGATTTGCATTAACAATTAATAATCACCAGGCGGAGATAGCGGGAATTGACCAACCACAGATAAAGGGATGGCTAAAACTTTTAGATGCTGATACAGCTGACTGGCTGCTATGCTTGCAAAATACATCTTGTTGTAGACCAAACCGCGAAAGCTAGCAAAATGAGCAGTGTCTATGAATGAGCAAGCGGCACTGGGCTAGAAGTGAACTAGTTTATGGACTACTATCATAATTGCAGTTTTTCAAATGTACAACGTTTCCATCCATAGTGTAGCACATCATCACCAATAGGTGAGGTTCAAGGTAGATCACCTTCCAATAATAACATATGCAGATGATAATAATAATATTGTAATTGAAAATGTACCTGATGTTCTAATATTGTGGTCAAATGTGTCTGAGTTGACCATTGTTATTGATGATGCTCTAGAATTATGTTTTTTTCTGTCACAGTTACAGTCCAAATTATGTGTACATACAAGCTTCGGGTTCTGACAAGTTGGAACTCATATATATATAAAAACACTCCTCAAAATGCCATATTTTCTGAGATTATCTGGACAGCATGGTTGCAAACTTTGATCGAACGGGCTAGTATAACCATTCTTAGATAAGTACTTGGACTTCGCATAGCACATTCGCTCATAATTATTAATACAGTTTTCTGTAGACTCGTGTACAACCTAGTGCGATTTTGGCTGGAGGAATACTTTTGACGTTTGTGAAACACAGTCGGGATGTGTGCTAAAACTATATAAGCTAATCAAACCCCTGACTGTACTATCGTATTTCCTTAATTATTATAAAATGCAACTGCTCTGAAAATAAAAGAAACAATCAGAAACTCGATGGATATGCCATTAAGCCGATTTCGAACGCAACCAGAATAATGATTTGGAGAGTGGGCAGAAAAAATCATGACAATCAGATGAATATTGGCGACTGTAGAGTTTTTACATCGTCGAACTGTTAAATAATACAGTGAGTCAGAAACTGCAAACCTCCTGCAAAATTAATTATTGTTAATCCGGATTCTCAGTATTCCCAATAGTTAACTGATTTGTCCTGGGCCCGAGACACACCTCTGGTAAAAGACAAATCAGCTCATTATTTTTCAATAAATCCGAGGGACGGACAGCCAGACAAGCAAACCAACACGTACAAAAACATAATATTACTGGGGAGGCAATAACAATATACATAACTAAGACAATATGTCTTTTCTACATAGTAGGTGACGACATAATAACAGATTCAATTGCTCACAATTGAATTGTACTGGACAAAACTAAAAGTCATTAATTTGCCGATATGTCGGCCTTTTAAAATTTTTACATGATAATACATTGGTAAATACATTTTGTGCATATCGAATTGTGTTCTTTGATACAAAACACAGAAGTGTGGATACCAATAACTTGATTATGGCATGCTGGAAAGACAGTGTGCCATGATTATAAGATTTCACATTCGGTGATGGCGGCCATTTTGTAAAATAGCTTTTTCGGTACTTTCCCTGCGAAATTTTTGGCTAATTTTTTTGAGAGGTAAGTACACATACCAACAAATCCAAAAAGGCTAAAAAATCTTTTGATGTAATTTTGTTGAAACTCCGTATGATTTTGACCTTCAATGACTGGACAAGATTCACTTCAAAGAGCTTTTATGTACATTTAAGTTATTTGACGTCATCCAGTGCTACACTGTGCATAAAAGGTGCAGCAACAGATCTAAACCAAAGTTAAGCACACATTAAAGCTTATATTTAAAGTTCTATATTGTAAGCTTTATAGGGCCTATCTGAATTAACATAGTATGATTCCATATGGATAGAACGGCATTTCTAATTGACCTTTAACCCCTAAAACGCTAAATAAATCATTTAAAAGTGTACCCACTTTAAGTTGTGTTTCGCTATAACGAGAATATCTCTGCTATACTGGTGATTCTTATCTATTCTCAAAGAACTGTCCCTTGGGCATACGGAAATGCTTATCGTCATTGTCAAATCTCTCGCAAATTGTCCCCGCGTTGGCTGAATTAGGCCGCATGTTTTTTTTCCTTGGGCTTAGATCAGCTTTTTCCGAAATAAGTCCAATTTTTGTTGTCGCCGTTTACTCTAATGAACTTCCATACGAAAAGCATACTGAAGCTTCATAAGAGTGCAGAAATCACCAGTTGGTATTCGTTCGTCCGGTCTGAGCCCTGGTTAAATCGTCCTCATTAACATTGAAACAGGGTTTTTCCCCCGTTATTAGATCTGGGCTTTTAAGATGTAAAACAAGGTTATTAATTATAGTTGCCTTAATATAATGTACCAGCGTGTGGACAGCAGAGTGTGACCTTATCAATCATTTCCTGATTACTCAGGATGGGAGCATGACGATATCTCCAACTGAACATAAACACAAATGCACTTTCTATCCAGAAAACTCGAGGCATTATCAATGTTGTTTTAATGTTGGCCCATTGTCTACGGCGCTACAAGACAACATTAGAAATCAAATGTTGTTTCAACGCTGGCCCATCGTCTAGGGCGCTACTACACAACATTAGAAATCAACGTTGTTTTAACGCTGGTCCATCGCCTAATACGTTGCACAAAAATTCTACGACTTTGGCCCAGCATTAGAAATCAACGTTATTTTAACGCTGGCCCATCGTCTACGACGCTGGCCCAGAATTAAAAGAGCTTTGTGTCACTGTCTGGTACTGGCTGATACCGTCCCAGCAAACACGAGACATTGAGTCACTGCTGGTTTAATGTTGGTCCACCGTCTACGACGGTGGCCCAACATTGAACCAACAGTGACTCAATGTCTTGCGTTAGCTGTGACGTGTGCCTCGCGTGTGCTGTCACATGGAATCATGATCACATTCAGAACCTGATCAGGTCCCTTGGTTTCTCGTTTCATGTTTTATCCATGTCTAAGGTCAATGCGTGAGTACAAAAGGCTCCATTTACATCTGTTCACGCAGTGTTTTATAGTTTATGATTGCCTCGTTATCAAGTGGATAATTGTGCAGTATAAAAACATGTTAATGGTGCTTCATGTATACATGACGATCGCAAAGTTACAAAACTAATGATCGTTACCATGGTTACCTATATGATGGATACTAGCTCTAGTATCCTTGCCTATACATAAATACCTTTTCAAAAATGTTAATTCAAAATAGACGATGAGTATGATGTATAAAGGTTTATTGATTTGTTATCATATACATTATTTGTATTAAGCTTGTTAAAATACATTTAATTTATTCTATGTTTCGAAATATTATGGTCGTTGGAAGCAAGAATTATTTTCAGGTGAATATTCAAAACTAAGACAATTTCATCAAAATGCAGGTTGTAAATTGTTTCTGTTTTCTACAAAAGGAGAGTAGCGGTGGGACATTTTTACATCTATCTCGATCAGTATATATCAGCAAAATCACTAGCTTTCCAGCCGCTAAGCACGTATAGTGTAGTAGTTAAGCTCCCATAATGAAACCTTTGAGCATTTTATGATTAAAGCATGAAACTTCTACCATTATTAGTACACATCCTGGGGTTTATTTTAAGATGTGGAGGTAAGTTAGATTTGACCCCTGGTGACCTCTAGAGGTCATTGACCTCGGAAGGTAAAAATATCCAATTTCGAAGCCAAAATGACGTGAAAATTGTCAATTACAATATCTATAAAATGTTTTTGTATTCCAGAAGTGTGCCGAATACTCTAAGAGACTGCTGGTAATCATAAACATAACACCAAGGTCATGTCAAGGTTAGATTGGGGTCATTGTAAGGTCAAAATGGCAACAAATAGTGAAAATATCCACTGGTAATCAATTTAAACAATACTAGTGGTGCAGTTATCTATTACAAAGGATTGGTTTTGCCACAGTCTTGGTCAGATATCTTTTCCACGCGCATTTTAGGAGATTGAGGGCAGTATCTAACTTGGAAGGGGAAATACACCCTAAGTATTCCCCTTACTACACCCCTTCCTCAATGTTTATTTGGACGAGCAAAATTACAGTGTGCACAAACTGTTAAACATCAGTTTGGGCTCCCGTGGCAAACTATTGATGCATAGTTGGGCTATGAATTCTGACATGGATTGGGATTATTTTTCCCTGGGGTACCGTCGAAAAACAACGTTAAGGTCATATCAAGGTCATTTCAAGGTCAAACTGTCAAAAATTATAAAAATATTTATTTTTACCTTTATACCGGATTCCAGAATTAATTTCTAGGCTGCATCAATTTTTCAGAAAGTTTGGCAAAATACTCGGGTCATTGTGTAGTGTTTAAGCTCCCATAATGAAACAATTGTGCGTTTTATGATCAAAGCATGAAAACCTTCTACCATTATTAGCACATATCTTGATCCTTATTTTAAATTGTGGAGGTAAGCTAAATTTGACCTCTGGTAACCTTTAGGGGTCATCGATATCGAAAGGTCAGAATACTCATTCGCGAAGCCAAAAGTGGTGAAAATTGTGTATTACCATATTTATCAACTATTTTTGTATTCCAGAAGTATGTCAAACTTCTATTAATTATAAGAATCATCAAGGTCATTTCAAGGTCAAAATAGCTAAAACATGTGAAAATATCCACTTTTTATCAAATTCAACACGGCTAGTGGTGCAATTAACTATTACAAAGACTTTATTTTGAGACATTATTGGTTTGACATATTTTCCACACACATCTTCCAGAAATTGAGGGCAGTGTCAACACTGGGAGGGGTATCACACCCTTATTACACTCATTTATCAATGTTTAATTTAACGAGCAAAATTGCAGCAGTGTAAATTATCAGCTCTGGCATAATACATAATTGGGTTATGAAGGATCAAATGGTTTGGAATTGTGTTTCACTGGGATACCGTCTGAAAAAAACGTACCTGTCATATGAAGGTACCTTGAAGGTGAAACTGACAATAATCCTTTTACTTACTTACAACCCCGTTGACCTCTTGAAATTCAGAATTGATTTGCAGAATAGGTATCAGATAGATATTTTGGAGATGGTGATAACACACAGTCATTATATGTCCCAATACATTATATGAAAACACACACCCTTGGAATGATCTTAACTTGACATTGGAAGTCCAATTTCAGGAAGCCGAAGGGCGCACTCTTTGTATGTCAACTGTAGCCGCATAGTTTATAGTGAGAGGCAACGTTAATCAGTATTTTAAAAAGATACAGCGATAATGATGTTATTCACAGTGTTATAATCCAATACTAGTATGTTTTCGTGGTATACCGAATAGGGTTATACCATACATTTAAATCAATAAGTATCTATTTCGCTTATGAATGCACCATTCAATTACTAGGGGGGGCTGGGGTTTTTGAATTGGACAAATTATTTATTTCACTTTTTATCTGCAAAATTTTATTTTTTTCACACTTGAGCAATATATTTATTTTAGTTTGTGTGTGAAGATATATATTTATTTCACTTCCTTATATATTTTCCTGTCTACTATATTTGATCCCAAACTAAGCCCAGCCTTGATCTGGAGGCAAACGATCTGACCAAAGCGAGGCTTCACAAATTTAAAGGTCATTTAATGATGCCAGATAAGTTAGGCTCGATTTTTTAGGACTATTAAATGATGTTGCTCATAAGCTGAAATAATTATTTATTTTAAATTTAAATATTTATTTACAACATCAGACAATCATTTATTTCACAAAAATTTAGTTCGGAAATATATATTTCAATAATACTCCGCCTCACCTTGTAATTGAAGGTGTCCCCTTATGTAGGATACAAGTGAACAAGTAGATTATTAGTGATCATTGTCTTATATGCATAATAAATAGATGTACCATTAAGTAATTATCACAGCGTGTAATACTCCGAGAGAGGGATTTTCAATGAGAAGAATTAGCAAAAGCATAATAATTTCGGCAAATTCCTGGCAGCCATTTTGCTTTTGTTTTCAATTTTCAAAAATGAAAGCTCTACATCCGTCCAGATATCAATACAGGCGTGGATAATTCAAAGAGGAAAAACTATATCAGCCAAAAGAAAGTGTATAACGTCTACTGATCCGTTATAACGGTCTTCTAATCTGTATAATGTCTACTGATCTGTTATAACGCTCTACTAATCTGTTATAACGGAATAATTTTTCATTATAGCGGTCTAGTATTTCGTTATAACGGTATAGTATTTCGCTATAGCGGTCTACTAATCCGTTATAACGGATCACTATCCCGTTATAACGGTCTATTATTTCGCCATGACGGTCTAGTATCACATTATAATGGTTTACAAATCCGTTATAACGGTCTAGTATTTCATTATAACTGTCTACTATCCCGTTATAGCGGACTAGTCTTTAATTATAACGGTCTATTATTCCGTTAAAACGGACTAATATTTCGTTATAACGGTCTAATATTTCGTTATAATGGTATAGTAATTCGTTATAACGGTCCACTATTTCGTTATAGCGGTCTAATATCCCGTTATAACGGTCTAGTATTTGGCTATGACGGTCTAGTATCACGTTATAATGGTCTATAATCCGCTATAACGGTCTAATATTCCGTTATAACGGTCTAGTAATCCGTTATAACTCTCTACTATCCCGTTATAACGATCTAGTATTTCGTTATGACGGTCTAGTATCACGTTATAAAGGTCTACTTATCCGTTATAACGGTCTACTATTCAATTATAACGGTCTAGTATTTCATTATAACTGTGTACTATTCCGTTATAGCGGTCTAGTCTTTCATTATAACGGTCTACTCTTCCGTTATAGCTGTCCAGTATTTTGTTATAACGGTATACTATCCCGTTATAACGGTCTAGTATTTCGTTAAGACAGTCGAGTATCACGTTATAACGGTTTATTAATCCGTTATAACGGTCTACTTATCCGTTATAACGGCCCACTAATCCGTTATAACTGTCTACTATCAAATTATAACGGTCTACTATCCCGTTATAACGGTCAAGTCTTCCGCTATAACGGTCAAGTATTCCGTTATAACGGTCTACTATTTTGTTATATCGGTCTACTAATCCGTTATAAGTGTCTACTATCCCGCTATAACGGCCTAGTATTTCGTTATGACGGTCTCGTATCACGTCATAACGGCCAACAAATCCGTTATAACTGCTTACTAATCCGTCATAACGGTCTAGTATTTCGTTATAACGGGCTACTAATTGGTTATAATGGTCCATTAGTCCGTTATAACGGTCCACTAATACGTTATAACGGTCTACTAATCCGTTAAAACGGTCTAGTATTTCGTTATAGCGGTCTCGTATTTCGTTATAACGTTCTGACGTTCGGTATGAAGTCTACTAATCCGGTATAACAGTCTACTAATTCGTTATAACGGTGTAGTATTTTGTTATAAGTTGTTTAATCCATTACAACTGTTTAATAGACCGTTATAACGGAATAGTAGAGCGTTATAAATATAACAGATAACATCAGACATGGATAATTGAAAGAGAAAAAAAAACTATATCAAATGCATTTATTTTCTAATCGTTATTACGGTCTAGTATTTCGTTATAACGGTCGATCAATTTTTAATAATTTCTACTATCCCGTTATACCGGTCTAGTATTTCGTGATAACGGTCTTTTATGTCGTTATAACGGTCTAGTATTTAGTTATGACTATGTACTAATCCGTTATAACTGTTTACTGTTCCGCTATAGTGGTCTACTGAACCTTGATAACGGTCTAGTATTTCGTTATAACGGTCTACTATATCGTTGTAACGGTTATTAACAAAATAGTAGACCGTTATAACAAAATACTAGACAGTTATAAAAGGATAGTAGACCGTAATAACGGATTAGTAGACCGTTATAACGGACTAGTAGACCACTATATCGGATTAGTAGTCCATTGTAACGGATTAGTGAATCGCTATACCAGATTAGTAGACCGTTATAACGAAACTCTAGACCGTTATAACAAAAATACTAGCGAGTTATAACTGAATATTAGACCGCTATATAGCGCAATAATGAACCGCTATAGCGGAATAGTAGATCGTTATAACGGATTAGTAGACAGTAATAACAAAATACTAGACCGTTTTAACGAAATAGTAGACTGTTATAATGGATTAGTATGTCGTTATAACGGAATACTAGACCGTTATAACGGAACAGTATCTCGTTATAACGGATTAGTCAACCGTTATAACGAAATACTATACCGCTATAACGAAATATTGGACCGCTAAAGAGGAAAACTGGACCGTTAAAGCGGAAGTAGATGGGCAAAGTAGTTAATATCATATACACTATTCGATGGCTGTGAAAGGTTTAGTCTAGTTATAATACAACTATTGCCGATAAGTCATAGAAAAGTGCAATGTCCCAAAAGAAAATAATGCAGTCTATTCAGTATGAATTGAATACCGAACGATGAAATAATCGGTTTTATATATATCATGGTGAAAGGGTCTTAATTTAACGAAAAAATGTTCCAGTTTTTACATCGATATTTTGCCGAGCTATCTGAAAAATTGATGTAGCCTAGAGATTAATTCTAGTATGCGGTATCTTTTAAAAAATACAAAACAACAGGTTTTGCCAGTTTGACCTTGAAATGATCTTGATATGACATTCAAATTGCTCTCGGATGGTTATCCAGTAAAACACAACCCCACCCCATAAAACTTCATAACCTAACTATTTATCAATATTTTGCTATGGGAGCACAAGCTAATGTTTTACAATGCTGCATTATTGTAATTTGGCTCGTATATTGAGGAGGCAGAAAGTGGAATACTAGGAGATAGCCTCCTTCCCAAGGTTGATACTGCCCTTAATATTCTAAAATGTGTGTGGAATACATAGGACGAAGAATATGTCAAAACTAGTCCTTTGTAATATAGAACAAAGGCAGGTCTACTTCATCTTGATGTTTATTATACTACTAGTTTCGGCTATTGCCTTCTTCAGGTACAGAGTGACCTGCACAACAACAGTGTGGAAATTGATAAAAAGTGGACATTTTAACTATTTTCTGTCAGTTTGACCTTTAAATGACCTTGGTGTGACGTTAACATGACTTTGATGTGATGGTTATGATTTAAGACAGTCTCTCCGAGTATTTGACACACTTTTGGAACACAGAAACAAATCATAGACATTGTAATATACAATTTTCACTACTTTTTGGCTTTGCCAATGAATATTTTGACCTTTCGAGGTCAGGGACCTCTAGAGGTCATCAGAGGTCAAATCCAGTTTACCTCCACATCTAAAAATGACCCTTAGGATATGTTCTACACGTGGTAGAAATTTCATGCTTTAATCATAAAATGCACAATAGGTTACCTTATCTGCTAAACTAGTACGACTATAGCACCCAAAACTCTGAACTACTTTATGTAAACCATGGAGACCAAAGGATTTTATTCAATTTGAAATCATCATAATGTCTTAGTTAGCTCTTTCTGATTCATTTGAATACCTATATGATGAGTCTACAATCAGTGGAAATGTTTTTACTCTTACAGTGCGGTGATCGACTTTAGAGGTCAGAATCTGACGTCTACAGACGTCAGATTTTGACGACTAAAGTCGATCCCCACGCTATAAGGGATAGTCGTTTTTAATTAGATGCTCAAACCACATTAACCGGTATTGGGAATGACATGTGAGTTTAAACATCAAGATTTGCACATATTTGGTCTAAAATTACACATATATGAGTGATTTTCACCCACATGAAGTTGTGGGTCGCGGTAGCGAGGTACAACTTCGGGTTTTACAATGGACAGAAAAAAATCAGGATATTTCTTTCAACTTTTCTAATGCGCAAAATCATAATTCGCAATACTTTGATAGGGCGTAAAATCATGATTAGTGACACATTGATAGTAACCGGCTAAACCAGGCTACTCAGATTGCGCGATGTTATCAGGGTACTTTGATAGCGCGCGAAGGTAAAATTCGTGTTAATGTTAAGATTGATTCTCATTAAGTTTTAATTACGTAAGTATTAACACTGTGTATGAATAAATCTAAGATTATTTGATATTAATACTAAATTATAGCTAAATTATATTTGTCACAGACCCAGAAACGGCTGATTATGAAATTGTAAAAAATATTTACAGTTTAAAAACAAAATATAATTTTAGAAAGTGTTTTATCTTTGAGTATTTAGAAGGTGCCTTTAAACTATTTCTACGTCATGACGCCCATTCACTGAGGTAGCGTGTTCACACCTATGACGTAATAGCTGACCTGATGACGGCTTGTGACTCGTGGTCATCAATAAGGATGTTTACCTGATTAATTGATTGTGGTTCAAATGTTGGAAATGTTTCCAAATCACTCCCATAGCTTACCATTCAACACTGGTACCACATGAAACGAATGTTTATGAGATGGGTGAAAAGGTGAATTATTACTGGTTATCTCAAGATCTATCATATTCTACCAGACACTATTCAAGCCTAGTCCAACTCAACAATACACTATTTAGTTTATACTATAATAAAAAATAGGCCTACGTATTGTTTTGTCAGTGCTGTATTTTGATCCCCCTCCCTTTTTAAAGTGAAATTTACAAATAATTTTCAAGAATAAAAAGTTCTCAAGACTTTGCTTTTACATGTTTTTTTGTTATTTTGCGCTGTAATACACGCCAAATTGCAGTTGAGTGCATGTATTTTTCTCGCGGGGGGGGGGGGGGGTAGATCGACTTTAGCCCCATGTTAAAAAAGTCTGCATCCGCCCTTTGTGTGTCCGTCTGTTTGAAGCCATTTTTGTCGACGTTGATTTAATAGCAGTGATCTTCTTATCACGCCCTTGACCATGACCTTGACCACCTGCCATCTAATCTTTAGAATGTTTCTTCCTGTGATTTCATGTGTCGTGGGGCGAGGTAAATTACACCCTAGCTGACAAAATATATTCAACCGATGTTCATCTAACCCTTCAACCCTAAGAGCTAAATTTTAAGCAAATTCGAGTTAGTGAAATACAACTTCAATGTACAAGTGAGTAAAAACAACTTGAATTTTTGAAATTCAAGTCATAACAAATTTATGTGCTCGAAGATTTAGGGCATGTTTTAGTTTTAACAACTAGTTACACAAGTGGCAATAAAACACTGAGAGACTACTATTGTCGACATCAGTGCTGTAGATTAATATTCTTTAATATACATTAAGTAGTAATCATTTATATATAAAATATTATACAGTTCGATCTACTTCTAAATTTTTATTGAGCTGTTAATAAAATAGTAATACTAACAGCTTAATTTAAATTAGGTAGTAACTGTATAATATTTTATACATAAATAATCACTGTTTAATTTAAATTAACCCCTGTCCTGCTGAATAATTATTCGCTTTTATTTTTTATTTACTTGATGCTGGGATTGCTAACGCGATTTCCAGCTTTAAATAATATAATAATATATTTATGGAAAATAGACCTCTCCAATATTGAATTATTGGATAAACTAAGCATTTATCAAAAACTATACGATCAAATTTAGTGATTTTTCTGTTGATCTAAAATATGCTTAAAATCTTATATATACGGCTTCAACAGCACAAGAGTTAAACCGTTAATCATGTTAATATATATACAGCTTTCTGCCGTTTACTGTCAGATAATACAATACAATACCAGAAATACAATACCACTGAAACTGGTAAATAGCTTGTGAAGGAAACTTATTCAATCAAATCATTCTATTTTTTAAATGCATATACTTTTTAAATATGAATATTTGTCGTCATTTAAAGCAGCTGGAATTTGCGTCAGCAATTTCAGCTTCAAATGATAAAAAAATGAAAGGTAAATAAGGGTTTGAAAAAATTAGCAATAAACCATTCAGCAGCACAAAGTATTAGCCAGCATTGTATCAATGCATCGTGTTCAATGTATTACGTTTGATGTGTCTGAGGATAGAATCGGTGTTTATTTCACCAGTGTGGTTGTGACTGACTGTGGTGCTAATAATGGTCATCCTGGTGATTTAACGTGATCCCGGTAACACGGTATGGTGATCCAATATTGGTTTGATGTTGGGCCAGCGTTACAGACGGTGGGCCAACATTGACCCAGCATCAGGTCAAGGTTTCGTGTTTGCACTGATCTCACGGGAAACACGAGACCATGTGCCAATGCTGTTTTAATGTTGGTTAAGCATTGTAGAAGATGAACAAACATTGATACGATATTGAATAAATGTCTCATGTTTGCTGGGCCCGCCATTCACCATCCATGTGACGCACGTCAACAGATTCTCGTTTTCATCCTGACGTCAGCTCTGCCAGCGCAAAGACAAGTAACCAGCTACCGCTATTTGACTTTACACGGTTGATTACCACAATCATGTTATTATATCTCACGAGTAAACTTAACCACCTAATATTTTGTATTCTGAGCTGCGAATTAACTCACTTGTCTATCTCGTTCAACAACAGTACTGATACCAATGATTAAATAAATTAGCTTTCATTCGATCCTAGACTTTTCTGAGAAAACATCAAACGATATAGTTTTACACCAGCCTCCTGATACAGCTCCAACCCTGATCCCGGTGGTCTGATTTCAAGATCGTTACCACTCAACGGGGCCTTGCAGTGTGGGCCTATGCAATAAAAAAACTCAAACATTGTAAGCAATAAAGAATAATTAAGAATAATTTCCTACCAATTTTATTGTAACCGTTCGCAATATTTCAAATATAGGGATTTGGCTTGTAATGAGATCTCCAGTCAGCTCCATCTAAACGCATGATATATTTACGACAATTGAACTGCATGCTGGTTGTCTCAGTTTCGCAGTTTTTATTCATAATAGTTTCTACGGAGCTTTTAAAGAGATATTTCAAAGAAAACAAACTGTGCAATATGTGGCGACATATTCCAATAAGTTGAACGAATGTTTGGTAGCAGATTCAAAACCGTTTCACAGATACGAATCTGAGACCACAGTTTGCAATAGAATATATCATTTTTATATATATAAGTAGGTCTTATCTCTGATTGAAAACGTATGTAGTATATGGCCACAGGACAACAGATATGAGCTCGTCACATACTCTCATACCCAGCAAACATGAGACGTTCATCCAATGCTGGTACAAGGTTGGGCCAGCGTTGTAGACAATGGGCCAACCTTGTACCAACATTGGGTGAATGTTTCGCGAGTACCTTGGTTTTATGATGTATTATATATCTGGTGATACAGTGTGACTTGTGACACTAGTCGTGGTATCATGTGTTTGTAATTACAGCACCATGCTCTCTACTCCAGATAGTAGCCACATTGAAGATGGTCATAATCATCGATCATAAGATGACAATAAATATCGATTAGTCACGTATTATAAACATTTATTAATAACGTGGCCAAACGGTAAAAAAGCCATCAACAATGTGATCGTTTTCTGACCTCAACCTTTACAGCGCTGATATATGTGTGTTCAAACCATGGAGACCAGGGGTTTTTTCATCTACGAACATTATATATATTGTAATTCTTCCAGTGTGGGGACAGTCTTTAGACATCTTAATCAGAAGGTTAATGAATCGAACGTTTTTGACTAACTTTCACGAAATAAGATCCTTTTTATTTTGTTGCGTTTCTTTTTGTGCCAAGTACTGCTTTGTTCAGTTTATGTAGTAATTGCTTATTAGTATCAATATGCAGGGGACTTGCGGGATTCTTCTATATATGTATATAATTATGTACACGTAATGCGGATTGCGACAGGAGTAGTCTACGACATAGCAAGAGATATGGGATTCGCCGCTTGCATGCCACACGAATTCGCTACATGGAATCATTATTTTTGCCAAGTAACAAGTAACATGTAGTAAGTAATTTATTCCGAAAAATTCCAAGTATACTATATTCTTATTACATTGTACTCAGTCAAAACTTTTCATTATACATTTCACATAATTATGTACACATATTTCCTAATTTCACTTCGTTCTATACATTCATTAACAACTCAATCTTGAGACTATTCGGTTCACGGGAGAACAAACAATTTATTAAACGTGTATCACACCATGTGCGTAGTTTGACGTAAACTGGTAATACTACCAGTGAATGATTCAAATCATCGCATATATGTTAGCGTATTAAGGTATTGGTCGACTCAAATTGAACAGCTGTTATTTAATAATGTGGTTTAATTTTCATTCCCGTTTTACTGGCGGTAATAGTTTTCACTACCACGCACTGAGGATTATCTTTTTAAATTGATAGATTATTGGATTAGATTGCTGCAGAATGTCAAGTCCTTTTTGCAAGGCATTTGTATCAAGTGTACTCATGGCATACGTCATATCATACTGATCATGTCGTCAATCATTCTCGACGCCAGTATGTGATCGGCGCAAAAAAAATGTAAATGACCAGATTTTAATTTGGCATATCTCTACATCAAATGAGTATTGCTGCATGGTGTTGTTGTGTTATACCGCGATAATCAAAGGTCCTGAGAAATATCTGTATGTTAAAGCTGCTTCTTGGGATGATAATTTTCATCTTTGTCAATTTTGAAAAAAAAAATTTATATAAAGCTATATAACCTACTGCTATTAAATAAAGGACAAAAATGTAAAAAAAACAATGTTAAAGCTCTGAAAAAGACGAAACAAGCTCTATGTCCAAGACATATATTGTTTGTTTACAGCATACCACACTATAAACCGCAAATACTGACCATCTCAGACGGCATGATCAAAGTAACCACATAGGTACATCAATAGCTGCGGCCATTAATTGCTCTGGGAACGGGTTGATCAGGGGGTTCCCCCGAAGCACCGATTGTTTGCTCAACGCTGGGCCGACGGCAACAACATGTGGCCCAATGCTGTAGGAACATTTAAAAATGAAATGAACCGGGCTTTATGCACATATAGGCTAAACTGGGCAAGGAGAACCTCCTGAGGATGGTGAGATGAATGAGATGACACTGTCCTCGAGACACAGGATTCGAAATTTAAGCCCTGGCGGTCTGAGGCCGAGCACGCTACCTCTCGGTCACGGAGGCTCCCCACAATACTGAGTTTCACACGTGGATGGGGAAGAAACATTTTTGTTTCTTTCAAACCGCCGAGACCGGGAACCGAACTCTAAACTCTAGCGTGAAAGGCAGCGGTGCTAACCACTACCCTAGGGCCCCCGCCCAGGAACATTCGAACGTCTTTTAGCAGGTGTTTATGTATACAAAAAGTTTGTTCGGGTTTCCGTTAGATTCATAAGAATGTGTATACATATTTAAAGCAGCTCCTTGGGATGACATCGATTTTTGTTTTTAGTTTTGTAATGAAGTAGTGTATCCCCCAGATCATGATTTTATTTTTTTCAGAGTTTTTAAAATATTATATATCATTATTTCTATGAAACCGCTTAAAACCCAAACAAGCTTTTTGTATACCTAAACACTTGCTAAAAGACGGTTGAATGTTCCTACAGCATTGTGCCACATGTTGATGTCGTCGGCCCAGCGATGGGCAGACAATCAGTGTTGCAGGTGTATCACCCCATGTCCTGACTACAAGACACCACTTAGCGGCCAATTGCTCTGATCTCACCTCCAAGGCGTGGGAAAATACGGTGTAAAGTGCTGTATATTGCTGACTTGTTTTGTTTACATGGCAATATACGACCTGGAAATATGACTATTTCACTCTTTTTCGGTGCTTTAAAATTGTTTTTTTGACTTTTTTGTATTTTTAGTTAAGATGAGTAGGCTACAAAACTTCATATAATTTAAATTTTCAAAGTTGACAAAATTGAAAATGTCTCATCCCAAGGGGCAGCTTCAAAAATATTTAAAAAAAAAATCATGATCTTTGGAATACACTACTTCATTAAAAATGAAAATTGATGTCGTCCCAAGGAGCTGCTTTAATGTATTTTCATAATCTCCATGGAATATACTGAGTCAGTATTTGAAAATTAAAAGGAACTGCTCATGCAATTTTTGTTTCAAATTTTGTAATGAAATGGTGTACCCCGCAAATCATAATTCAATTTTTTTTAACATTTCTTAACGATATTTATAACAATCCGTGAGTAACCCAAACATACAGTTTGCTCACCTAAAGGATGGTTGAGTGCTAGCACAGCATTGGGCCACAGGTTGATGCCGTCGGCCCAGCGTTGAGCAGACAATCAGTGGTCATCGCTTTCCGAGACCAATAAATTTATTAAGGGGGGCAGCTATTGATGCAGCCAGGTGGTGACTTTGCTCATGCCGTCAGCGATGGTCGGTATTGAGGTCTAACATGTTGTGTACTTTGTTTACATGACAATATACGTCTTAGAAATAACACTAGTTTAGTCTTTTTCAGTGCTTTAAAATTGTTCTTTTTATATATTTTTGTATTTTATTTATGATCAGTAGCCTATAAAGCATCACATAAATGAAATTGTCAAAATTGACAAAATTGAAAACATCTCATCCCACGAGGTCCCTTTAAATGAATAGGGTACTTGAAGCCCCTCGGCAGTACGTTAAATTTAAAACATTATCCGTCCATGTGGATATGAAAGGGTGTATATGTCACTCTGTACACTCTTTCATATATAAGATAAGATTATGTTTCAAACCACTTGAACATATCATGTATGTATCTAATTATTTATTGTGATGAACTTCTTTACGAGTTCACCCTGAAATGTCACGATCACTCATTTTGAAATTGATCTAAATTTTCATAATATATGCATCCATACAATAAGATAATTTGTATGATGACTAAGATTCAAACAATTCAATGTAATTATATTGCTCCTTAAAGCAATTTCAAATACATTATATCTTAACCTTGATAATGAAATAAATCAAGGTCACTCAAGTACGAATAAGAACCATTGATTTTTATATGATCGTGATCTTTATTTCACAAATATACTAGTAAATGATCCAAATACTATCCTACGATACATATATATATAAACGATGACGTATTGGTTGAGATAATATGATAAGCTCTCATTTGAAAATGCTATTTTATTTTTGCAGTGAGCATTGGTGAGGTATGCTACCATGGTAATAACATTTCTCATTACCTCACAGTGGGGATGATTGTTGGACACATGGAAGATTATTAGAAAAAAGTGCAACAGAATATGAAATTTCTTTTGATTGAATTTACATCAGAGGTGCAGTTAATATAACTGTTAACATTATGAACATCATTATATAACGTTACATCTCAGTAAACACAAGACGTTGCTAAGTTGTTTTTATGTTGGCCCACCCGTCTGTGACATTACACAGCATTCCGGCAAAGTCTAGTATTACGTCCCCCCTCCATAGAGGTGGAGATATATTGCTTTACCTCTCACCGCTCATTTGCTCATCCGATCTGCTGTTTTGTGTCTGTGCGTTCCCCCCGTCTATCCTGCAGGCGGTCAAACACGGTCAAACACGAGACTGTTCTGTGTCTGTGCGTTCTCTCCGTCTATCCTGCAGGCGGTCGAACACGAGACGTTAACCCAATGTCGGGCTATTGTTGGCCCACCGTCTACGACGCTCAGCCAACATTAGCCCAGTATTGGGTTACCGTGTCGTGTTTGACGCCATGCTGAATGTGGGCCAGCGTCACAGACGGCGGGCCGACATTAACCCAGCTTTGGTTAGCTTGAAAATTGATGTCGTCCAAAGGAGCTGCTTTAATGTATTTTCATAATCTCTATGGAATATAATGAGTCAGTATTTGAAAATTAAAGGAACTGCTCATGCAATTTTGGTTTTAAATTTTGTAATGAAGTGGTGTACCCCGCAGGTCATAATTTAAATTTTTAAAACATTTCTTAACGATATTTATAACAATCCGTGAGTAACCCAAGCATACAGTTTGCTCGCCTAAAGGATGGTTGAGTGCTAGCACAGCATTGGGCCACAAGTTGCTGCCGTCGGCCCAGCGTTGGGCAGACAATCAGTGGTGTGGGGGAACCTCCCCCCGATCATCGCTTTCCCATACCAGTAAATTTATTAAGGGGGGCAGCTATTGATTCAGCCAGGTGGTGACTTTGCTCATGCCGTCAGCGATGGTCGGTATTGAGGTCTAAAATGTTGTGTACTTTGTTTACATGACAATATACGTCTTAGAAATAACACTAGTTTAGTCTTTTTCAGTACTTTAAAATTGTTCTTTTTGTATATTTTTGTATTTTATTTATGATCAGTAGGCTATAAAGCATCATATAAATTAAATTGTCAAAATTGGCAAAATTGAAACATCTCATCCCACGGGGTCCCTTTAAATGAATAGGGTACTCGAAACCCTCGGCAGTACGTTAAATTAAAAACATTATCCGTCCCTGTGGATATGAAAGGGTGTATATGTCACTCTGTACACTCTTTCATATATAAGATAAGATTATGTCCCAAACCACTTGAACATATCATGTATGTATCTAATTATTTATTGTGATGGACTTCTTTAAGAGTTCACCCTGAAATGTCACGATCACTCATTTTGAAATTGATCTGAATTTTCATATTATAGGCATCCGTACAATAAGATAATTTGCATGATGACTGTGATAAAAACAATTAAATATGATTACATTGCTCATCAATACCATTTCAACGACATGATACCTTGACCTTGATCATGAAAATGAATCAAGTTCACTCAAGTACGAATACGAATTATTGATTTTTATAGGATCGTTATGTTTATTTTACGAATTATAGTGCCGGTGTAGTTTGATATATAATAGCGTTAACGTATTGGTTGAGATAATATGATAAGCTTTTATTTGATAACGCCACCTTATTTTGCAGTGAGTATTGGTGACGTATGCTACCAGGCAGTTGGTAATATCATTTCTCATTACCTCAGAGTGGGGATGATCGCTGGACACATGGGAGATTATTAGAAAAAATTGCAACAGAATGTGAAATTTCTTTTGATTGAATTTACATCAGACGTGCAGCTAATATAACTGTCAACATTATATGAGCCTCATTATATAGCTTTACACCTCGGTAAACACAAAACGTTGATTCAAAGTTGTTTTAATGTTGGCCCACCCGTTTGTGACATTAGTCCAACATAAACACAACATTGCGTCAAAGTCCATTATTATATTTGCTTTATAAGGACTAATTATGCCTTCCATCATATAATGATATAATTATAATTTAGCATGCAATATAATGAATCATAGGCCATGCGAAATAAAACCGATAATTTACTATGATATTGGAATCGTACTACTACTACTTAATTGAGTTGTGTTATAGTGTTTGCACAGCGTCGCAGAGGATGGCCCGACATTAAAACTAAATTGGGTCAGCGTGTTTTGATGGGAATCTATATACAAGTGGTGGATGTCTTACATTGTGACAAAAATTTTACCTGCGTTTTGTTGTCGACAATATGGTGATTTGCGTCCCTTCTTGTAGGATTTGTGTCCAATAAGGATCATTTGACCCCAGGCGGATATTAACCCTTTAAACCCTCACGATGCATCAAAGCATCATTTTGCTTCTCTCAAGAATGACTTAATTTCGTACACCTAGGGGTTTTAGAACAAACATTTTCATGGAGCTGTTTGAATAATAACGATATCTATTTTTCATTTGTCACCCACTTCAAGCCATCTTCATCCACTACAAGTCTAGAATTGCGATAGCAATTCTAGACTTGTAGTGGATGAAGATGACAACGGTCAATTCAGGCTTGAAAGGGTTAAACAAAGGCTTATAATGGTTGTATTGCTACTTGTGATGGCCGATTAACTGGATCTTGTATCCACAGGGCACAATCACCTTGAACTTCGATGTAATATCCTGTTGTAGCCTCGATCCATCCTTTCAGGGTGGTCCTTGTGGAGATCTTGTTGTTGTGGTCACTATGCTCTAGCTTCCTAATTAACTGGACATAGAATACAGACAAGAAAGCAATTCAGCCTGATAGATGTGGTCATGTTCACAACCACAACATTTATAGTAAACACAAGACATTGAACCAATGTTGGCTTAATATTGAGCAACCGCCTGCGACGGTGCCCCAATAGTAAGCCAACATTAGATCAGCGCCTTGCGTTCACTGACTTGGTTCAGAGAGAGAATCCCAGCAAAACAACGGGGCGTTCAGTCAGTGTTTATAGTTTAACAATTGGGAACCTGCATTTTTCCGTTGCAATCTTCATCCCCCACAAGCCGAGAATTCCTGTCGCAATTCTAGATAACAAGCCGCGAATTGCTAGTTAGAACGATCTCGCCCTCCACTATGTTCCGGGCTAGAGCGCAGCATACATATCTGAAACGTAAGATACTCACATCATCACAAATGGTTAAAATGACCGAAATATTTTTCGGGAGGTGTTTTAAAAATGCTCTCACTTGATAAATAATTGATGGAATGTTTCAAAATCAGCTGAGTGGATGCATAAAAGATCACTAAGTCAGGTCAACCCAATTGAAATGTATGTCGAGGGCGTTAATAGGGGTTAACTCTATCGCGTGTCGCCGGCGACACGCTATCTTACGGTTCAGATATGGAATGCTTGCTAACCCGTAACACGTTGTGGAGGGTGGCGTTTGCTAACTACGAATTGCTGTCGTAATTCTATACAACAAGCCGCGAATTGTTGTCGTAATTCTATACAACAAGCCGCGAATTACTGTCGCAATTCTAGATAACAAGCCGCGAATTGCAGTCGTAATTTTATACAACAAGCCGCGAATTGCTGTCGTTATTACTAGATAACAAGCCGCGAATTGCTGTCGCAATTCTAGATAACACGTCGCGAATTGCTGTCAAAATTCTAGATAACATGCCGCGAATTGCTGTCGCCATACTCGATAACTTGAAGTGGTTGACGATTTGAAAAAATGCCAGATTATATTGTTCAAACAGTTTCATGACAAATTTGCTTGTGAACCCTTAAGTGCTGGAAAATAAGTCATTGTTTCAGAGATGCAAAATTATGCTTTGTGTAAAGGGTTTATGTTGAGTCAGTGTCGCAGACGGGGGCCCAGCACTGAACCACCACTGGCTCAAAGTTATGTTTATGCTTTATGAGTTCTGGCTACAGTGTGTGTAATAATTATTTTACTTTTACTAAACTGAGAAAGTTATTTTAGAATAATATTGTGGACAGGATTTCCAATGTTCTAGTGTCTGAACATTGATCCAGATATACTCATCAAATTTGGAGAAATACGCAGTGAGGAATTTTTGAGGGGATAGGCATATAGGCTACAGTTATTCATTATGTGTTTGGATTTATACACGCATGATTAGTTTATTGTGTGAGGTTACATTATATTACTTTGTTCCGTCTGTTTTATGTCACACCATGCCTGTCATCTGTGAATTTCTCCGGGGTCATACAATATAATGTGTGTTTTTGTTGATTTATTTGACTTTCCAATAGAACACATATTCCAGTAAACAGTAAACACAAAACATTCGTATAACATTTGTACAATGGTGGATCAACGTCGAAGATGTTGGGCCTACGTTGTACAATGTTTTTTGTTTGCTGGGATAAGAGTGGTAGGCCTACAATATCATTATTAATCATTCACTAAAAGCTTCAAATATTTTATCAACTTTGGTTTACGAGGCCCGTCAACCATATCAATTAATTACAATAATATATATAACAGTGTCACGTCATATGACAGATGTGTCGTCTATTTTATAATTGGTAGTTCTTGCCTGATTTTACTGGGGTCATATTATGAAGCTTCCAGAATATTCACTGAATGACGTGACTTTGGTTAACATTTTCAGTATACATCATTGACAGCATCGATTCGAAGATGACTAGAGATTTGTCCGAAGCAGTGAATCTGGTGAATTCGTCGTTTTTGATATTTGCGTTGACCATGTAGCTGAATTACTGATTAGAACTAACGTTTTTGTCATTCTTAATTATTACAACAATCCCCCACTGAATCGCCTCTCTTGTAATGCTTCACTGTTATTGATACCCTACTAGCCATCATTTCCCACCGGTTTAGCGAAAAGTTACGAAACGCTATAAAAACACCCCCGCTAAAATGCCATAGAGCGCGGGACGAAAGGAATAAAAGCACGGACAGTGAGGGTAAACGCCATCTGGTGAATGGATATTTTGATATTAGCCTACTCTGCTGACATAATGCGAACAAGTCTGTATTCGATTTCTAGAAAACATCAATAATATAACCATAATTTGAAAATTTTCAAAATTATTTATTACAACCCAAAAATAAAATGTCTTTCCCTGCTAATAAAAAGGACCGACATGTGGACAATAATAATTTTGTATATTGACAAAGATAAATTCATCTCATTTATTAATCACCACATTTTTATTGAAGCAAAACTGTATTTCAGCCTAAATAATGATCGTATAGCCATGATAATGAGTCATTACATGATAATGTCCCAGCAAATACAATACGTTGACCCAATGCTGGTTTAATGTTGGTATGACTACGTTTTTCTAGAGACTGCACGTTGGTTTTATCTACTCACTCACCAGGTGGCAGCATATCCTTGTTTAAATATAACTCACTAGGTGGAGAGATTAACAGTTTACTGATACTCCTAGCTAAAATGAGTACAGGTCATAAAAACTTTTTCCCGGTATGCGAAACCCAATTTTCTTGAAAGTTTTTAGGTAAACATGTATAAGAGATGAAGGAAAAATCAGATACTAGTAGACCAATTCATCTTGGATTTCTGCAGAAGGGGACTATTAAATGATAAAATAACTTCAGAAATGTATTGTTATGTCAAAATTAGTGGGAAAAGACATCTAACAGAATATTCTTTAGCAGATGGTTCAAAAGTTATGAGGCGATATGTGCTGGTGGCGGCCATTTTGGATTTTCTTCAATAAAAAATATTCCCCAACCCTTACTTTTTTGGTCATTGACTAAACCCATACCCACAAGAATCAGTTGAAATTAGGGTTACTAATAGTAATTATGTAACATTGCTACACAAGGGGCGAACGTATGCAGTAATTATACAACCCTATAGTTGCAGGGGTTTCTTATATTATGTAAAAGTTTATTCAAACTGGCGCTGGCGTCAGATTATAATTTAACATGAATGATGCAATACATCAATATTAGGATTGTCTTGGGAAATTCTGATGTCTTGTTTTGTGATAAAAGTCTGTAAGATGTCATTATACAACTAACTATAAACATTATAAACTAGAAAAAGAGGTCCCGAACTCCGAGGCCCGGCTTTAGTCTGTTTGAGCGCGTTAGACAAACATTCGGCTTGACATTTTGTAAACATAACTGTATTGGTCTCCCTCATGGGCCATAATCCTACATGTCCAGGATATAATTAAGGCAAGAACCAGGGAGACAAGTATATGTTCAACGTGTAGGCCTATTCCGTCCACCACCATAGCTGGTGTTGGTCAACATCCATGCAATACTTGCCAGTGAATCGTACTGCCGCATATCTTTTTCACTCCTGAAAGTATTGCGACATTCACTGATATTAGTCAGTGTAGGCCCGCGCGTCTCTACGATGTACCTTATACACAAGATGTAGGCTTATCCACCCAATACCTGTTCAATGCAGGTCAATCGTCTACGACGCTGGCCCAACACTAATCCAACACTGGGTCTGCTGTATAGGCCTACTTTGCGCCAGCACATCAGCAAACACATGGCATTCACCCAATACAGTTTCAATATTGACCCACAGTCTTCGACGCTGGCCCAACAGAATTGGGTGATTGTCCCGTGTCTGCTCTGACTGCCATGCGAGTGACGCTTTATTCTTCTGTCACCAGAAAGGCCACTTCACAGATGACAAGATACATTGGCCTATTGCTGATGTAATGCTGGGCAAACTTCTGCGACGCTGGGCCAACATTATTCCAACCAACACCCTTTAAGCTCTAATCACGAATATAATCGCGAATAATATATTTTTCTCAGCACTTTTTAAACACGCAAGTACTAAAACTAGCGACCTCAAGCGTTATAGTAACAGTTTATTAGACCAAAGGCATTACAAAGTGCCTATTTGTCTACAGTAAATATACATATAATGCGGGGTGTTATGTATTATAGAAGAAACATCAGTCCAATGCTAAAGTTTCCCTTTAAATGAAGGCATAGTACAGATACATTACTCATTTTCTTAAAATACATTTGTTATTAGTTGTAACCAGCTGTATAAATTTATCCATATTAGGACGTACAAAATAATATTTCTTAACAAATTGTTTTCTCAATTCTATATAAACATGGTAAATTAATACTTAATGATACTCATCTTGTAAATCCTGTCTTTGACATAAGTTACACAATCGTTCGTCATATGGCAATGACCGTTATTTTTGACTTTTCATAAGGACTGTTTCACAGAAATGTAAACCGTTTCCCACACACGATACCCCTCTTTCCCCAAAACAGGACACTCAAACAGGAGGTGCAATAAAGTTAAGAGGCTCCTGGCCCCCGGCCGGTCCTAATGTTATTTCAAGTATATTAGTGATGGAAGGGTGTGCGAGAATTAAAAAAACATTCATCAGATATGGCCATGTACCACTAGGGTCACAGTAAAGTCAGCAAACGCAGCATAATATTGAATATGGAAGGGGATACGGGTCAAAATTACAAAGTGGCATGCGATGTTTCATCATGCTATCTTGATTGTTCTTTGCGAGTACAAATTGCAGCTTGCATAACAGTCATTTCTTTATGCCATGTGACATCATCCGAACTTTCAATTTTACATGTTTAGGTTGCTTTCTGCTATGTTGTTTTTTTCGATGTCACTATTGCTATCTGCATTATTTTACTTACATCTTTCAGTTTTACGATCTGTACGCAATAATTTGTAACAAGACAAAATTGTCAAGGTATTGTGTTTGCTAGGAAATTGTGTTTGTAATATTTTCTGGCCAAAGAGCGTTCTTAAATAATATACTGATCCTTCATATTCTCGAACAAAAAAATAGTTACTGATTCAGCCGTTCTGATCAAACATGTACTGTTATTCAGATGTTTGATAAATGTTTAAGTAAGGAGTTTTCAAGTTGTTTAAAAAACTGACAAACTCCGTAAAAGTGGTAAAATAACGATGAAATACTCGGCTTGTGTAAGAAAATACAGATATGATGATTATGTATGATACAGACACCCCTACAAGCAGTAGGAGAATATAGAAAGATTTGGCGACACAAAAAATAACAATCCCCAGCCCCGCCCGCATGATCAGACATTTTTAGGGTACATCTAAGACCTTCCGTGAACTCTCACATTCTGTTCTACAGTAATGGTATACGTCTATCTAGCGCAGTTTGCCATGTATATTACAGATATTAAAGTCAATGATGGTCGCAAATTGGTCATTTTTTAATTTGATTAAGTTGACATGTTCCAGGGCACATCCCTCCCTGAAACTACGGATTTTGTTTCATAGTAATGGTCTAGCTATCTGGCACACCTAAAGTCGGCCATTTCGAATTTGATAGAGTTGACATTTTTCAGGGCATATCCTTCCCTGAAACCGCACATTTGGTTTCATAGTAATGGTCTAGCTATCTGGCACAGTTTGCTATTTATCAGGCATTTTCAAGTAAATAATGCCGATAGTCAGCCATTTTGACTTTAATCAAGTTGAAATTTTCCACGGCATATCTCTAACTGAAACCGCAAATTTGGCTTTATAGTACAGCTATCTGGCACAGTTTTACAGATGTCACGCACACTGAAAGTCAATAATGGCCGCAAGTCGGGTCATTTTGAATTTGATCGAGTTGGCATTTTTCAGGGCATATCCTTCCTTGCAACCGCACATTTTGTTTTATAGTAATGGTCTAGTCGGCCATTCAAGTAGGTCAAAGGTCCCCTATACCACCCCTGAGCAAATCTCCGGCCCCTACTTCGTCGGGCGGGGGATTAAAATACATTTGAAAAGCCGTGTTCATAAACACGGATAAAAATACATTTGAAAATCTGTGTTAATACATTTGAAAATCCGTGTTCATTACCCGTGATTGACTTTATATCAATAAGTATTTTAAGACACTATGAAACCCTGTCTATGTTGCATATAAAGCAGGCGATGATGTACAAGATATTTACCAGTTTATGTACCTGTAGCTATGATGGTAATTTTGTATTTTTATATGAAGAATTGTACTCTTTTTTTTCTATATCGGAGAGACGACAAACGCTACGAAAAAGGTAAATGTGCTGGTCTAGACGTTATGTTTAAT
This sequence comes from Flabesymbios commensalis, assembly GCA_964017125.1. Taxonomy (NCBI): domain Eukaryota; kingdom Metazoa; phylum Annelida; class Polychaeta; order Terebellida; family Flabelligeridae; genus Flabesymbios; species Flabesymbios commensalis. The sequence continues at coordinate 20,716,270 of OZ024904.1, read as the reverse complement.
TAATCTTAGGACTATAATAAAAACCATACACATGATAAAATTCATACACATATATTTTTAATTTATTTATAACAAGCAGAGTCCGGAAATTACTCCAAAAACCCTTGTAAATAATAAGGGTTATAGAGTGTATATTATCATAAATAAAATATATTTCATCATATGCACTATTTATAAAGTTTCATATTCATTTCATATTTCATCTAGTCGAGGCAGTTTCTGCCTGTGTTTTTTGTAAAAACGCCATGACTTTCCTAGCCAACAGTTTATCTGTGATATAACTAGTATTTATTAAAAGTATAAAAATAACTTGTTCTTGTCGCCGCCATTCTGAGAGAGCATATAGGAACCACTGTGGAAATAAGTGACCTGCACCAGGATACTTTTCAGTGTTTTTATCCCTGGTGTTCCATAATGGTGGTCACACTTGTAAGGGTCATTCCAGAGAAAAGGAGACTATTTGGGGTGTATTTTGTCCCATCCTAATTAAATTTATTTAAGTAATGTACAGTAAGTTTTTTCTTTTCCAATATATACAATGAACTAGTTTACAGCGTGTATTTATATATTTACATTATTTATGGTGATAGTTTAATTGATTTAGAATTTTTGAGAAACAAATAACATTAAATTGTCTACTAAGTTACTGTCCCAGTGCAAGGCCTATTTTTACAATGCTGTTGATGAATACATTACGCCAGTAATATAAGTTTGCTCTCCCTCACATATAATTTAGTATTATGGAACTTTTTCATAATGTCCCTCTTAGTCATGTCCACTATGTTACCATATTATTTCGACTATGGATGCAACCTGGTGAATAGATTCTAATCATTTTTTGCAGCAATGCAATATATTCACAGTCTATTAACAATGTAATAGTTCATTAGGCAGTTGTCCGTAACTTAGTGGACATTTTGTTAATAATTTTTTTGACACATCAGTTTTAAAAGTATACCCTAAACCAACCAAAATGGTTAGTCAGCATGGAAAACCATTATTTTGTATTCTTGTAAATGTGTTTAATGAAGTAGCATACACATAAAATGAATTCAGTTTAAAAAAAATATATCCTATTAGTCTCCTTTTCGCTGGTATGACCCGCATTTTGAATACATAATGTATTTATCTTACTGATGTAAACCCTATTTTTATGTGAATGCTGAATAAATCTATCTATCTATATATCTATAACCTGCGAAACTGTAACGGATAAGCTTACAACATTTATACTTAACATTGCATTAAATCAAATATGAGCTTGATAAGTATAAAATATTGCACATCTGTAATCACATTACTATTATTGTATGTAACTATTATTTCCTGTTGTTGCTATTTTGTTCGGCATTTTCTACTGTAAATATGGCCGGTTTGGATAAATAAGCATATTGTATAATGTATCTTAGTGTAGTAGGAGAGATAACAACGCATAGCTTAGTCTGACGTGCTGATTGAGAAAACCTGGACGGATTGTAGGCCTAAATAAAGACAAACACGATGATGTTGCGTGTGATTTTATGTACAAGCATAATGAACGTACATGCATATTTACAGGATGGCACATGAACGTGGTGAGAAGGAGACTACAGCGTGCGTGCAATGAGAGTAGAAAATAGAGATCCCTAGCAGACAGAGTGTCGTTTCTGCCACTCAAATGAGTGGCAGAAACGACACCCTGTCTGCTACAGGACGATATGGAGAAGTTATATTATTAGTGATATCATCAGCTGTAGTATTCTCAAAAGTAGTTTTCCATCTTAACTTTTTGAGATCGTTACTCCAGACTAAGGTTGTCAACTCAAATTCTAAAACTTGCACCACAATCTTAGATAACGTAGTATCTTAACTTGATCGACACCTCTGTATTTCAAATCGCTAATTTGCAAAATTGAAGTGAAACATTTAATTCGTTTGAGAATGGGCTGTGTTTATAGTTAAATCAATTTTAACCAGTACATTTGTGTAGTGAATGGAGAACTTAGCTCATAACTTAACTTTTAAGATCTTTTTAAAGTTATATGGCCGATGTTCTGAGACGATCCTAAATGTTATATATTCTGTACTGTGTATAAAAGTATGCTAATTCACTACAAGAATGTACTGCTTGAGGCGGACATAACTTAACCTTTAAGATCGTTTCTGAACACGGCCCCAGTAAACTCAATACGGTATCAGATTTCAGAATGTTGTGACAACCTCGTACGACGTCGCCACGACAATCACAATGCCAGCCGCATTTAATCTAGTTTTCCTAAGGATGTCGTTATGATTGAACGCTACTGTTAAAACAAAGTTAAAAAATAATAATTTATTAGCATGCAACCCCGGGGTCGTGTTTGAGACGATTGTTAAAGTTTAAGCTTAAGGCTCAGTTCATCCAAACCAGAACATTGATGCATCTTGGCACAAAACTTAACTTTTAGTATCGTCTCTCAACATGGTTTCCAAGTAAATACGAGACGTTCACCCAATTTCAAATAAATGAAATCACAACAACCTATGCCTTCATTGTCTGCATGCCGCACTGAAAGATCTTTGATATCGAAATACAATTGTAAATAAATTTTGGGCGACCAGAACAGAATAATTCTGTTGCGGTAGAGCAAAATGTAACTACTGGTAAATCAGAATAAAATTTGAATGTGAAGGAAATTCCAAGTCAGATGCATGACTTTGTCAACCAGCTGCAATCAGGTAGTGGTCTGACCACACTGTCTGATTTGTTAAATCTGAAATTATTGACAGAATTAACGAAAGTTTAACGAATTAACGAAAGTTATGTTTATTTCTGAAAAATAGACATAGAAATTAAGTTATTTAATGAAATGAGCATCTATCACACGAAATTTTATCAATTTCAATGTCCTTTTTTATATGGAACTTCACTGAAGCCGTATATATACGGTTCTAGTGACATATTTTAATTTATTTTTTCAAATAAGTCACAGCGGTTTCAAGTATGTTTTAAGACCGAATAAAATGCCACTGAAATTCATAAAATAGTTGCTCTTCAGTTAATCATTTAATTCCATTTTTCTGATGTTTATTTTTCAGAAAACATCAACATTTTTCGTCCTTTGAAGATGACATTATTGCAGCTTCAAATAAAACTAGGAACAAACAATTCAGCAGCAGTAGGGTTGACCCTATCTTGCAACGTTAGCCCAACGATAGGCCAACATACGGTGAAAGTGTGGTGTTTGCAGCGAGAAATTTCCCCCAGAACCTGTATTCTCGTACAAGTTACGATACATCGTAGGCTTCGGATTGGTCGAGATGGCCATCTCGACCAATCCTAAGCCTACGATGTATCGTAACTTGTACGAAAATACGGGCCCGTATCTGACATCAGAGTGTAAGCAGAGTGCATATATAATGAATGATTACAGACGAGTGCTGAAGCGATCAAGCGATATTATCTCTACATTTAAAACCATCATATACATACATCATGTAGGCCTACATGTACAATGTAATGACAAAGTATAACGTGGTGCTAGTATAACCCTAAGATTTTAAAGAATGACCTTAACAACCGCTGACATCTAATAAGTTATATTGTTAATTTAACATGGCTGTTTCTAAATCCAATAATAATTAATTATAGACCAAATAAAACCACTTACAGAGATGCGGGCAGCCGGACAATAAACACAGTAATGAACCGAAAAATGATAATTTGAAAACATAAAACGTAGTCGTGATTATATTGTTTTCTGAGGTTTGGATGCACCTAATTATACTAAATAAATTGCTGGGATTGTCTTAATATATATTAGAGATAATGTAAGCAGTCTGCCCCGCAAGCACAAAACATTTGTATAACATTTGTACAACGTCGGCCAACCGTCTTCGACGTTGGTCGAACATTGTACAAATGTTATACAAATGTTTTGTTTGCTGGGCAGTTCACTGTAAAGCTATAGCAGGCCTTCCAAAGTCTACTATTGCTTAACAATGAATCAGATGTGCTCTACTCATACACTATTTCTAATAGTTAGTATAAATCGTAGAATAATTTAACCTTTTCAGTCTACAGACGTCAGATTCTGATGTATAAAGACGGTCCCCGCGCTTAAAGAATTAAAACATTTCGAATGGCCCTAAACCAATAACATATGTATTCAAATGACTCGGATGGAGCTAACTAAGACATTTATGATGATTTCAAATTAAATAAAACCTTTTGATTTCCATGGTTTATACAGAAATATTTCAGCGCTGTAAGGGTTGACTAATCGCAGGCGTGCTCTGTTTGGCACATACTGATTCTAAGTCATCAGGGCCAGTATTCTCGTACAAGTTACGATATATCGTAGGCTTCTGATTGGTCGAGATGGCCATCTCGACCAATCAGAAGCCTACGATATATCGTAACTTGTACGAGAATACTGGCCCTGGTGCGGGTATTTATGTATAAACACTCGGAAAGCCATTAATACATAGCACATCAAAGTGTAATAAACGTACCATGTAACAAATAACGAAAGAAACACTATCATATCTGTCAAATCACTTCGCCTTGAATACCTGCACAAACTCACTGGCAACTAAAACATGAATACTATTATTACAAATAACTAAAACATCACTCCAATGTTATACATTATTCAATTGGTAAAAGAAAGTGTGAAGTTGAAACGTACCGATCAAAAATAATTATAAATTATTGAAATGATATTTAGAAATAAAATAAATCATGACATTTTGACAAAAAAAATACAATACTTTTGACGAGTTCGATTTTAATATTCCACAAACACGTCTAATATTGAATACAGTGTGTAATCGTCAAAAGCCAGTCTATTGTTATAACAAACAAAATGTAATACAATCACTGGTATCTATGTCAACATGCAACTGTTAAAACAGACTGTATGGGATAACAACATATCGAGTTCGGAATGTAACCTATGTCATTAACATAATACATGCATTATATGTACCACCGGTGGAAGGACATGGCTATATTAGTAACAGTGGAATTATTGACTGTTTAACCTTTAGAACACTGGTGTCGACTACATTGATATTTATTAACACTTGTGTAAAGTAAAGTAAAGTAAGTCTCAAATCTGTCACACTGATAAATGTTGTGACTTTATTTTCACAAATTGAAGTAATTTTCAGTCACTTGACGTTGTGATCGCGGTAGCGAGACACACCTTCAAGTGACTGAAAATTAAAATTTAGTAGCTCAGTGTTCTAAGGGTTAATAGGGTTGAAGGAATAACAAACACGAAACATTGACCCGATGTTGAATTTATGTTGGGCCAGCGTCGCAGACGGTGGTACAACATTAAACAAACATCGGGTCAATGTCTTATGTTTGCTTGGTATACCCCTAAAGAGAAATACACCCATTGTTGGCTTATTGTTGGGCTAACGTCACCGACAATTTGCCAGCATCAAGCCAGAAATGGATGCACGTCTAATGCTCGTTGGCACAGGACTGTCTACAGAACCAGTTTTCTTAGAGTTGTTGAGCTAGATCTTATACAACTACTTAATTACCAAACACGTCTAGCAATTACATGCACGATAACTAGTATATGTCAACACTTGGGTTATTTACTAGATAATTCGTTACTGATTTCGTCTTTGTCAAAGTTGTGAGAGTGTTAAGTATCAGTATAGCTCCAGTAAAAAACCACATGGCTCTTAACTAATCAAAATAAGATGGAACACCGTTCACTAGTCACCGCTCAGAGATCATTTTGCTGCGCACATTTGTCGCGCCATTGTTTTGGTTTTATTTTTATTTTTACGTTTTTTTATTTAGACTACAACAGTGTGTTTTAGATATTTATGACTTAATAAGTCAGTGATAACTTTTAATTATGTCAATAAGACATTTAGCCTGTCTGTCTGCATATATTGTGCGACCAGTTTTAAAGGCGAAACATGACTTGCATTTATGTTATATTTCGACTTAAATTATATAAAATCATTTATTTTCAGCAGTCACTTGTTGTGGATCGCGGTAACGAGACACAATTTCAAGTGAGTGAAAATTTAAATGATTTTCAAGATATATCATGAGATATTTATAATAGCTGTGATACTCCTATAAATCAGTTAGATCTGAAAGACAATGAGAGACCGCTAGAACAGGCTCATAAAAAGCACCACTTGTTAAAATAATTTATTTTCAAGTCTGAAATGACTTTTAATTATAAATGTCTGTAAAATATCTGTCTGTCTTTAGGAGGTAAAGCCCACAGGCAAACAACGTGGTTTTTTTTGTGTGTTGTTTGTCTGTGGCTTTGTTCAGCACCTTATAATAGTTCCCAATGCCAATATGACTATCCTACCAGTGTACGTATGTACACGCATAATGCTGCAAGTAATAAATAAATAATTTTCGTTGAGCTTTTATCTCCCTTATCATGATTATGTAGGTATTCTAAGATCTATAACGGTCGAAGTTTGTTCCATTCTGCTATGCTAAGTAACGTACTTGATACAGTCATAAGTCATCATCTTTAAAATCTTAATAAAAAATACATATGAACGATGTAATAATGGGTTTTTAATTTGGAGAATACTTTCACAACAAACATAAAACATTGCCCACTGCTGGTTTAATGTTAGTCCACCGTCTCTGACGCTTGCCCAACAGAATATCAACAGTGGGTCAAAATCTCGTATTTGCTAGGTTAACATTAAAAATGATTTCAATCATACATCATTCTAATAAGCACCGATGACGTCACTGACGTGTCAGCAAATGGTCTGTTTAACAGCAGTCAATTCCTCATACTTGCATCACCTATGTTTTATGAGAGGCCTGAATGGAAAAACATGCATATTTTGACATTTTCGAGAACCCCTTCAAACCTTTCAGTTCCAAAGATGATCCAATCTTCTTTTGACAGCAAGCGATCCATAGCTCAATAAAACAATCATAAGATGCAAAAACATGCAATTTTCTTTCGCATATGGACATTTTTTCAATCAGTTCAAGTTGGTAATTGCATCAGCAATGCCTACTTTGGTAATATTATATTCACTTCACCCTGAACAAAAGTTGGCTCTCGAAAGCAAATTAAAGCTCCTTTAACATATTTTATGACTTGCTAAGGCAAACAAAGTATTATTAAGATTTAAAGGGTAGGCTCCTATTAACCCAGAAAATACATCCAAATAAATTGTACAGCGTTCCGCGTCAAAATAGACGTCAAAAATATATTAATTTACGTAATTTACGTAAATCACGTAATTTATTGTTGACAAACGTACTTGCCGTTTTAGACTAACTGATATGCCTTCGTGGTAAATCATCACGTCAGCCACCAAGACCACATATCATCTCTACTATGGCCGATTGTGGAATTTTCTGGAATACATGTGTATTATCTGGTTATCAGAGATATTCAAGTGAAATTCTTTCTATTCAAGATTATACATCAGAGCTATATAATAGGTATGTGTGCTACTAACACACGTTGACTTACTGCCGGGCTAATGTTGTCCCTCCGTCTACGACGCTGGGCCAACATTAGCCCAGCATTGGGTCAACTTGTCGTGTTTGCTGGGTTGGTCATAGGCTGATCCCACATACAAAATGTGTCATAACATTTTTCACACTAACAGTACCATGAATGCGTAATTAGGACTGCTCAGCAAAGCCAAAAGGCAGTGTCTGCTTAATTGTCAGGTGAGCAGATACTGCCTTTTGGCTTTGCACGGCACTATAGATCAATGCAGCTAGCACAGGACACGTATCTAGGTGTGGTTTTACATGGCTTAGAGTGTTCGAAACCAACTCTCCCTGGTTTGTCTAAAAGTAGTTATGTTGTCTTCTATAATCCAAGTGTGTAGGCCTATCAGTACGTTATGTCCCCCATCTACGACACTGTTCAGCTTTTAAACAGCGTGAGACCAATGTCACGTGTAATGTTATGTAGGATTACGTTTTTTAGACAGATGATCATGCAGAGTTTGGCATTTAGCATTTCCATCTTCTATAATTTAATGTCACTATTATCAGTAGATATATGGCGTCACATATGAACATTAATACAGTGATGGCATCTATGAAAGTACAGTGAACAATGTAATATTACATCTAGTGGAGCACCGGCATACTTTACATCGTATAATATGTTGCATCAATCGTCCGTTTGGGTATGAAAAGGTGTATTTGAAATTTTGTGAAGTGGCAGATACACCCTTTCATATACAAGGGGACATAATAATTATGATGGCTGATCAAGTGAATGCAATGCCATGTTCAGTAATAGAACCAGTCTTCAAGTCAAGGAACATCCTCGCAGATACGAGACATTGACTCGATGCTGGTTTAATGTAGGACCAGCGACGACGACGGTTGACTACCGTTTACCCAGCATTGGGTCGATGTCTCGTGAATCCCTTAACTTCTCTGTTCGAGTCTATAGCATCGTGTAGGTTATCCGTGTGCTTGTGTTAAACATGCCGTAGCGTCACCTGGTGATTATTACGACCCGCGGGCCATGTCACGTGGCAGTGTAGCCAATAGCTGACTGAATCAGGATTTAACGCTTCTCCCACGACGAGCTAGATCTCTGTCATACCACACGGTTAGATATTCTAACTCTATGGTCAAACTGTCATCAAGGGTTTAAAGGTCTCACCCACGACTACGAACAGTAACGGGTGGGACCGTTTAATTCCAAGATGTGTGTGTGAAAACTTAACAAATCATTCCGATGTTTCTCGACTTTTAAAGAATCCGTTTTCCGTGGTGCTTTCTCTCACAGTCACTGTCACCATATTGTCAGTGACGTCAGTTATAAACACATGGTCCAGCAGAGGCTTCACTTCCTCAGGAGGCTTCCAGAAGGCCCGTACCTCAGGCTGCGCTTCTGACTCGTAATCACCGTTTTTGGCGACCGGTGACGTTTTACTAGAGTTCGCTTTGGCTTTCTTTTGGGCTTTTTTGTTCAGGGTTAGGCGGGCCTTATTAATGCTGATTCCTTGACGTGAGCGGCCTTTATCTATGCGGTATTTCTTGTTTTTAGATCCCGGAGGCCTTCCCGGACCTCTAGGTGGATTAACCTCATTCCGAGCTATCGCCACAGCCGCCGCCTGTGCTATCATCGCCTCCCGTTCCACCAACTTGGCCTTATCCTTAGGAGGTCTTCCTCTTGGTAGTCCTGTAGGGAACCGAGACCTTCTCACTGTGACCTTCTTCTTCGCCTTAGCGGCTTTCCTTTTCATAGCCTCAGCCAGCTTCATCAACTTGAGCTTCTTATTAGGAGAGCCAGGGGGTCTGCCACGGCCTCGCTTCACCTTGTGCAGTAGGGACTTCTTCTGGTTCTTGTAAACAGGACGAGACACTGACGTAGCCGACGTACTGCTGGACGACTGGCCGCCATCTTGTTTGCTGGCTGTGCCACCAGATGTCGCTTGACTAGGGGTATTTGGTGATATGGTGCTGGTCTTGGCTGTGTCCACACCACTACCACTCTTTGTGTGTTTAGGTCGGGTATCCTCATCATCTGTACTACTACTCTCTGTAGAGCTAGATGAGCTGCTACTACTACTACTGCTGGAGTCGTCAGAGTCTGATTGGGAATCCTTGTCGCCCTGGAGAAATACAAAAAAAATCACAATTAAAATGCTTCCATCAACAAATCTGGCATCGATTTCAAATTCACCAGTAAGTAAATCAATATTGAGTCACGCTAGTATTCGGATATTTGATTGAAATCTCATCAGCAACCTGACGATTTAAAAATTGTTTAAAACAAAAAAGTTTTGTTTTAATAGCAGGTGAAATTGGATGTAGGCCTGCTCTTGACGTACTTATATACCGCATAACATTTTTTTTAACAATTAGCTCATTCTAAAATGTGCCTATAATTATATTTTTGTGATATTATACTTCGCTATTTTCTTAAAATATTGTATTTCACATCTCAAGGGAAATAAAAATGAGAGGAAATAAAAGGGTTAAAATAACATCATCATTTCAGCAGGATTACCATGATTAAGATACACTGTCACCAATGAATCCCTTTATAGATTCCTTGCTGCCACTGACCAAACCAACATACGTAGTAGTAGTAGTAGTAAATCATTGCTTTACGTCACTTTTCGGCACAAAAGGTCTTTTAAGTGACATTATAATACGATAAAAACGTTGTAGTCAGTTGATGAGATGAATGATGTACAGATGATGATGTGAGGGTGGGGGTGATAGGGCATGGTGGGTTATTGAGAGCGTTTTCCTTCGCTCGATAAGGGGTTCTGGGCATGTCTAGGGGATATACCCCCAGACATACATACGTAATGGTATATAAATAGTCTAATGTACTAGGCGATCACGGGCGAAATAAACAGCGCATTATTTTATCAATATTACTTCTGTCCTGAATTATGCTATTGGTATCTTTCTGCAACTAGTCTCACAAAAATTTATTATCTGAATACATAATTTCCATGGAGGAAGTAGGACGCGACTAAAACCAGAAATGCATAATACAACCCACTACTTCCTTGTTTAAAATCAAACGCTCGTACTTATGTCACTGCAACACCCCAACAGGACATATACATAATATTTATTTTATCACAAAATCTAATCACAAAAATGTCAGTGATCTATACGGTATTAATGAGAATGGTGGATAAAAAGTGGCTCAAAAGGTGTGTGAGGGGGGGGGGGGGGTATGCAATGACGACCGATGTGCCACGTCTTCCTGCTGGTTTCCATTAACAAAATGTTTTATAAATGTAATGATGTAAAAAAGTAGAGGTCTTCTCGCTTCTCAGCCTGGCGATAGAACTGTATGTCGCCAGGAACCCTGTAATACCTAGATATGTAAAAATGACGACACTATTAACAAGTCTATCACCGTGTTTTGCATTTTTATTTGTCCTCTCAAACAAGAAAATTTGCAGGGAAAATTGGCATTGGATTTGCAAATAAGCTCCTGGCAGGTTTAACAACTAGATTTATCGTGGTATCTTAAAAGTTCCAACATCCATGCAGCTATTGTTTTTCATTTTCGTTCACGTTTAGGTGTGAATTTTGGTAGTGAATAAAATAAACTAGTTTGAAAATACCGAATGTTTTATTGTGATAGCTCAAAACCATTTTTGTATTCAATCTAATTTATTCACAATAAGATGCATAGCTACGAGCGTCGAGTTTGACCCTTATCACGCTGAAATATTTCTGTATAAACCATGGAGACCAAAGGGTTTTTCAACTTGAAATCATCAATAGAGAGGGACATGGCACAATGGTTAGAGCGTGGCGCTCTGCCGATGTCGCTGCCTGCCGTGCGGTTTCTAATCCCGCTTGGTGCAGGAATTTCAGAGAAATATCATGTTTCTCCCCTCTCAATCTTGGGACATTGTTAAGATGTTGTGTCCTTGGGCAAGGCACTTCACCCTCAAATGCTTCACTTGACTCAGGTGAAAATGATTACCTGGTAGGACAGAGATGACAATGTGTACGATGAGTTCAATGCGCCGAAACGGCTGCAGGACTGTATGCTCTCCGTGGAGTTGAAGTGGCACACGAATGAACAGGTCCAGTGACCAGGGAGTAAGATGTAAAGTCGGATGATAGGTCTTCAGACTTGATATCAGACTATAAACCTGCACCTTTACCTTTACCTTTATCACACCTGTAGGTCTTAGTTAGCTCTTTCCGCTTCATGTGAATACATATGTTATATTTTAACCCTTTCAGTGCGGGGATCAACTTTATACGTCAGAATCTGACGTCTGCAGACGTCAGGTTCTGACGTATAAAGACGGTCCCCGCGCTGAAAGGGTTAAACCTGTGATTAGGATTGTTAAAAATAAAAAACAGAGATGGAATATAGGTGATAATGTACTTTGTCTGTGCTACGTCGACGAGTTGTGCGTGTTATCTGACGGTTGGATCAATACAACACAGACAGATAATGCACAGGAATACGCCGTGAATATCAAACCACCAAACAGGTTGACTTATATCACAGGAAAAGGTCAGACAGCACGTCTTGTATATAGGTGAAGTTCATCAGCGTGTTTACCGGTGTTTATCCATAAACAAACCATGTGCTGACGTTATTCACGCTGTAATGAGATATAATTCAACAATAAATTTATACTATTGTTAAAATGCAAGAAAATTCCAAATATATTTATAGATCGCCAATGCTAAAAAAACATTCCATTTGATAAGCCTACAGTGTGTTGGACGTTGCTCATGATGTTACGAGATATTAACAATAATATATATTTATTTTTTGTGAAAATGTAACAACTTACTCACTCAGTATTTGTAAAGAAGTGGGGTTTTTTCAACATTGATCTATTTGCAAATCTTATATTTACTTAATTTAAAAGACTCCCTCTTTTTACTCATCATTGTCATGTAAATTATTTATTTTGTTCAATTTCAAGTGCCTTGTAGAATTGCTATTGTCGAAAGTCCTTTAAGTTGTAATTATACACAATTATTCCAGTGAGTATAGATAATCTGTGGCTGTGGGGACTGCAGGAGATTTATTTTGCCGATTTATATATATGATGATCAGCCATTATCAACAGTTATATTGTCTGTGATTCGGTTGTTTTATCCGTTTAATTACAGGAGATACAATGTTTACCGCAAGTATAGGTGAGTGAGTGAATATTGGTTTACGTCGCTTTCTGCACAATTTTGGCAATATCGGGTAGGAAGTCCGTAGTCGGTACTTTGCCATACTATTATTCAATGACTTCAAGGGTTCTTTGTAGTGCACAGTACCATAGACAACAGTGCACACTTCAAGCCTTTGAATAGTTTGTAGCACAGTAAATTCACAATCCCGATGACAAATATCCGACGCGGCCGGCCACGCAGTATAGGTAGCAGCTTGACAATCCATCAGGTCGCTATATAAGGACAACATCAAGAGAACCCAGAAAAAAAAGCGACGCTGACCCAGAGCTGGTTAAATGTGGGGCCAACGTCGCAGACGGTGGCCCAACATTTAGCCGGCACTGGGTCAACGTACCGTGTTTGCTGGGAGTCCCTGTAGTTGCCTGCTCTGAAGGTTTTCTACAATCAGTCATTCTGACATAGAAAAAAGCCAGACAGACCAAAATCAATACTGGCTGGATGCTTAAGCTATCAAAAAAAGAAAAAATCTGAAAGGAAGACTCGACGGGAATTGCCAGTGAAACGTTTGCTTTGACTACAGCATCGCCAGACATCTGAAGTTGTTTACATCGTGCTTTTAGCTCTGGTATAAATAAACAGCCGGGTAGCATCAGCGGAATATTATATAATGGATGAACATTACTATTACACTTAGTATTTAACATGTTTAAATCAGGCTACACATTTGAAGCTTAGACGAAATTAATAATTATTAATACATGAAAAAGCAAAAAAACGATTAGAGAATGATTGAACATATCCAATACAAATAGTAAAATCCCATGCACGTAACATCATGAATATATTCTTCAGCGATTAATATTGCCAAGAATGGTAGCTCCCCCACATTATATTCAGCTCTCTGTTCTTATAAGGTATGGCCTATATATCTGTAATAAAGAGTGTTCACCAAATCTGGTATACTGTTGGGCACCGTCTACGATGCTGGCCCAACATTATACCCACACTGAGTCAACGTCTTGTGTTAGCTTGGGAGGCTACTACTAGGATGGCAAAAGTTTTCTACATATCATCCAGGCTTTCAGCTGAGTGGACTATGTGATTTATCATGCCTCATCATTCCCCTTCGAATCCCCGGTGAACCATCCCAACAGTGTTAACCCTTTGAATGCTAAGCACGACCATAGTCGTTTCAATCTGTTATATTAGTAAGTTAAATTTTCGGGGGCCTAAAATGTTAACCCTTCAATACAATTTTCACCCACTTGACGTTGTGTCTCGCTGCCGCGACCCACAACTTCAAGGGGGTGAAAATTAAACAAAAATCAAAATATATGCTAATTTCGCAAATTTGTTCGTTTAGCATTAAACTGTTGTCCTCTTGACGAATTATCTGTCAGCATCATTCGTATGTTAAGGTATTATAACAATTGTATTGATTATTTTCTGTGACAAATAGACAAAAAAAATTAGTTAATATTTGAATGACATTTAAATGGATTCGCAGATAAAGCTCGTGGCGGCGGCGCAAAAATGTCAAACACATATATATCATTCTATATAGAAGCATTACGATAGTATGGGGATGATGCGTTCCGATAGTTTCTCGAATGCTTAATATATTTCTTAATCATTGCAACCCACAATTCAAGTGTTTAAAATAACCTAGATCTTAAAGTTGATGTAAAATATGTTTATATTCTGTACTTAATACACGATGCACATCTACAGAAAACATATATGCAAACTTAAAGCTATGGAGTAAATTTTTTCATCCACTTATGATTGTTGGTAAAATTTACTGAAATATGTACAAGCAAAATCTATGTCAATCTAGCCAATTTAAAGTCCGTTTGTCCTTCGAATTCTTATGTTTGAAGGACAAATACAAAGGATGAAATGGCTAGAGATGTGATTAACACTTTAAGAGTTAACTGCAAAGTAGCGTTTACCATTTAGCTTGAGATAACTCACGTTTTGTCTGGATTCTTTGGAGTTAGAACCATGTCTGGAGCTGCTGGAATCATCACTATCAATCCTTAAAATAAACAACAATAATGTCATACAAACTGATATATGATGCCCAGGGACAACAGTGTATTTCCTTGCTATACCAATACTACATGATTCAACACTTGTGCAGGTAGGTTGTCAGGATGTATTTTTTATTCTGTTCAAGCTGGAATTTGTAATTGTAATTTTTAACCTCAAATGACGATATATATTTATATTATTGATAAATAAAAATCTCAATAATTAAATCATTTGATTAACACTTGTGCTGCTGTGACCGTACACAGATACATATACGGTTTCAATTTTTCAATGCAAATAAAATGCCACTGGAATTTATCAAGTACTTTGTGACAGATGTCCAGTTAATAGAGTGATTCGTCTTGGGGGATATCTATTTTTCATAGGACGCGATTACGTATAAATATTTCTAATGATTTGAAGCTGAAAATTGCGTTAGCAATTCCAGAATTTAAAAATTCAAACAGAAAATTCAGCAGGACAAGGGTTAAAGGGACTGGCCCAGGCTAAAATCATCAGAAAATCGGTGATTTTATTTCGGGTTCTTAATATGACCATATGATGTAAACATGTACATGGACTAGAACTGCAATTTTTTATAATTTTTGTGCTGCGCATTCACCAGTTAGGCTAGATATAGAGACGAAATTCCTGATTTCTAATTATTGACAACCATGTCAAAAATAGGAAATGCGGGAATTTCGTCTCTATATCTAGCCTAACTGGTGAATGCGCAGCACAAAAATTATAAAAATTTGCAGTTCTAGTCTATGTACATGCTTACATCATATGGTTATATTAAGAACCCGAAATAAAATCACCGATTTTCTGATGATTTTAGCCTGGGCCAGTCCCTTTAACTGAACATCTATAACAAACTACAGCGGCATTCTATTAGGTTCGAGACTGTCCTTAAGACGTATATGTAGTAGGACAAGTTAACAAATCGCAGAAAGCCTTTAATTCTTAAGATAATTAAATCGTGTAAAAATTACGGGAACGTTAACATGGTAAGCATCCAAGGATAAAAACATTTATTTTCCAAAGCTGGATTTTGTTCTCCTTTTGATACATGTTCTATGTACTCGAGCCGCAGAATAAATATTGGTGTTATTGTCTGGCTAATATAACATGTACAATGTGACATGTAGATGTTGGCATCGATCAAATGTGGAAAAAATATCCAAACAACGAGGGCTGCCCAACGTTGGATTACTATTTACAGACGATGGCCCAACAGTAAACTAACGTTTGGCTACCGTCTCGTTCTAACTGGAATACTGTCTAATACCATTTACATAATACCTTGATATGTATGCCCAAGCGACCATAAAAATATATATTTATTTGGGGTTTTTTCAGTGTATTCATGTACCGTTATACTTATGACGGAGTGGTTTATTTTAGAGAGCTGACCTAATGCTATATAGTTGTAAAGCTCTACAGATGTAAAGCTATACAGATGCAAAGCTATACAGATGTAACGCTAGACACACAGCATTACTTGCGAATTATTATTAATAATTGATGCACATCATTTCAGAGCGAAACAGGCTTACTAGCATCATTTCGCGGATGAAAAAAAACCTCCACATAATAACTTAGTACTTTTGACGTCGTTTATGCCGTAGACCCATAACATAGGTATTCAAAGTAATCAGAAAAAGCTAACTAAGACATTTAAGCATTCAAATTGACAGAAAACCCTTTGGTCTCCATGGTTTATATAACAATATTTCAGCGTTATAAAGGTTAACTGAATCCCCCCCCCCCCAGGCTCGAGTGATTGGAAAATACTCGGATTTATAAAATTAGTCGACATGAGTGCTGCGGGGCTAAGTTTATATAATATATTATCAGATATGTTTGACTCACCCTGTGCGGAAGGCTTCCAGTAGTCTCTCGTCTAGAATATTCTCCTGCGGCTCCCACGTGTTGTGCCTGGCAAAGGGATAAATAGGTGATTGTAGACTACCACTTGACAGTTATTATGTCATTATTTGTCTAGTGTTCATTGTCATGAAATCGATTTGTCATGTTTGTGGACAAGCTATTTCTATGACAGACAGATATCAATTATTCATTCTAACGCTATCAAGAGTTAAAATAAAAGCTGAAATAGTAGACATTAAAATACAAATAATGGGTACGAGTGAATTCGAATATGTTGATTGAGATAAACTTAATTTATGAACGTTTGATACAAAAAATTAATAATACATATAAATTCACGACAACTAGATAAAAGCATTTTAACATACATGTCGAATTAGCGCGTTATTTTATTTGCAAAAAGTTCTGTAATTAAAGTAAATGGTAATACACAATCGTCTAAACCAGTAGCTCGAGGCAGAATGCGCTTTATTCACAGCTATAATCTCATCATGTCATATATTCATTTATTATAATAATAATAATGTAATAATAATACATTTTATCCAGCCTTCAAAAGAAGAGAACAAGTACATCAAATACAAAAGTAACATTATTGCAGTAATAAGATTTTTCTAAAACATCACTAAAACGACCTAAACAGTAAACTTCGGATGTGTCGATCATGTCGATGTTGGCTATTAGCAATACCTGTCGGATACCATCAGTTAAATCATATTCAGTCATGGAGGCTTTCGTAGATCATTGTGTGCTGTGAGCATATGACTTATCAAAAATACATGTATATTTAATCAGAAGACCAGCCGGCCACCATAATCCCAAACCCCGCCCACGGCGTGATATTTTACAGGGTGCATCCTTCCCTAAATTCTCACATTTTGTTTTAATGATCTACCCATCTAGCACAGTTTGCCATGTATATTAGACATAGTGTCAGTGATAGTCAGTGAAGGCCATTTTGTCGGCCCTTTTAAATTTGATAAAGTAGACATTTCAGGGCATATCCCTCCCCGAGATGAAATGAAATCAATGGGGGTTGAGGCCACTGTTGTGCAAATATTGGCTAAACTGGGCCAAGAGATCCTCATGCGGATGGTGAGATGAATGAGATGAAACTGCCTTCCAGACACGGGCTTCGAATTTCGAGTCCTGACCACTCCAACCACTGCACCAGTGCTCCCGACTGACTGACTGAGTTCGAAATTTTCCAGGGCATATCCTTCCCGGAAACCGCACATTTTGTTTAATAGTATTGGTCTACATGTAGCTATTTAGTACAGTTTGCCAGATATCAGGAATATTAAAGTTAATTAGAGCCGATAATCGGCTATTTTAAATTTAATCAAGTCTAGGGGCATATACCTGAAACCGCACATTTTGTTTTTTAGTAATGGCTAATTATCTGGCACAATTCGCCGGATATAAGCACAATTGAAAAAATAAGCTATTCTGGCCGAGAGATGTTGGTCAAAAACTAGGTTAAAGGTCATAACCACTAAAAGGCACATATACACCCCTAAAGGATGTGTGTGTGCAATATGAAGAAAGTTACCCCCAAGGTTTTCTGATATCCGAGGGGACGCCAATACCCAAACCTCGTTGGGCGGGGGATAAAACCGATACATTGTGTTTGTTAATGACGTTAACTATGGCTATCAACAGTGATCAAATCAGTATGTGTAGCTGGGAAATATATTACTTATCAGCTGGATACTCATACATGTAGTATATGTCGTAAAACCAAAGAGTTTAGACTCCTTCGTAGAATAAATTGCGGTTGTCACGGAGGTCTGATATCCAGCAAAATAGGAAACCACCACACTCCACCACAGGTACATGTCAAATATTCTAAATTATAATGTTAGACAACAGACTCCATTTAACACTTTCAGTGCAGTGCTTTTAAGCCTTTTGCATCACGTTGTTCTAGATTAAAATATTGACTTATATCTATTAAAGCGTGTAACGTTCCGTGCGGAGAAATCGCAAAACAACGAATTCGACGTGACACACTGGGGAGTGATTTTTTTAGAATTTTTTTTAGATTTTTTTTTGTGATTAAATGTGAGGAAACCCATTTTAAATTGTTACTGTTATCATGATTATGAGAAACTTTCACATTAAAAAAATGTTTTTAAAATTAACTATAACTAGGTTGAATGCGATTATATAGTGGTACATAACCCTTCAAGGGTTAGGCTATACCAATGTTATATATGGGGTAAGGCACTAAAAACATAACGACGGGTATCCGGGTGAAGATGCAAAGTGTAATATTGTATAGGTCTTAGAAAAGTTACAGATGTTTAGGGGTGTAATAATGGAGCGGGAATTCCATGTTCAACACATTCATCACAGACCGGGAGATAAAGTGAGCAGTTCACCGTGTTTTACTAGACAAGCGAAGACGAAACGTTGCAACAATTACTGTCTTAATGTTCGACCACCGTCGCAAACGGCGGACCAGCGTTAAACTGATATTTATGGGTGAATGTCTCCACCGGGCCACAAAGCTAACGGTCTGGGTAGATGATGAAGTAGATTTGAAGTTCAGGGTTGACATGAAATATCACCTGCGGGCACGAACAGGTATTAATTTAGTAATATGATACTATTCCAGCGAGCACCAGGCATTATTTCAATGGTAATTTACCCTTGAAACGATACATTCAAAATATTAATTTCACCCACTTGAAGTTGAAGTCGCGAGAAAATTACTCATAGTTGTTTAATTTGAGACCAAACATTTGAAAAATCGTAGACGATGGCCCACCATTAAAACAGCATTGAAACAACGTTTAGTGTGTACTGGTATGTGTATATCGAGACATTCTGCAGGGCGTAGAATTAGCTAATTTGATACTATGTGTAATATATATACCATAACATGAACACAAAAATATGTGCAGGCCTATCAGTGATATGCTACAATGCTGACACAAAATACAACACAATATCAAATAATTCTCTAGATAGAATACAATTAGATGTTCACCACAGATTATATTGTATAGTTTAATATTTTATGTTTATTACCATATCCGTACATACGAGCACCTATTTTTCTAGATAGAATAAATTAGATGTTCGCTACAGTATTGTATAATTTAATATTTTATGTATATTAGCATATGTAAGCGAGCACTTATTAATTCAAAATTAAATGTATTCCAAATTTAGTATCTCCATAATCTACTGATAAATCATGATATGCGTCGTTTCACCCGGAATTTCTTAATATTCCACTATCAACCAGCCGACCTATACATATATCACTACATGTGATACTAATAGATTACATAGTATAGTAATTTGAAACACTTTCGGAAATTATGGGTGAAACCAATTAGGTGATGCCTGTTGATAACATATAATTGATGACATTATACAATCGGTGCATCAGAAAACATCGGCATGTTTAATATGTGGTGCTAATTGCAACACTTTGATTTCTATGTTTGTTCAAAAAGATGTTTTATTTGATGCACTTTTTGAACCGAGTATAGTACTCCATCCCCAAAAATGAAAGAATTGTACATCCTGTCACGTGACGAGATCATTGTCATCATTCAGTTGTTAATTAAATATACTTTCTAAGAGACCGTCACATTATAAACAGTTAGTGTCATGATGTACTTGTTGACTCTATAAAAAGGAAATGCCCGGTATATGGTATATATCCATTTGAATATGCATCAAAGAGTGGTAATTATTATGTTCTTTGCAGTGAAATACTGCTATTAAATTGTTCATCTTCTGACACAATGAGCACTGATTTTTACCAAGAGACGTAATCAGATAATGCCTATACTATACTCGGATTCGCATTAACCGTAGAGAACGAATTTCGTTGATTTTTCCATCAATTCTCAACCAACTTCATGAAATTTTACAAGCACTATTTTCTAGTGCTGCGGCGACTACACTGAAAACTTCATTGAAACATATTGAAAAATTTTAAAGTCAGTCTCTTTAACATGCAGTAAACGTCACCATCTATAAAACCATTTTTATGACTAGAAAATAGTCTGTGTAAAATTTCATGAAAATTGGTCGAGAATTGACTGAGAAAACAGCGGAATTCATTCACCCTGGTAATCATGTTAACGTGAATCTGACTACAGTCTTGATAGCACACCGCTCTCTTGTAGAGTTATAATCATGATAAGTATGGCAGTAATGTGATCGCTGTTCATCACTGTAAGTTATCTAGCCAGGATAATTTGTAATAATTATATTCTAGTGATTTTAACACATTATTCGTGCTATCATCTAGATGGGAGAGTACAGCACATGTTCAATGCATAAGGTGTTCGACTGAACATGCTAAAGGCTCACACATTTGGACGAGTACTGTTTTTCTCATATCGCACTCAAGTGAACATAGTTTACATATCACCATTTTGTCACATCACGTGATATATTAAACTTCAAATAGTAACACGATAAAGGGCTATACTTACTTGTTACTCCAGCCTTTCCATTTCACCAAGAATTCTGCTTTGCTCTGAAACAAACATTGCGTAAATATTAACCCTTTTAATGCTGATCACGACTATTGTTGTTTTTATTCTGTTTTATTATTTGACCACACCACTGTTATTCGGAATGAAATGTGTGTCTATTAAACATCAAGATTTGCTAATATTCATGCTCAAATTAAACAAATATGAGTAATTTTCAACCACTTGAAGTTGTGGGTCGCGGTAGCGAGACACAACTTCAAGTGGGCGAAAATTTAAATAAATTAACATATATATAAATTTAGTTTGAAAAATCTCCCCCTCCAAAACGCAATTAGAAAGCAGCAAATGGCTGAATGGTAATATGATCATATCATCACATGCTGGTTGTTCAAAATGCCTGCAATATTTTATGGGAGCTGTTATCATATAGCTCTCACACGATAAAATACAGGTATTATTACATATGTTCTAAAATCAACTGAGCGTATTCATAAATGCAGTTAAGCTCAATTAAAGTATACTATCTCAGTGGTTTTGATTGTTTATAGATTAAACGCGATCCATCGGCAGGAGCACAGAACCTCCTTGGTAGAGTGAGCCTTCGCTGACTAACTATATACAGATATAGGGCCTAGTCAGTGATTTTATAGTCGTCACGTGTATAGCAAAATGCATGGAGATGTATGAAGAGGCTAAAATTATTTGTCCATAACATGAACTCTGTGGTCATAGTAATATTAATATTAACTTTATGGTCATAGTCATATTGCTATTAATAGCCCCGTTTGACCCATACTGAAAATGTACTTTGATGCAAATCTGCATCAAATACGTTAGTAAAACCCGCCCTTGTCTCCCAAGTGACAAGTAAGGGTCGACTCCAAGCAAGCGCAGGACGCTGGCCCAATGTTAGATTAATGTGACACGGTATTGGATGAACGTATGATACTTTCGTGTTTTCAATACTTGTCAAATACGGTCGAAGTTTCGCTGTTCAAATCATTACTAACTTATCCTTATCGCTGTACAAATCATTACTAGCTTATCATTGTGTAACACAAAATGTACTTTGTATTAATACTGAAGAAATCATGCACCGGTTTCGAAATGATGGGCAAAATTGAATGGCTGCTAAGAATGGTTGGGCCTACTAAGAATTGTGGCCGCCAAAAATTGTTTGCTTATAAAACTGGAAATATTTTTCGTTATATACATAATATACGAATGAATCCCAGCATATTTTTAATCGCTGAACTGCAATCAAAACCTTTTCGTGGCAAAGCATGTGAGTGCCTACTTACAAAATTACGAGAGATTCAGATAAGCGGCTCACAAAATTATTACATTACATTACATTAAATTATATTCTATTATATTATATTTTATTATTATATTATATTTTAATATTATATTATATTATATTATATTATATTATATTATATTATATTATATTATATTATATTATATTATATTATATTATATTATATTATATTATATTATATTATATTATATTATATATGATAATATTATGATATGATATGATATGATATGATATTATATTATATTATATTATATTATATTATATTATAGTATTATATTATAATATATTATTGTATTATATTATATTATATTATATTATTGTATTATATTATATTTTAATATTATATTATATTATATTTTAATGTTATATTATATTATATTATATTATATTATATTATATTATATTATATTATATTATATTATATTATATTATATTATATTATATTATATTATATTATATTATATATTATTCACCACCGGATAATATAATCACGCAAGGTCACGTTCTAAATGCTGTGGCTAAAACGAACATTTTATATTATAGTACAGCAACTCAATGCTGCTACATTGAGTTGATTGAATGCTAATTGATTTTGCATACAAGTCACTAAACCACGAGGTCATTGTTCTTAAGAACATCCCATGAATGGATTTTCCTGATATATAATCAATATAACCCCGCAAACACGAGCTGTCCACTAATGTGGTAGTAATTAGAGATCAACGTCACAGACACCTGGGTCACCATCAATATTAACACCCCAACATAATAATCATGCTTGTGTACAACAGACCATCTGTGATTTTAACATATCTTAAGTGTTAACCCTTACAACGCTGAAATATTTTTGTATAAGCCATGGGGATAAAAGGGTTCCTTTCAATTTGAAATAAATGTCATAGTTAGCTCTTTCAGCTTCACTTGAATACCTACATGTATGTTATCACTTATGGGTCTACGGCCATTATAAATATTTTACTCTTTCAGTGCAGGGATCAACTTTAGATGTTAGAATCTGACGTCCACAGACAAAGTCGGTCCCCGCACTGAAAGGGTTAAACAACTCGAAGCTATTCATTTAAAATGTTTATTGATTTGGAAGTTGCGTCTCGCTGCCGCGATCCACAGCTTCAAGTCACTGAAAATGACTCCGTTGATTCGTTAAATGCGGTCATATTGTATATCTGCGACGATAGCCCAACTTCTAACCAGGAAGTGGGCACCGTCTGAGCTTGCTGATTGATATTCTCAGTATAATTATACTCAACAAACAAGAGACGTTGACCCAACATTGGTTTACTGTTGGGCCACCGTCTACGACGCTGGCCCAGCAGTAAACCAATGTTGAGCCAACGCCTCGTGCTTGCTGGGTAGATGTCACAGGGTGCATATCATCAGCAAACATGAGACGTAGACAATGTTGGCTTAATGCTGACTCATCGTCTACGACGCTGGGCCAGCATTAAGCCAACATCGGGTCAACGTTTCGTGTTTACTGGTCATACTCACCTTTCATGGGTCTTATTTTACAGCCCATAATAGAACATGCTGAGCCGACTGGCAGTAATAAATCACTTAAATAATACGACATAACTACCATTGATGTATCGGCGTACAATCAGCGTATACCGCCCATTATATGACTTAACTAAGGCGCAGTATATGACTTACCTAAAGGTCACCACGTCTAGTTAACACACGAACGTTATGTTTTCTAAACCCTGTGACCTACATCACGGTTTCTAGGTCACGCTCTCCACAAACAAAAGTCATTTCCAAATAAGCCTGTCATGTTTGAAAAGGATGGTCATCTCTTCGTGAAGTTTGTTGTGAGCTCGACAGAGCATTACCCTCAAAGCGCTGAAATATTTTTGTATAAACCATGGAGACCAAAAGATTTTTTCAATTTGAGATCATCATAAATGTCTTAGTTGTCTTTTTCCGCTTCATTTGAATACCTATGTTATCATGGTTATGGGTCAACGACCAAAATAAATATATTTACTCTTTCAGTATGGGGATCTAAAGACGTCAGATTTTGACGACGAAAGTTGATCACCGCGCTGTAAGCAGGTAAGGGTTAAAGTGTAGTTTCGTCAGGTAATTAATCCTTAGTGTTAGTCACGTTTATAGTGGGTTTTTGCCTTTGTGTTTGTCTTTTAAAACAAGAAAATTCGAATGAGAAATGAGCATTACATTTGTTAGATTAGCATAAGTTCTGATTCAAATCCTACAAAATTAAAATTAACATGATTAACATGATTAATGGCGAATACTGGGACGAAACGAGTGTCGCGCAGCACAGCAAACACTGAGACATTGCCCAATGCTGGCCCACCGTAAATCGACGCTAGCCTACATAAACATTAAACCAACGTCTGGTGATGGCGTCCCAATCTCTCACAACGATGGGCTGTCCCATTGCAGGTATACACGTCCCAGTCTTTCACGCGTTCTGGGCTGTCCCATTGCTAGAGTACACGTCCCAAACTCTCACTTGTTCTGGGCAGTCCCATTGCTGACGTACACATCCCAATATCTCATGCATGCTGGGCTGTCCCATTACTGGGGTACACGACACGCTCCAGTCTCTCACGCGCGCTGGGCTGTCTAATTGTTGGAGTACATGTCGTAATCTCTCACGCGCGCTGGGCTGTCCCATTGCTGATATACATGTCCCAATCTCTCACGCGCACTGGGCTGTCCCATTGCTGGAGTACACGTCCCATTCTCTCACTCGCGCTGGGCTGTCTCATTGCTGGAGTACATGTCCCAATCTCTCACGCGCGCTGGGCTGTCCCATTGTTGGAGTACACGTCCTAATCTCTCACGCGAGCGGGGCTGTCCCATTGTTGGAGTACACGTTCCAATCTCTCACACGCGCTGGTCTGTCCCATTGCTAGAGTACACGTCCCAATCTCTCACGCGCGCTGGGCCGTCTCATTGCTCGAGTACACGCCCCAATCTCTCACACGCGCTGGGCTGTCCCATTTCTAGGGTACAAATCCCAATCTCTCACACGCGCTGGGCTGTCCCATTGCTAGAGTACACGTCCCAATCTATCACACGCGCTGGGCTGTCCCATTGCTCGAGTACACGCCCCAATCTCTCCCAGGCGCTGGTCTGTCTCATTGCTAAAGTACACATCCCAATCTATCACATGCGCTGAGCTGTCCCATTGCTCGAGTACACGCTCCAATCTCTCACACGCGCTGGGCTGTCCCATTGCTCGAGTACACACCCCAATCTCTCACGCACGCTGGGCTGTCCCATTGCTGGAGTACATGTCCCATTCTCTCACTTGCGCTGGGCTGTCCCATTGCTGGAGTACATGTCCCAATCTCTCACGTGCGCTGGGCTGTCCCAATGCTGGAGTACATGTCCCAATCTCTCTCTCACGTGCGCTGGGCTGTCCCATTTCTAGGGTACAAATCCCAATCTCTCACACGCGCTGGGCTGTCCCATTGCTAGAGTACACGTCCCAATCTATCACACGCGCTGGGCTGTCCCATTGCTCGAGTACACGCCCCAATCTCTCACACGCGCTGGTCTGTCTCATTGCTAAAGTACACATCCCCATCTATCACATGCGCTGGGCTGTCCCATTGCTCGAGTACACGCCCCAATCTCTCACACGCGCTGGGCTGTCCCATTGCTCGAGTACACACCCCAATCTCTCACGCACGCTGGGCTGTCCCATTGCTGGAGTACATGTCCCAATCTCTCACTTGCGCTGGGCTGTCCCATTGCTGGAGTACATGTCCCAATCTCTCACGTGCGCTGGGCTGTCCCAATGCTGGAGTACATGTCCCAATCTCTCTCTCACGTGCGCTGGGCTGTCTCATTACTGGAGTACATGTCCCAATCTCTCACGCGCGCTGGTCTGTCCCATTGATAGAGTACACGTCCCAATCTCTCACACGCGCTGGTCTGTCCCATTGCTAGAATACACATCCCAATCTCTCACGCGCGCTGGTCTGTCCCATTGCTTGAGTATATGTCCCGAACTCTCACGCGTGCTGGACTGTCCCATTGCTGGAGTACACATCCTAATCTCTTACACGCGCTGGTCTGTCCCATTGCTGGAGTACATGTCCCAATGTCTCATGCGTGCTGGGCTGTCTCATTGCTCGAGTACACGTCCCAAACCGTCACTTGTGGTGGGCTCCACTTATCCGCCTCAGAATTTATCTCAGAATTGTTTTTTTTCTATTTTCCAAGAAGCATAATAACCAATACGCTGGTATACGTTGACAAACGCTAGTAGTTCGTTAAAGCACAGAACCGTTTTATCTTTCAAAGACGGCGGTACACGATAGCATGTACGGTGGCATTCGCTATAGGATACGCTGGCACACTGCAAGGCCCAAATTATTTTTGAACATGTTCAAAAATTGTCTGCGTGTGGTTTATACGCTAAGAAAACGCTGAACACGTGAATGCTAGATGTACGTTACTTATAGGTTAAGTACGCTGGTCATATACATGCACGTATCCTAACATGAAACTGTGGCGAGTATTCATAGCGCAATGTGGAGTATCTGCTGCTTAATATATAGGCCTAGCTGTCTCGCACTTGATATTGGAATGCTGGACATGTGGGCTGAATACGCTACAAATACGCTGCAAAATACGCAGGTTACGTTGGTCATAGGCTGGCAATATGCAGTTCATACACTGGTCATATAAAATTGTCAGGTCATACGCTGGCAATAAGGTACAATTCGGCCCTTTTGCAAGGGTATATAGTTTGTGACTAGGACACTTAATTTAATAATTTCCAAAAGCAACGCATACGTTTTGCTCATACGTTGTACTGTGCCAGGGAAAAATTTGTTCAGTATCGCATAGCAAAGTGCTACGCAATTTTACCCATTTGCTAATCAAATTTGTAATTGATTAGCAACATATTTATACACCAATGATCAGGGTGTCTAGCAAGTTACAACTTGGATGAGAAAATTGCTAATCAATAATTTTCAAACAAATTTTCCCCTCTGTGACACAGCCTTAAGTTAGTTTTGTCATTAAATAATAGAGACACTTTAAGTTTTTAAAAAACTGGAAAGTCAATAATTTTCAACAAAGAATCAAAAGATATCGCGTTATCTTGGGCTTTAGGGCTCGGTGCACATTTGGTGATGTATATATATGAAAAACATTAAAATTCTTAACTTTCAGTGAGAGCTAAATCAATGAGAGGCGGTGGCGACGACGGGCGCGGAAAAGAATAGTTAGGGCCCTTAACTTTAATAGAGAAGCACATGCGCGCAAGTTCCACTTGGCTTTGACCTGTTGACTAGTCAGGCTGTCATAGGCGCAGAAGCGACATCAACCATTGTAAAACTTAAAAGGGAATTACATTATCGGTAACGTATTTATAATATAAATTATTATGAATAGTATTGAGCAAATAAAAATAATATAGTAAGCTTCTGCTGTCACTGAGGCCTATCACATGCGGCTTGCCTTATTAATACATTAAATAATAATTTTAAATAACCGATATTTCTATATTATTTTAACTTGACTAGGCCTATTTTTATGTATTTACTCTACAGTAACGTAGTTACGTAGTTATGATTGATGTTAAAAAATAATAGCACAGTGCGTATTAAATCATTCATGGCAATTCTTTATCATCATATATAGATATATCATGTTTATAGGCTATATATCTCCTCAGCGGATTAATCTAACTCAAATCATTATTTATCACGATTATTCTGCCCAAAGCCTATTATCACGATTAATTACATACGGAATGTTGAGGTATTACATTGCGTGTATATAGCGTGCACACCGGTCGTTCATTATATATTAAATTGTACCGGTCGTATATATTATATACTATAAAGCTGCCAACCTTGAACGGATTTGAAATCAGACACAAGTATATCTAATCAGTCATTGCCCAACTAGATCGCTGTTACATATAATATAAAGCATAGTTTTAAAAACACAATGAATCAAAGTAAACAGTAGACTATGTGCAGCATCTGCGACGCTGACCCAGCATTATTCTTTAAACCCTTAGAGCATTGATGTCGACTACAGTAGTAGCCAGCCGGCGTTTTTATTAGCACCTGTTTAGACAGTTATTAACCCTTTCAAGCCTGAATTTACCATTGTCATCCTCATCCACTACAAGCTGTGAATTGCTGTCGCAATTCTCGACTTGCAGTGGACGAAGATGACTTGATGTGGGTTGGAAAAGAAAAAAATATATGGTTATTATTAAAACAGTTCCATGAATATGTTCTTTCTAAAACCCCTAGTTTTAATGAAATTAAGTAATTTTAGATGCATAATGATGCTTCTTTGATGCATCGTGAGGGTTTGAAGGGTTAAAATTACAAAGTGTCTTAAATCTGGAAACACTTAAATTCGTTGCGTCTTGAATTCCACAAATTCAGGTAATTCAAGTCAGTTATTAAAAGTATAAAGTGTCTTAAATCTGGAAACGCTTAAATTCGTTACGTCTTGAATTTCACAAATTCAGGTAATTCAAGTCAGTTATTAAAAGTATAAAGTGTCTTAAATCTGGAAACGCTTAAATTCGTTGCGTCTTGAATTTTACAAATTCAGGTAATTTAAGTCAGTTATTAAAAGTATAAAGTGTCTTAAATCTGGAAACGCTTAAATTCGTTGCGCCTTGAATTTCACAAATTCAGGTCATTCAGGTCAGTTATTAAAAGTATAAAGTGTCTTAAATCTGGAAACGTTTAAATTCGTTGCGTCTTGAATTTCACAAATTCAGGTAATTCAAGTCATTTCGAGCATAAACATATTTTCCTTATTTCCCAGCCCTATAAACGAAATATATATACCGGTAATACCAGGGAATCGAGTAATTCATCATACAAAGTGTTAACAACGAATACACAGTGGCTACTACAAAGTTTCTATATACGTTACAAGGGTGTGAAGTGTGAGGCACGCATAAACTGATAAACCCAACTCACATAGATGTCAACTGAAGCTAATGCTGGTTTACTGTTGGGCCAGCGTCATAGACGGTGGCCCAACATTTGCCCGGCGTCTTTTGTTCGCAGGGAAGGATGAGAGATATATCATACAAATTAGACAAAAAGTACAGAAATAATGAAGTCAATTTATATGCAGCTCGCTTAATACGATAAGTTGATAACCGATATTTTTTGTAAATCACGAAGGTAACTACTAGGCACGATCAATATCTGAATATGGCCCAGGAGCCGTATTCTCGTACAAGTTACGATATATCGTAGGCTTCTGATTGGTCGAGATGGCCATCTCGACCAATCAGAAGCCTACGCTATATCGTAACTTGTTCGATCAATATGGCCCAGACACTCAGTTACACTGAGTAACACTGTATGTGCAGGCAGTTTTTGTAGAGAAAAAAACAATTTCTGCACCGCATAGTACCGATTACAAAAACCCAACATAATCACGGCGCGAGAACAAATCTACAAACAATATGGCTTCTTCCTGGAAACGGCAGGTTCGCTCAAATTCATAAACTACACGACCTATTCCATTTATAGGCCCACACTGTCTATGAATAATTTGATGAATTCATAATCCCCAGATATTTTCAGTACACTAAATACGCTAAACTAAATACTGTCAAATTTGAGTAATATTAAAATTGTCTGCACATTACGTAGATTTTAAATGCTGAAATGTCTGATTACATTTGTAGTACAATACTCACTTATTTTTCAAAGCACTCAATTAAGCTTATAAGAAATGAAGAGTAATACTCAATTGACATTACAGTTTGTCTGTTGCACAGCAGGGATAAGTAAAGCTGTGTAATATTGTGCTCTGTGTTGAGCTAATTGTATGCTTGATTATTTTTTTCTGTCTACAAAGTTGGATCCAAACCCAAGCCTTATAGTATTGACCTGGAGAAAAGAAGTTTCATTCTATTTCAAGTTAAATATCATATGTATGTACAACATCTACAACATCTAAACATGTCTTTCAGACAATCGTTTATTTCGCATTGTAACAATTTATTTGAGAATTTAGTCTGAATATATTTATCTAAAAAAATATTGAAACATTGATGGCCAACCCCGTGACACTGAGCCTATATGTCCATGATGTCTACGACGATGTCTGTGTCTACGACGCCGGGACAGCATTAAACCGACATAAGCTCAACACTCATTATTTTATAGTATATATAGAGAAGGTTTCCCATGGAATAATTTGTTCTGGAAAAAGTGCACAGCAATTTCATGTGTAGTCGTGAATATGCCAATGTACTATTGTCCATACTTGTCCATATCAGAAACTGCCACACTAACATATGTTTGTGTATGTACAGCATTTGGCACCAATTGTGTAGCAAACTGCTCGGCTACACCCGACAAATTAATCCCCGTCTCTCAGCAAAAATGTGTATTATCAAGTATATTCTTGGTACTATACATTTCTGATAGAACTACGTAACAAGGTGTGCAAGTCAACTAATTTGGAATAAATGCTGAAAAATTTTCGGGGGCCCAGCACCCTCTCCCCTTTCTTCAGATCCTGGATCCACCCCTGTATATGTAACCTTCGGACTTCCACTGTATTACTATATGTCATAATTATGTATACGGGAGAGAAACTTCAAGAACCTTTTGTTCAAAGACTAGAATGAACGGGTCGTACCATTAAACACAGATGCTCAACCAATGTGGTTTAATGTTGATCCACTGTCTGCGACACTGATCCAATATTAAACCAGCATTTGGTAAACGTTTGGTGTTTGTTGGTGTTTTTGTCAGGCTCTATGATCATATGATCAGCCCTGTAGTTGTTTGTGTGCGTCAGACCCCGAATAAAAACCGTGAAATCTGGATCAACGATAGATATCCAGGGAAAGAGTGAGTAACAGATTCCTGATAATCTCATCAACAGGACTCAAACACAGAGACACACACCCAATGATGGGCTAATGTTGGATCAGCGTCGCAGACGCTGGGCCAACACTAGCCCATCATTGGGTTAACGTCCGGTGTCAGTAGGACTGCCCAGCAAGCAAGACCTTCACCCAATGTCTGTTGAATTCTGTACCAACGTTGAGTGAACATCGAGTCAGTGTCTGGACTACCCATCCCCCTATTCCTGGTGC
The DNA here is from genome assembly GCA_964017125.1 of Flabesymbios commensalis. Taxonomy (NCBI): domain Eukaryota; kingdom Metazoa; phylum Annelida; class Polychaeta; order Terebellida; family Flabelligeridae; genus Flabesymbios; species Flabesymbios commensalis. The sequence continues at coordinate 20,684,849 of OZ024904.1, read as the reverse complement.
ACGCACAATTGGCTCGTCAACGGTTCAACGATAAACAAAAATTTGATATCTTGCCCTGCAGCAGAGCTGAACAAAATGTTGGCATCCGACTATCAAGTGGACGTTCACTCTATCTCCGCTATTCACTTCTTATATTGTCAGAATACTTGATACACATCTTCATGCTACCTCACGATTTCAATCAATAATTCAACGATTTGTAAAGGATGACCTTTTTCTGTTCAATGCATCATATCGTAAAACGTACTTGTTCAGGAGCCAGATTTAAGTTTTTATATAAACGGAATGCGGCATAGCCATACAGCTACTGTGTATGCGGCAAACGGCAAAATTAGAAACAACATAAACATGATAAATGAGTGTGTGCGACTCCATGTCCGTAATACGATGCGATTTGACATGGGGCTGCGAATGCGACAAAATGAATCGTCAATGTAGCGATTTGTGCGGCATGCGAACTGCGAATAGGGAATTCGGAAATGGAAATACGAAATAACGTCAAATCTGGGGTTTCCCAAAAGAGCTATTGTAGCTTTTCAATCAGTTTCAAAAGAGTCCCTTATTATAAATTATCGACAGAGCTCGTTAATTTATCCATTTTTATACAATTCCAAAAAGAAATGTACCGTAAAAATATTAAAAAAACGAAATTACCCAGCAAACACGAGACGATTAGCCAATGTTGTTTTAATGTTGGCCCACCGTCTTCGACGTCGGCCAACAATAACACAACATTGGATAAACGTTTCGTGTTTGTTTGCTGGATATGCATTCGCATGGCACCTATCTGATGTATCTCTAGACCGTTCTACATGCTGTATACTAGGTGTATGTTATATGGAGAGCACGGACTATAGTATTTGTTTTCTTATGTTTTAATGACAGTAAATAGGCCTGCCCAGCTTCTAAAAATTAAATATGTCTCAAATCTGCGATAATCATATACGTTCGATTCACATTTAGCAAATTAAACTAATTTGTGAACACAACTTTGAGTTACTTAGCGAGACACAACTTGGAGTTACTAAAATATTACTAGCTCAGAGGTTAATGAGAAATGAGAAAATAATGCATGTTGCGGTGTACTTTAATCATGTTTATTTACACGTTTTCCTCCAGGGGATAATGTCGTATTACTATTCGACTCATCGCGTTCTCATCAGATTCACGGATGCGATATATACATGATATATAGTGACACCTGTTAATAATGTTATACTATATACCACAATAAAATATTCTGTAATTTTAAATCAATAATAATTATCAATTAGTAAAGAAAAGATTGTTAGTTTGTTGTCAGAGCTAGAAACAGCTAATTGTTCCATGCGTACACTCATTTCGGCCAATTTAGTTTTGATAAAATGAGTAAGTGGATTACGCCGCTTTTCGCACAGTGTGGCAACCAGGGTTCCCCACAGAAAAAAAAATCATCCGGTCGTTCTCACAAAAATCGTAACTTAGCGCGCGAGCAGCGTAATAAAATGTTCACTGTTGCGCGCGCGCATGCGATAAAAAAATCAAAGATTTTTTCATTAAGACACAACAAAGTATATAATTGACAGTGTTTATTTAACACTTTTAATAGCATTTGATATATATGTAAAATCACAGTTACTTAAACATAAAATAATAATGATTTGATGGTTTGTGAGTGGTGTATTTGAGTGTAGGCCTATGCATGTTTTCTTTGTGTTCTATGTGTTTTTGTTTGTTGGTGAGAGTTATTATCAGATTATTCTGTTATTTACAAGTGTTGTTGTGTATGCGTGACAAGGTTTGTGAGTTAGTAGGCCTATCACTCACTCACCAACGCGGTGACACTTTGGTGAGTGATAACATGTCGTGGTGACTGGTAACGCTGGAAGTGTTGGCCCGTCAACGCTGGTCAACAACGCGACATCGCTGTTATCACACTCGAGTACTGCCAGCGTCGAGCCAATGCCGGCTCAGCGCTGTTAGCGTGACATAACACTGTGACATAACACTCACTTGCTGTCAGCTCTGCTTCCCAGCAAAGACGAGACCCCTACCCAATGCTGGTCCACCGTAGACGATGGCCCAATGTTGGGCCAACATTGCCAAGAGGAGGGGGGATTATGGGGGGTAGCAGGCGTATGTGTACATTTTGTGTTCACTGTACACCGGCAATATATACGCGCACACCAGTCTTACACGGACAAGCTGATCACTAAACCAACACAGTATGACACTGGCGACAGAAATAGGGCCTATTGGCTAATCTACCAGCTGGATAACAGCCGGATGGGACCTTTTACATGCTGGTCGGCATAAAATTCATCCGGTCGGATTGCCGGCATTTCCGGCATTGTGGGGAACCCTGGTGGCAACATCCCCTGTAAACACAATGCGTTGCACCACCGCTGTCTAATGTTTACTGCATGCATGGTGGGACAGAAAGGAGCACGATGTCGGGACTGTTCTTCTCTTACCGAATGACTAAGGGTTTTCTTTATATAGTTATACTCTGTAGTAACATGAGTAATATAGATAGTTCTGCACATATTTGAACAGTTCGGAGCACTGTATATAGAAAACCACAATGACAAATATCCTTCCCGTTCGGAAATCGAACTCAGTACCTCTTGAGTTTCAAGCCGCGACCGCGCCGTCGTATTAGCCATCGGGACTGGCAGATTTTGACAGAATTAGAGGAAATGTGATGCAACGTGGGGCATTGGTGTGGACCATGCGAAAAACGCTGAGCGAATGGGATAATGGAACGACCGTCGTGTAACATGCTGGCGAAGACGCGATGTAGACGTGAAGTTCAATTGAGCAAATTGATTTAGGCACATCATTTTGCAAAATTGAATCATTTGTAAAAAAATCGAGAGAAAAGTGAAAGTGCATTATTTTTTTTTGAACTCATCCCGGTCGATCATTATGCTGACTCAGCATTGTGGTGTGTCATCGTGGTCATGTGTCATGGAGGATAAGATATGCATATGGCACTGCTTTTTGGTCGATAAAGGCTCAGATCGGTACGCGTCGCCAGATACAGGCCGAGCTGAAGCCGAGTGCCTGTATTAAAAGCTGGGAAAAGTTTATCTTTCACGGCGCCGCGTTTTTTCGGCGTTTCTCTGTGGCCAATCACAATAGCCAGAAGAGTGACGTGTCGCAAACCCCCCCCCCCTCCTTGCATCATCAGCATAAAAAAAACAGGATTTTCACGCGCCGCGCTGCTCTTGGTGGGGCCACGTTTGCTGAATTTTGCGGCGCGGCGTTTGATGGGGCCGTAGCTTTAATTAGCTTTTTCTACTTCATTTGAATACCTATATGTTATGGGTCTACGGCAATTAGAAATATTTTCACTCTTTAGTGCGGGGACTGTCTTTAGACGTCAGAATCTAACGTCTAAAAGGTTAAGGGGTAGTTAATGAAAATATAAACCCACTGATATTATTTAATCTGACACCGATAATTGTGTATTATATAACGATAACATACATGACATAGTTCACTACAAACGTGTGCTTAAACACCTGTTAAACTCAGCCAACATATGATTTATTAGATAAATGATTTGAAGAAAGTAACATGTTTCTTTGCCATAGCCATTTATTTGAAGTAAACTCGCACAAAACCACAGTCCAGTAAAAGTACATGAAGTACATTATGATTACCATTCAGATTAAAGTTTTAGAATTAGAACACATAAATTAAAATACAGGCCTATCACATAAAATGAGGATGTATATTGTATATGCTACCAGTATACCACAGTGTACATGATGTCATAGTTCAGTTCACCGTGTGAACAGTGGTGGATTGAAGGGGGGGGGGGCTAAATAACCCCAACATCAAAATTGCCAAAATATCTATACTTGACAGTCAAAATTGAATAGGGTATTGCCTTCAATTTTAGGCACTACTCTTAGCATGCTTAGCATGCTTAGAAACTTAATCCTTGAAGCGTTGAATATTTTTTATAAACAAATGGAGACCAAAGGGTTTTATTCAATTCAAAATCATCATAAATGTCTTAGTTTAAGTTAGCTCTTTCTGATTCATTTAAATACTTATGTTATGGATCTACGGCCAGTATAAATATTTTTACTCTTTACTGTGCGGGGATAGACTTTAGTCGTCAGAAACTGACATCTACAGACGTCAGACTCTGACGACTAAAGTCTATCCCAGCACTGTAAGGGTTAAGAGTGTTTGACCCCATCGTTGTTGTATACTGGTCACAACATGTGGCGAGCACAATAGTCCCAACAGCTACATAATATTGTAAAGCAAAATGTCGGCATAAAACTTCTATAAATGAACGCATTCTTATAACATGCCAATACTGATTAACCCTCTGTCTGCCAAGTTTTTATTTTTTTTCACTCATTTGAAGTTGCGTCTCGCTACCGCGACCCACAACGTCAAGTTTAAACTCTCATTTGATTTTATCTCATTTCGTCAACTGTTAACAGTGACTGATCGGATACTAAAACTGATTAAAAACAAATATCGTTCTTAGCGCTCAATGGGTTAAAATGAGCCTATACAAAGTGATGAAAATATACATCCTAATTGCAAGCACAAATAAATTACAATCCGTAATTCTACTTCAATAAAAAATCCGCCGCAACGAAAGGGTTAATGACTCAGGGTGAGAGGGGAATGATTATGACGAAAATGTTATCAGTGGTTATATTGAATTTCAAATCAACACAAAATTATAAATCTGAGTGTATCATGTGTATTGGATGTGAAATTAAATTTTAAAAGATCTTCTGTAGGATAATAAGGGACCCTTTTGTAAAATGACATATTCGACCATTTGAGCTCTGTTGTCGACTTTAATAGGACTTTTATGTACACCAAGATTCTCAATGTGATATAAAAGTATTAAATATTCCACACTGAGGAACGTTGTGACTTGAACATGGAATTCCAAGTAGCCTACTTTTTTCACCCACTTGAACATGTTGAAGTTGTACATCGTGGTAGTGAAACACAACTTCAAGTGAGCGAAAATCTAAATGTTTTAGGTCAGAGCTGTAACATGTCTAAGTTTAGAACCTTGGGTTAATTCCTTGTTGACCTTTCACAGTAACCCTTTCAGCGCGGGTCTAAAGTCGATCACTGCACTGAAAGAGTAAAATATGGCTGTAGACCCATAACCATGATAACATAGGTAGGCCCTATTCAAATAAAGCAAAAAGATCTAACTGCGACATTTATGATGATTCCAAATTGAAAAAAAACATTTGGTCACTTGATTAATTATATAACAAATATTTCAGCGCTTCAAGGGTTAATTTCAAGCTGGTAATGTTGATGTGAATGACAGATTTAAAAGAATGAAAAGTAGGCCTACCGTACGTTTTAAAGGTATATTTTTTTAACTCGCTACCGCGATCCACAACCTCAAGTGGTTAAAATTATTAATATTTTAGACAGAACATTTACAAATCTTGATGTCTAAACATGTCATTTCATTCCCAATAATGTTCAGTGATTTAATCGGCTAATAAAACGGATTAAAAACGACAATTGTTGTGATCAGCAGGCAAAGGGTTAATACGAAGGGCAAAGTGACTACATGATATTACAGATTATTTATTAACCCTTAAAGTGCTAATCACGCCTATAGCCATTATAGCCGTTTTAAACCTTTTTATTGACTTTCAAATAAAAAAGTTGAAGGAGAAATTCATGAACATTAATTAAATTTGCAAGATAGACATTATCTCAAGAGGGCATAATGGTAGCCCCAAAACCGTATTTTCAGGTTGGTCATTAGTTTTCGTGTAAATTGGATTGCTTTGCCGCCAAAAGGAAAAATTCCGTAAAAAGTGCAATTCAATTAGGCATAATTTATTTATAATTTAAAAAGAAAATCATATGGGGTAGTCTGATATTTTTAATTACAGCTTCCTTTTATATTTTTAATCGCTGAGAAAATACCTAATATAAGGAGCTAGAAATAGGCGCCTACAAGAATAATTCCATAAAAAAGAGCAATTCAGTTAGGCATAATTTATTGACAATTTAAAAAGAAAATCATATGGGGTATTTTTTATTAATTAGGCTACAGCTTCCTTTTATATTTTTAATCGCTGAGAAAATACCTAAGGAGATATGAATATATCAATGTCAATCACTGCAAATGCAAGACGTTGACCCAGTGTTGGGTTATTGTTGGGCCAGCATTAAGGACGGTGTGCCAACATTAGCTTAAACCAACAAATAAACACTGATGTCTTAGGGCCTATATCATCATGATCATGTCAACTTGAAGCAAAGAAATGTTGGTTTAAAAAAATTAAAGATGAACAAATGTTTGCGACGCTGGCCCAGCATTAAGCCAACATCGGCTCAACGTCGCGTGCTTGATGGAATATAATTACGGATACAAAAACACGAGGCGCTGAAACAGTGCTGCCCTAATGTTGGCCCACTATCTGCGACGCTGGTCCAACATCAAAGCAACACTGGCGCATTTCTTCATGTTTGCCGGGGTGTCCTATTTTCAAATCTCCCCCTGTCTGAATGCAAATGAGGCTGTGTGTACGTGTACGTGTACACACCACACAGATGTGTGTGTCCGCATGTATTGTATATTGACAACTCACTGCTTCACACTCCATTATATTTCCAGCGGGAAAAGCCGACGGATAATAATACAATTTTACTCACAAGAATGCAGTCTCGCATTCAGCTCACTCACCTTGCGCACTCTACTTTTCAGAATCCGCTCCGCAGCAAATACTCTGTCACCCATGTCTGGGAGCTCCATTTTCTCGGTTTGGTTACAGTTGAAATGTTGGTTGGTTAGGCTGGTGTCTTTCTGTGTATGCCTGGCCAGTGGTTTCCTCTCTGTCACTGCGCCAGGCAAGACGTACGTCTATCTCGCGGGCGTACGTACGCTGTAACGTGTACACGCTGTGTGCACAAATGCGTGACGTCACTGACCCAGTTCCCCTGGCTGGGCGGGCTGTGCGTGGGGAGGGGCTTACATAGCTGTCAATCAAACCGCCGTGAAGCCGGTGGCTGTTTTAGCAGACAGATAAAATAACGTCAGTTTTATAAAGCACACACCCTCAACTACTGTTCTATAAAAATGAACAGTCTCCACACGGTAGAATATAATACACAACTATTTATATCACTGTATTGTTCTGGCGAATTCCCAGCTATTTATGCAAGAACTGCGTGTACGAATAAATTAACCTGGTTTCCTGTGACTGGCCTCTCTGATACACCGCTGAATGATGTACTTAAACCCACATTGCTGTACTCAAGTCAAAAAAATACTAACGTAATATTAAGTGAGCAGAAAACGCGGCTGGTACGGGTTTTTTTCTTTTAGGAAATTGCAACAGTTAGGCCTAAATAGAAAGCAGAAAAATATACAACCATAACCGTCTGATTGCTAGATGACTAACGCTATATCGTGTCCATGGAAAAGGCGGTCAACATGCATAGCGTTTCGCTTGATAATTTTTTTATTTGAGCAATATATCTTATTTTATATAGCATTTTCATGAATAGACAAGCATATAACCTACAACATTATACAGCATCAGACAACACAAAATTAGGCCCCTATACATAAAATTGTTATTTTGCGTGGGCCTCTATCGGGATGAGAATTACTAGTGATTTGCACCTTTTTCCACCCAGAAAAAATAATACAATTTGCATGCAATTAAATATTTTGTTTATATTTAACGTAGCTGTGAACGATAAAACCTTTCTCTTGGATATACTGAGCCTCTGATGTTTAAAAATATATTACATTAAATGTAAAATAAAATTCACTGTTAACGTCGCCTGAATTAATATGTCTACATTTCTCACATTTAGCCTATACGTTTATGAGGCTTATGTTGTATGTCTATTTCAGTGTCGGGATTTTTATTATAAACGCGCTTATATATTGTCACAAATCATACTAGAATAAAAAAAATAAAAGGGACAATTTCAATATAATTTCATTCACTGTGTGTCGTGAGTTATGAATTGCTGTCGCAAAGCAAATTCCCACCTCAAAGCGAATGAGAATTAGCATACCCAACATTATAAAATATTTATGTGCGAAACGAAAGCTTTGAGCATCTTCATTTCGATGGCCATATATCGTTTTAAATTTGTTTATGAAATATACTCTCTTTGAAAACAATGCCCATGATAACTCGCGAAGCATAACGATAGTCATTCTTAATTTGTTTTACCGATCAAATCGCGGTTATTGGGAATGAAATATGTGTTTAAACATCAAGATTTGCAAATGATTGGTTTCAAGTTAAACAACTATGAGTAATATTCACCCATGCACTTGAAGTTGTGGCGCGGCCCACAACTTCAAATGAGTGGAAATTTATATTATCTATAGATATGACCAAGGAGGTTAACCTCCTTGATAAGATCAACGAGTAATATTTAGAGTATATTTTCATAGATTAAAAATATACTTTGTCACGAGCAACGAAGTGTATAATTTTAATTGTCATTAGGCCTATTAGTGAATGTTATACATAAGGCTCCTATAATCTGATAATATTTTTTTAATATAGTACATTTTGTAAAAAGCAGAATTCAACCCGATAACAATAATTATCGCAAAAAACGTATACTATACCCCTGTAATATGTAAGCCTATAGGCCTATGATTTAAATATTTTTACGCGAGTTTATGTCGCATATAGTTATATACTCTTTTGCCAGTTTTTAGTTAGGCCTATGTTATTCAAGCTCTTCTCTATATAGTTCGCTCGTTGGCTCTTTATTTTTATTCTTATATTATTTTTTCATCTATTGTTGCTTAAAAGCCAGCATTAAAAGCGGTTTAGAAATCATTTGGCAATTATATATAACCATTCTAAGAATAAAAAAATATATTCAAATAACTATATTTATTTTGAATATATTTTAATTCCGTTAACAATTGTAAATCGTGATTTGGAGTAGATCGATATTATATGTAATAAGGGATAATTATAATAATGTAAAGTAGGGTTGTAATGTGAATCACAATGATATTTAAAAAACACATTGAAATAACAGCTACATGGCCAAAATAATATTAATTTATCTTTTTACGCGAGTTTGTGTCGTTTGCTCGTTTTTTCTTTTATATTACATTCATTATATTACTCGATGTTTCTTCTCTTCTACGCTCCAGTGAAGTGATTTCATGAGAGTACCAATAAAAAAAATCTAAATATTCAAAATCATTTTAGTCCACTAATTATCAGTTATATAGGCCTACTATCAAAAATAAATAATTGAAAACGTAGACTTTCTTTGTGTATGGCTGGACGGATCGCACAGACAAAGAGCCCTGCAGAGAAGAGCGATCGGGATTTATAATGTAATATAATTTGCCGTGTATGAAGATATTGGGCCTATACCTGATTACAAGGCATGACGTTGACACAATATTTGAATATTAAAAAATATTTTCAAAAATAAAAATTGAAAACGTACACTCTCTTTATGGCTGGACGGGTCGCACCGACGTATAGTGCCAGGAGTAGAGCGACCGGGATTTGTAAGTGCATGCAAATGCATGTCAACGCAGTCGGGCAGTGATGGATGTGTTTACTTTGGACCGTATTTCAAAATCATGTTGTAAACGAACAGCTACATAGCACTCTATATAAAGGACTATGTGTATATGTTACTGTACATGTGATATAACCAGCCGTGTATCAGTGTATGAGGATATTACCTGATTACAAGGCATGACGTCAAAAACAATATCCGCCATTTTGGCTACTTTTTATTTGGGAAAACTATACCCGGCAGTGGGCTAGGCCTAACCCTTTAAGCGCTTATCACGACCACAGTCGATTTTAATTTGTTTTATTAATCGATCAAATCACTGTTATTGGAAATATAATGAGTGTTTCAACATCAAAATTGGCAAATGTTTGGTCACAAAATTTTATTAAACAAATATAGGTAATTTTCACCCATTTGAAGGTGTGTGTCGTCGTAACTTCTAATGTGTGAAAATTTAATTTCTATAATTAGCATTTTGAGGGTTAGAACGATCGTCCGAGTACTCTGATCTCTAACCCTTTCAGCCCGGGGGACGTTTAAAGACGGTCCCCTCATCAAAATCATTAAAACAATTATAATGGCTGTATGTATACCCATAACATAGGAATTAAAATGAAGCGGAAAGAGCTAACTAATGCCCCAGTCACACTGTCGCGAATCCACTGGCGATCCAATACGAATGCTGGCGATATGTGCAATACGGATGTGAGTGCGAATCATGGAGAATAAAAATGCTCCTGAGGTGAATAATTTATTGAACAACGAACCAGCTAGAATCAATACGGTTCAAATTGCGAATGACGGAGAACCAAGTAGAACGAAGAATGATGAACTAGAACCAATACAAATCAGAACGGGTTGACACGAACTAATACGAAAGGTTGTACGAATCAATACGATCTAATGCGAATAAGCCTGCGAACTGATACGAACCAATATCACTCAAGTAGAATGCAACTCGTGCCAGTGCGAACTGATACGACCTGGAACGGACCAGTAGGAACTGATACGACCTGGAACGGACTAGTGCGATTCAATAGGGATGAGCTGTTGGCTACAAAATGTCGCGCTCATCCGTGTCTTGTCGCCAGTCTTCTTTGTTTATCAGATTACCACCATCTTCGCCCAATTTTGGTGCTGTGTTATATTATATTAAAAATTATATTACTATCATTCTAAGTTAATCTTATCAAATCTATTCAATTAAAATGTTGTTATGACATTTTTAAAAGACCGAATTTATATTAGAATCGGTGCTCAAATAAGATCATTAACGGTATCCCATAAGAACAACTGGTGTCACAGAAGAAGCTATATAAAGATAGATGACTTTTACCCATAGAAGGAAGTAGAATAAAAAAAAAATGGGACTTATCAGCGAATAAAGTAAAAGTAACAAAGAGGGGTACATAGTAGAAGACAAGAATGACAAGAAATTAATAGAACAATAAAACAAATTGCTTGACAGACAGAGGGAGATAGGAGTGTATCATCATATAGTGATAAAAACTGAGCAAACATCAGCGGAAAATATAGCGAGGTAAAGAGAACATGCCGATTAATAGTAAAAATATTACCGCAAATGAAAACAATTAAAAAAACATGCAAAGAAAAACAGCAGAGAACAGAAAGCGGAGTGACGGAAACACGTCACATATAAAGTTGCTGAACAAATGTAATGTCGCAGAAGAAGACGACAGCAACTGTCAACTAGAAGTTGGAAAATAGAGTGAGTCAAGAAAAAAATATATTTAGAGAGATACATTATGGAGTATTAGTATTAACATAGTGCTTAAAGTCGCATTTGGCAGCAACAGTCACTATCTTTAGCACCCAGTTATTTTTCTGATTTTTAATCCTTTCGATTTTTAAATCGCTCCCAAAAATCCCACTTCATAGCGTAATAAAAATATATTGGAAAACATATCAATGCTGAAAATCAGTATGCATAATATCCAACGATTCAGTTATTATACGCTTTCATTTAGTCATCGGACTAACTGCAAGCCTAAAATAACTTGGATTATTAAAATTAGTATATTTAAAGTTTTTTTAAATATATATTGTTACCAATCTGGAACTATACAAATTGGGTTATTGTTGGTATAATTATTCGTATAATGGAGATTAAATAATATAGTCTTTTAAGAAGGCACTGGTAATCTCAATAATAACATCGCACCAAGTTTTCTATTAAAATACGTACATAACACTGCTAGAAAGTGGCTCGTCATCCAACCATTAAATGGTCGAATATATTGAAAGGGTATAGTTAATAAACAGTGTTTGAAAATACTTTCCACCACTCGAATCTCTTGAGACTTTTTGAGTTTATAGGAGACATATTGATGAGTAGGAAACAACAGTCAGAAATTCTGTTGCAATTTGTGTGAGGATTGGCCTTTATTTGAAACACAATGATCATCATAGTCTGCCCTGCATGCAACACTGAAATGATATAAGAGTCGAAGGCCCTATTTATATTATTACCGCTATATGAATCTACCTCATTCGTTCTGCATTGTATTGGCAACGTCCTGGTTCGCATTAATTCATTGTGAATCGCCGTCATTCGCATTGGGATCTACCTCATTCGTATCTCGTCTCACTCCATCGTTGCGCAACGTTGCAATCCGTAGCTATACTTTGTAGTTCGTGATGTATATTGTACTGCATCGTATCTCCAGGCCGCAAATAGCAACGATTCAGCACGACAAGCAACGACAACCGTATCTGTACCGTGTTGCGTCGAGTCAGTTCTTGTCAGTTATTTCTGATTCCTTGCTCATCGCCAGACTCTTCCAATGCGAACCAACCCGTTACGCTTCGAAGCGAAACGAAGAGCAATACGAAGTGCAAAGAACTGATTAGAACCGATTCGAACTGCTACGAACTGTAAGGAACTACAACGAATGGGTTTCATTCGTATTGGCAGTACGGAAGTTTTAAACAGTTTGAAACATCCGTATCGGCTTGGCGAACCGTTGAGAACCGTGAGATTTTTTTAGAGAATTGACACGCTCTAGCACGGAACAATACGACAGTGGCGAATCAGCTGGCGATCTAATACGGATTCACATCCGTATCAGTTCGCCATCATGATTCGCGACAGTGTGACTGGGGCATAAGGAATTTACGCTGATTTAATTGAAAAAACCCTTTGGCCTTCCATGGTTTTTACAGCACTATATTTCAGCGTTGTCAGGGTTAAACAAGGTCTAAAATAGAATGAAGGATGACTTTCTGCAGTGTAGGTCTGTGGACTTGATGGGGCGAGCCTTTACGGTTTACTGGAAGTAAGATATATTACGTAGGCTCTATCTTAGCGACAGAAGCTAAATTACTATGCACATTCCGACTGTATAATCCAACTGATACAAAATCTTATAACTTCGTTGAATAAATTAGCATTGACGAAACCAAGGAATATAGAATATTCCTTGACGAAACTAATCATTAATTTCCCAGCAAACATAAGCCGTTGATCCAATGCTGATTAAGTATCCGTCCAACGTCTGCGACGCTGGCCCTGCACTAAACCAACATTGTGTGAACATCTTGTTTTTGCTGGGTTAGTCAGTAAATTCTTCTTGTCTCCCCCGTTCACCTTATGATGCGAATTTACAACTCTGGTGAATAAGAATGAATTGTTTTCACAAAATACCCCCCTATTATAGTGTGGATTAAATGGACGGAGTATAGCATTTTTTTCCTCAATGAATATTATTTAAAAGGTGCTACGTGGAGCAATTCTATGACTATATATAAAGCTTAAAGGGTTTAATATGTTTATATAAACATAATAAACCATGGAGAACAAACGTTGTTTTATTTGAAAGTTAGCTCTTTCTGCTTTATTTTAATACTTATGTTATGGGTCTACGCCTATTATAATTTTTCAGAATTAGAATTTTCAGAACTAGAAGTCTAAAGTTGAGAAATCAGATTCTGACGTCTAAAGACGATCCCCGCGCTGAAAGGGTTAATTTCTGAGGAAAATGTTTTATAATTATTACATATTATGTTAATTGTGTAGCGATTAAAAATTATTATAACACACTGTGAATGTGACGTCTATAGATGTCAGATTCTGACTTATATCTTGTGCTTCCAGTAGCTGCCTTGTCAACAACTTGATATCACATCACCATGATCACTCTGATATCAAGTTGTTAACTGGGTGATATAAAAACGACATCATTTTGTAACACCTCCTAGAGGTCACAGTGATAACACATGCTGATATATCACGCTATGATAACTTGTTGACATCATGATGATATATCATTATTTTACAGTGACGTCAATATAATCTCAGAATGTGACATCTTGGTAACGTATAGGTGCTATCTCTGTGATATCACGCAAACTCATATCATGATAGCCGTTATTTAGCTTTTGTGACCAGTATAGTATACAAAACAAATTGTGCCACGTGAATGATAAATCTCACGCAGCGACTTTTAATGTATAAATTTCAGCTTGTACATAAATATCCTTCCTGGTTTTTGTAACGAAAATTTAATGTTGTGCATGTATGGACAGCAATAGAGTATGTGTCTGACAGATGTTGGTTGAACACCAGACCAACGACTGAGACGTTGACCTTACATTAACCCTTTGAGCTCTGAGATATTTTTATATACACCAAAGGTGTTTTTTCATTTTTAAACCATCACAAATGTCTTAATTAATTCTTTCCGCTTCATTTGAATACCTACATGTTATGGGTCTACGACCATTATAAATATTGTACTCTTTCAGTACGGGAATCCGCTTTAGACGTCATCGACTATAAATGCCATAATTTGACGTCTAAAGACGTCAGATTATGACGTCTAAAGTCGATCCCTGCGCTGAAACGGTTAAATCAACGCCAGTCTGCCTATATTTTGGTTGATATTGCTTCACCCAAGAACTGTCTATACAATGTCACAGGGCTACCATAGTTAGCAAAAATAAAAATCTGGCCTTATTTCGCTGTAAAATAAAGCAAGTAACGCCTTCATTACCATTGTGTTCTCTTGTGTTGATAACTTGACTTTTCTATAAGGCCTACTTAATCCAAATGAGACGACTAAATATAAAGGGAGCCAAAATTAAAAAAAAAACACGTGCCCGATTCTTTTTATTTGTCATTTTGGTATGTTTGATCCTTTAAAACATATGCTAGTTGTCACCTCGAAAGTACTGCACACTAGTTTAGTTTCATAAATTAAACGACACTCTTGTAAATTATTTTTACCAGATTAAAGAAAAAAGGTTCATACAAAATTATCAAACCTGTTCTTATAAAATCAGAGTCACAATATATCTAACACCGGAAGTGTAGTTGCTACCGCTGAAGTAGAGTTTAGTTTTATATTAGAACATTGATGTCGACAGTCGACTACAATATACTTTTCTTATGTTTAATGACTTCTCATAACCAGCTTTTAAGAATTAAATATGTCTCAAATCTGCGATAATCATATACTTTCGACTAAAATGTAGCAAATTCAATTGATTTTTAGTCACTCGAAGGTGTGGATCGCGGTAGCGAGACACAACTTTACGAAATATTATCCTGCGAAAATATTTTAACAATAACAGTTAAAATGCAATGACTCTTTCTACACCGGACAAGGTTTGAATTGTTACAACATGCATGACTAAATCCAGGTGGTGGGCTACTCATTTTTATAAATACATCTGCATCATTTCAAAAATATGTTTTGGATAAAATTAAAATAGTTCAAATGAAACGACCATATCTCTTATAGAAATAGTCCCAGAGCCACCTACTGATTGAAAGCTCATTAGAAATCACTAAACCTCTTATTATTAAAAAAATCAGAGCCACCTAGTGAGCAGAGGCAATTTTATTCTAGCAGGGTTCCAGTGAACATAAAAAAGTTCAAATGAAATTACCACTTGGTCATTTTATTTGATTTTTTCTAAACATCCATGTGGAAATATCTGCGAAAAAAGCCATAGAGCCACCTGGTGATCGCAAAAGATACTTTGTTTTTTTTGTTTTCAGTGAGTGATTCAGGTTATGTAACTAGCAAACAAAGATGTAAGTACACTAATTTAATGGTACAACGCCGATATTACGCTTTTTGTGTTTGTCTGAAATCAGTTCCGATACGTGATACGATGTAAATTACGGGTATTTGATCAAATTTACTACTCGCGCGAATGTATATTTCAGTTGGTGATTCTGCACACATTAGTAGCTATAGAACCGTCTCAGTATTGCCTTTTTTCTCAAAGGTCTTTGAATGTTTTATGTATGTTAGATTATTCTCTTTTATAGAGAAATATGATCTATTATATAAATATCAGGTCGGTTTCAGACAAGGTTTTGGTACATAAAAAGCATTGTTTTCTTAATTGATAAGATTTTCAAAGCTATGGGTATATAAATTATGGTGAAATTGTAACCGGTAATTTTTAGCCCTCAGTAAGGTTTTCGATACTGTAAATCATACAATACTTCTGGATAACTTATGTAAGTACGGCAATAGAGGTAAGTAACATCTTTAGAATAAAAAATACCTATATGAGAAAGCTAATAGTGGAGTACCGCAGGGATCTATTTTAGATCCTTTGTTATTTCTTATGTACAAAAATGACCTATCTAATGTGTCCTCATTTTTTTCTTTACTTTATGCTGACGATACAAGTATGTTTGTTACAGGTAAATAATAGAGAGAATCTAATTTGTTTAATGAACACGGTACTGAGCAAAAGTAATATGGATAAATGCCAATAAGTTATCTCTTAATGTTAAAAAAAAACTTGCCAAAGGTTATGGAATTATTAGAAAGTGTAAAATTTATTTTAGCATTGATACATTAAAAACTCTCTATTATAGTTTTATTTACCCGTATATTACATTATGTTTAGAGGTCTGGAGTGGAACGAGTGAGATAAATCTTACGTTGTTTTTTATATTACAAAAACGCATTATTAGGATGATAAAATCGCTTCTATTTTGAGCACATACGTCACCTTATTTTGACGAGTTGAATATATTAAATATATTTCAAATATAAGATAATATTATTTATGTTTAAGTACATGAAAGGTTTATTGCCTGTTTTTTTTTAATATATTAAAAAATGACGTCTGTCATTCAAACCCCACTGGCAGTGGGAACCATCTTCGTCCTCTGCGATGTAGAAAGACGAAAGCAGGACAAAAATCCATAAGATAGGTGGTGTTATTCTCTGGAATTCTATTGCAGATTTAATTGATCATTCGTGTAGTTTTAATACTTTTACATTTTATCTGGGTGTATTATTGACCGTGTCTGTATTATCAGGCATTCATATTTATATTTTTATTTGTTATTATGTGTTTAATGTAATTATATTTCCCGCGTATTAATAGTATAGTTAATAACGTTGAAAATGACTGTGTTTTATCATCATTTTATCTCATACCAAGGTTTGTATTGTAACAGGTACAAGCTTTTTTAGCCGGCTGATAAATCATACAGCTATGAAGATTTAGAGAAAGCAAATTGTGTGCACTAGTAAGGGTACGCATACGTCATTTATTCCCCACGGGGATGTTTAGTCATCTACCTGTTGATAGTATCTCCCTGTTACTCCCAGATTACAGTTTGATTGGTTAAGAATCAGGCCACATTCATCACGCCACTGGTAGGACATGAAAGTATACGCACGTAACACAGACTTACCAAAGATTGGCTCATTTTTGGGGCCATCATCTATGACATCTAGCACACGCGCGCTCTACACAAGTTAACGATCGGCCACTTTGATTTTTAACATTTTATCGATTGTTATGCGTATATACTACAACATGTACCAGTAAAATTAAATACAATATAATTAAAGCGTTATGTTTAATTATTAATATATTTAATTAATCCCAGTTGCACCCATGCGATGTTGTCATAGCACAAAATATCAAGCAGTGAAATGACAATGGATTATGTGTAGTTAATATTACTATACATGAATACATAGTTTCTACAGTTTTGTGTATTATCACATTATAAACGTACAGAACATGTTTCGGCAAAAGAAAAGTTTAAATTTTGAGAAGTCTTATAACATGAACAATCTGATGCATTGCATGCATTACAATTACCAGGTGGCTCTATTTTAACAGCTTTAGATATCTGACTTGTAATGCAATGTTATATTATGAAATTACAATATTCAGATACAGTATTTCAAAGCTATTTCCTGGTGTTTTACTACTAAAGTTTGCCATCGTAATTTTTTATCTTTATGATAGCATATTAAGATACTGTTATGTTTTCAACATTGTGATGACATAACCTGAGAATTTATTGACAAATTCTAACGTTATAATGTAATATCTTGACATCATAATATATTTTCAGATAATATAATGGAACGTGCCGATCGATATTGTGAAGGCTTATCCTAACATTAAAATTATATGATATCCTCATAGCACCATTTGCCAATTTTATCAGACAGACATATATTATTTTATTGATATAAAGGGAAGTCATTACAGACGTATTTGTCATAAAAATGATACAATATATATATATGGTTAATTTGCTAAAAGCACATGACAAGGAATTACATGATATGACATACAGAGTTAAAATCATGTTAAACGGCATTGCTATAATAAAACACTGGATATCTCGATAATAGAGTAGGGTGGGGCAAGGCGCCCCCTCTAAGGTCACAACGTCCTACAGCTGAATAGATTGCCCATAATAAAGAGTTATCCAATGCTCACAAAGAGGCATATGAGGGGAACATAAAACATGATAAAAGACGTTATTATGAGCGGTAATGTATATTGACAGAAAGGGGCATCTTACCCCACACTTGGGGCAAAATGCCCCGGGGGGCATCTTACCCCAGGGATAAGGGGCATCTTGCCCTTTTTATTCGAGTTGAGTGAGTTGAGTGAGTTGGGTGAGTTGAGTGAGTTGGGTGAGTTGAGTTAGTTTGGTGAGTGAGTTGGGTGAGTTGAGTGAGTTGGGTGAGTTAAGTGAGTTGGGTGAATTCGGTGAGTTGAGTGAGTTGAGTGAGGTGGGTGAATAAGTTTGTTTCGTTGTGTGAGTTGGGTGAGTTGAGTGAGTTGGGTGAGTTGAGTGAGTTGAGTGAGTTGGGTGAGCTGAGTGAGTTGGGTGAGTTGGGTGAGTTGGGTGGTTGAGTGAGTTGAGTGAGGTGAGTGAGGTGGGTGAATGAGTTTGTTTCGTTGTGTGAGTTGAGTGAGTTGGGTGAATTGAGTGAGCTGGGTGAGTTGAGTGAGTTGGGTGAGTTGAGTGAGTTGGGTGAGTTGAGTGAGTTGAGTGAGCTCGGTGGTTGAGTGAGTTAAGTGAGGTGAGTGAGGTGGGTGAACGAGGTGAGTGAGTTGGTTTCGTTGTGTGAGTTGAGTGAGTTGGGTGAGTTGAGTGAGTTGGGTGAGTTGAGTGAGTTGGATGAGTTGGGTGAGTTGGGTGAGTTGAGTGAGTTGGGTGGTTGAGTGAGTTGAGTGAGGTGAATTAGTTGAGTGATTTGGGTGAGTTGGATGAGTTGAGTGAGTTGGGTGGTTGAATGAGGTGCGTGAGTTGAGTGAGTTGGGTGGTTGAGTGAGGTGAGTGAGGTGAGTAAGGGAGTATATGAATTAATGAATCAATGAATGGGTGAATCAATGAATGGATACATGTAGATGGACGTACAAATTAAATGAATGGATGGACGAACTAGAGATGTATTTTCGCTATTAGGCAATATCACCAGACTGGGTGAGTTGAGTGAGTTGGGTGAGTTGAGTGAGTTGGATGAGTGAGTGGTTGGGTGAGTTAGGTGATTTGAGTAAGCTGGGTGAGTAGAGTGAGTTGAGTGAGTGGGTGATTGGGTGAGTTGGGTCAGTTAAGTGAGTTGGGTAAGTTGGGTGAGTTGAGTGAGTAGAGTCAGCTGGGTGAGGTCAGTGAGTTCGGTGAGTTGGCTGAGTTGGGTGAGTTGGGTGAGTTGAGAGAGTTGGGTGAGTTGAGAGAGTTGGGTGAGTTGAGTGAGTTGGGTGAGTTGAGAGAGTTGGGTGAGTTGAGTGAGTTGGGTGAGTTGAGAGAGTTGGGTGAGTTGAGTGAGTTGGGTGAGTTGAGCGAGTTGGGTGAGTTGAGTGAGTTGGGTGAGCTGGGTGAGTTGAGTGAGTTGGGTGAGTTGAGTGAGTTGAGAGAGTTGGGTGAGTTGAGTGAGTTGGGTGAGTTGGGTGAGTTGGGTGGTTGAGTGAGTTGAGTGAGGTGAGTGAGGTGGGTGAATGAGTTTGTTTCGTTGTGTGAGTTGAGTGAGTTGGGTGAGTTGAGTGAGTTGGATGAGTGAGTGGTTGGGTGAGTTAGGTGATTTGAGTAAGCTGGGTGAGTAGAGTGAGTTGAGTGAGTGGGTGATTGGGTGAGTTGGGTCAGTTAAGTGAGTTGGGTAAGTTGGGTGAGTTGAGTGAGTAGAGTCAGCTGGGTGAGGTCAGTGAGTTCGGTGAGTTGGCTGAGTTGGGTGAGTTGGGTGAGTTGAGAGAGTTGGGTGAGTTGAGAGAGTTGGGTGAGTTGAGTGAGTTGGGTGAGTTGAGAGAGTTGGGTGAGTTGAGTGAGTTGGGTGAGTTGAGAGAGTTGGGTGAGTTGAGTGAGTTGGGTGAGTTGAGCGAGTTGGGTGAGTTGAGTGAGTTGGGTGAGCTGGGTGAGTTGAGTGAGTTGGGTGAGTTGAGTGAGTTGAGAGAGTTGGGTGAGTTGAGTGAGTTGGGTGAGTTGGGTGAGTTGGGTGGTTGAGTGAGTTGAGTGAGGTGAGTGAGGTGGGTGAATGAGTTTGTTTCGTTGTGTGAGTTGAGTGAGTTGGGTGAATTGAGTGAGCTGGGTGAGTTGAGTGAGTTGGGTGAGTTGAGTGAGTTGGGTGAGTTGAGTGAGTTGAGTGAGCTCGGTGGTTGAGTGAGTTAAGTGAGGTGAGTGAGGTGGGTGAACG
>OZ024904.1:20491881-20659381 GCA_964017125.1 Flabesymbios commensalis | reverse complement strand
CAGCTACATATTATTATAAATAATATAAAAAAGACACTTTGAAAGCATAGAAACTTTTGCAATAAATACAAGTAGAACACTTATAAAACATGCAAAGTTGCCGAGGTATGTATTAAAATCAGAGAATAATAGGTCTATGATTAAAACATTATGATCAGAAAAAATGAAATGAATCGGGCTTTAGGCCACCTTTGTGCACATATAGGCTAAACTGGGCCAGGAGAACCTCCTGAGGATGGTGAGATGATTGAGATGCCACTGTCCTCCAGACACAGGATTCGAAATTCGAGCCCTGGCGGTCTGAGGCCGAGCACGCTACCTCTCGGTCACGGAGGCTCCCCACAATACTAACTTTCACACGTGGATGGGGAAGAAACATTTCCTGTTTCTTTGAAACCGCCGAGACCGGGAACCGAACCCCGAACTCTGGCGTGAAAGGCAGCGGTGCTAACCACTACCCTAGGGCCCCCGCCCATTATTATTATGATCAGACGTGTCCCAGCTTAAACGAGACGAGACGAGAAGTCAACCCAGTGCCGGCCAAATACTGATATCATGATATTATGACTCTATTATCTGACATATGATAACGTTATCACAACATTCTATCAAGATTATTATAAATCCGAATGTATGAGGCGAACAGGCTGATTGTATTTGCATCTACGAATCTATCTTAATCTATTTCTTCTACTTAAAATACACACAATGGGCTGAAAATCTTGATATACAACCCATATTTTACTTTTCGTGGTCCTCATGGCTAAACACCTCTATCATGGCAAATCCAGTAAACACAGATGCATAGATCCCCATGCTGGCTTAGTGTTGTTCCACCGTCTGCGACGTCGGCCCAACGTTAACCAAACAAGGGTCAAGATGTCGTGTTTTATGAGAAAATATTTGAATTACGTATCTTAACCCTTTAAGCCCTCACGATGCATTAAAGCATCATTTTGCATCCCTGAAAACAGACTTAATTTTTCTACAACTAAGGGTTTTAGAACCATGAAAATGGTCTACCAATACATGGCAATTTTCTTTATTTTTTCACCCACATCAAAATATCTTTTTCCACTACAAGTCGAGAATTGCGACAGCAATTCGCGGCTTGTAGTGGATGAAGATGACAATGTAAAGTCAGGCTTGAAAGGGCTAAGCCTTACAACGCTGAAACATAAACCATGGAGATCAATGTTTTTTTTCAACCTGAAATCATCATAAATGTCTTAGTCTGCTCTTTCTGCTTCATTTGAATATTTGTTATTGATCTACGGCCATCATATTTTATTTAATTCTTCCAGTGCGGGGACCGTCTTTATACGAGTTTGCCGTCTACAGACGTCAGACTCTGACGTATAAAGACGGTTCCCGCGCTGAAAGGGTTAACATCATAATGCCATAATATGAGTCGACATATATTACCAAATCAGTATTATCAATACATTTGACATTAATCAATTAAACACTTTGTACTGTCAGATCCCGACATATTACTCAATTTAATTAAATCAATTTTATTGACATGCTACCCAGGTCAATACTGACTAAAATGTCTCATTGTGAAAACACGCAAATATGCAATATTAAACAGTATAAATAATATTGTAAAAATGATAGAGTTTAATAAATAGATAAATATAGCTAAAAATGTAAAATTTCAGCAGTATTGTGTGTACAATTAAAAATAAAGTCTGATATTGTCTAGTAGCATTTTGACTATATTTTGAAATACCCACGAGATACCGAATAAAGAAATACAAATGTTTTTCAAGAAAATCACGAAAATCAAAACAGCGAAAAAGATGATATACATCACTGAATTGAACTAATTCAGACAACAATTTCCCACGGACTGGGGGGAGCGTCTTAATGGTGGGCTAAAGGCTCAGATGCTGGCCCACACTTAAAAGCACCATACTGAAATAGAGTCCTATTTTTCAAGTGAGTGATATTCTCCATACCGGTACCTAAATTAAACATGACATTACATGCATATATCACCCATATCAAACAAAGTAATAACTCCTAGATATGTCTAAATGACATGAGATAATACACTTTTTACTGTGAATTGTATCTATGACCACTTAAAAAATAAGAATAATATTAAAAGTCTTCTATTTTTTTATTGATGATCGTTATCTGCCACTTGGTACTTTTAATGTCCTTATTATACAGACAGTGTGTCTCATTCCGCTGTGATCAGGTTTGTTTTGGTGGGGCAACAATATTTAAAAAAAAACTTCAAACCGTATTAACTCAGTAACCGGAGGAATAAGATAAAAAAATAAAACACCATTGTCCATGGATTGATATTTTGAATGAAATAAACAAAACAGTTATGCAGCTTTAATGTTGTTGGAAACAGGAATGTTTTCGGTATTCCAATTTCGGAGAAATCCTATTAAAATATGAATGATAAAATGTTGTTGTTTTCAAAAGAATGAAGTTTAGAGAAAGAGATATAAGGAATCTGACATTAGACGCCTTGCTTCATCTGTGCTGGGATGACCCCAATACAGTCTTTGTGAGGATCAATCCGGTAAAATTAAATATTCCCATTCTCGAAATGAAATGAAATGAATCGGGCTTTAGGCCACCTTTGTGCACATATAGGCTAAACTGGGCCAGGAGAACCTCCTGAGGATGGTGAGATGATTGAGATGACACTGTCCTCCAGACACAAGATTCGAAATTCGAGCCCTGGCGGTCTGAGGCCGAGTACGCTACCTCTCGGTCACGGAGGCTCCCCACAATACTAACTTTCACACGTGGATGGGGAAGAAACAATTTTGTTTCTTTCAAACCGCCGAGACCGGGAACCGAGCCCCGGACTCTGGCGTGAAAGGCAGCGGTGCTAACCACTACCCTAGGGCCCCCGCCCCCCATTCTCGACACATCAAACAAACCTAAATTGATACGTCTTATTGTAAATTATGACAGAAACAGGGTGAAATTAAGCATAAAGTGTACTAGCATCGGTCACTCCATACCAGAAAACACAAGCCATTGAATCAATGTTTGTTTAATGTTGGTCCAGCGGCGTAGACGGTAGGCCAACATTTAAATAACATTGGTTCAACGTGTGCTTGCTTGGACAGACGCTAATTAGGATAAGTGCACCTAATATGAGCATCGCCCTATTTGTTTTTATATGTCTGTCTGTTACAGATGGACTGATAATCAGGGTAATTTGCGATTTACGCTATAGAAGGCCAAGTCGTATCGAGTAAAAAGTGCACATTTTCCTAATATGAGCACACCCATTTTCTTTTATTATGAGCATATGCTCATAATGCCAGATTTCAAGGACTATTGTGTTCGTGGATCCCTTACGAAACTATTTGAAATTATTTATATAATTCTTAATAAATGTATTAAATACAAATATATATCCTTTACATGTAAGGATAAAAATAATAGAAAAAAACATGGTGACTAATCTTTTACTAGGGGTAGACTTTATGATATTTAAATTCCTGGCTGTAATTTGTTTAGGCAAATTTTAAATGTTAGGATTTTGAACTGATTTGATATGCCCACGTATACTAACCAATGACTTGTTTCACAATAGCAAATATGCTGCACAATCAAGTCAAATAATGTTCTCTTGTGGTCATATTATGTATCAACTTTAATTTGGTACCATCAGAAATACATCTCTCTCGTGTATTTCTGATAACATGCATGCATGCTCAAATTTGTTATCTATTAGGAGTTGACGCTATTTTTTTTTTTATAGTGTAGCTTATGTATTGTAGGCTAATTGCAATACCTTTCTTTTGCAATGTATGTATATATATATTCGATATGTATGTGCTTAAACGAATATTTTTCGATATTCCTACGGTATTTATAACTCAAAAAGCTGTACTAAAAGGCTCAACTGAATATAGTTGTTATTATTTATTTGTATACGTACTCTAATTATTTTGGCTTGTATAAGTGCTTAAACACTTTGTTATGTCAAACAATATTTTTGGATATTCCGTGCGTGTTTGGATAGTACGTATTAGATTATTTAAGAATGTTAAAGGGATCTACAACATGCCATGTAGTTCTTATTATTGTATTTTATATTCTAATTATGTCAACTTGTATATATTCTATAGGATTGTACGCATTCTAGAGTGTCTTTTGCTACTATTTATAATAACAGTTTTTTTATCTCTAGTTTTGGTGCGGGTAACTCATAAAATGTTACATATACCGCGACCAAAACACTTCCTTATTCATTATTCATTAAATTACGCGCATTTGCATAATTTGAATCAAAACATATTACAAATTAACATTGCAATGCTCATTTCTCCTTCAAATGTTCTCGTTTGGAGGTTAAATAAAAATGTTAAAAACGGCTATAGTCGTGCTTAGCGGTGAAAGGGTTAACATGCATAGCGTTATCTATGCTCTGTATAACATGATATATTCAACTGTGTTCATCAGTTGTTCATGGCGCATAAGTCTGCGTGCCCAGCAAACACGGGACATTCTGCCAGGGCTGGTTAATCCATCCATCCATCCATCCATCCATCCATCCATCCATCCATCCATCCATCCATCCATCCATCCATCCATCCATCCATCCATCAATCCATCCATCCATCCATCCATCAATCCATCCATCCATCCATCCATCCATCCATCCATCCATCCATCAATCCATCCATCCATCCATCCATCCATCAATCCATCCATCCATCCATCCATCCATCCATCCATCCATTAATCCACCCATCCATCCATCCATCCATCCATCCATCCATCCATCCATCCATCCATCCATCCATCCATCCATCCATCCATCCATCCATCCATCCATCCATCCATCCATCCATCCATCCATCCATCCATCCATCCATCCATCCATCCATCCATCCATCCATCCATCCATCCATCCATCCATCCATCCATCCATCCATCCATCCATCCATCCATCCATCCATCCATCCATCCATCCATCCATCCATCCATCCATCCATCCATCCATCCATCCATCCATCCATCCATCCATCCATCCATCCATCCATCCATCCATCCATCCATCCATCCATCTATCTATCTATCTATCTATCTATCTATCTATCTATCTATCTATCTATCTATCTATCTATCTATCTATCTATCTATCTATCTATCTATCTATCTATCTATCTATCTATCTATCTATCTATCTATCTATCTATCTATCTATCTATCTATCTATCTATCTATCTATCTATCTATCTATCTATATGATCGATCGATCGATCTTTCGATCTATCCATCCATCCATCCATCCATCCATCCATCCATCCATCAATCCATCCCTCCTAGTAACCGTATTCTTTAACGTACACAAATAAGGGGATCCCCCCTAATTTATCGGCGATCTCTGGGGCTATGTAATATATGTACATTTTTATTCATCATTTGTATTAGACCAGCTCCGTATAACATATACAGATAAATTAGCGACATGAGAATAGTGAGCCATTGATAATTTGTTTGTGTCTGCTGTGCGTCCTTGGCCTATACATGTATGTTTTATTCTGTCTCTATGGACACTAAGCCGTCTCCACTGCCATGAAACACGCAGTATTCAAGCATTATCATGCTTATACCACATTACCAGTATTAGGTAACCATTGTAGCATCGCGGTCTCATCTCCCCAGTAATGTGTGTTATCAATTATTTAGAAGGGTTTTTACATATGTTAGTACATATACATTGAATTAGCGACATGGCAATCGTGACTTGTCTGATAATTCGCTTTTGTCTCGTGTGAGTCCCTTGAGGTTACCAATGTCGCCTCCCCAATACATTTCCCCAGTGATGTGTGATGAACCGACGTTGTTTTAATTTAAACAACATCGGGTCAACGTCTCATGTTTGTGAGGATATTAATTATTTAGAAGGGTTTCTTCGTTTAGCAGAACGTTTCAGCCCAAATTTGGTGAGGCCTATACAGGCGAAGATACATCTAATAAATACATATGTATGTTACATTAAGAGGTTAGGGCGAGGCTCAGGTTTAGGGCCTAGTGATTAAAGCTGTCTGTCTGTAAAGGCAAAGCTCGCGGGTTCGTCTCCCGCTCTGGTATTAAGGTTTGAATAACCGAATATGCTCGGCCTCAAACCACCAGTGCTAGAATTTCGAGTCGTTTTTCTGGAGAACAAAAATGAAATGAATCGGGCTTTAGGCCACCTTTGTGCACATATAGGCTAAACTGGGCCAGGAGAACCTCCTGAGGATGGTGAGATGATTGAGATGACACTGTTCTCCAGACACAGGATTCGAAATTCGAACCCTGGCGGTCTGAGGCCGAGCACGCTACCTCCCGGTCACGGAGGCTCCCCACAATACTAACTTTCACACGTGGATGGGGAAGAAACATTTTTGTTTCTTTGAAACCGCCGAGACCGGGAACCGAACCCCAAACTCTGGCGTGAAAGGCAGCGGTGCTAACCACTACCCTAGGGCCCCCGCCCTTCTGGAGAACAATGTCATCTAATTCATGTCACCATCCTCTGGGGGTTGTCCTGGTCCAGTTTAGCACGTATTGGCACAATGGCTTTCATTCATTCATTTATTCATTCATTCATTCATTCATTCATTCATTCATTTATTCATTCATTCATTCATTCATTCATTCATTCATTTTTTCATTTATTCATTCATTCATTCATTCATTTATTCATTCATTCATTCATTCATTCGTTTATTCATTCATTTGTACCAGGTTGTCTTATTTAGCAAACCTTCTTTGTTTATATTAGCAGTGTGTTGTGATGTACTATGTGGGCCAGAGACGCTGGACCAATGTCGCTTTAATGCTGGTCCACCGTCTACGACGCTGGACCAGCATTAAATCAACATTGGCTGAACGTCGTGTGTTATTAGGGTATAGCCTGGCCAGTATCACCGGGGTGAATTCTTATCGATCTGTGATTGGCTGTACACTTGGTGTGCAATCCCCTCTGGTGTGACGTCATCAGAGATAGGGAGCCGTGTGTTTGTACAGGATCCATACTGGTCCCTGTCTGTAGGCAATGTGGATATAGATTCCTCACATCTGTGGCTGAAGCGCCGCACAGGAATTCCCTCACTTGCCAACCTATAGAGATTGTCTGACGTCACATGGTAGAAAGCATTCAGAGTGTTGACAGAAGGCTGTGACAGTGTCATTGACAAGGACACACTAGGAGGTCAGCACAAAAGTGGACACAGAGGAGATGACCAGTGGCTGTACTGACAAGCAGTGGACAACAGTAGTCCAGTAGCGGCAGCTAACACACACGTGACACGATCTATAGGGAACTACACATTGGACAGCTACTCATTTGCACTTCAGGTGATGCCGCTTCAGCAATAATTATACCTGCAAATTAACCAGCATTATTGTCAATTTTCGTTCAACGCCTTAGGGTTATCATTACTTGAAACAATTTATAATCGTTGAATATCCTATTTATATGAGTATAAGCATTTACAATCACATAAAAACCAAAGCAGTACACTATTTGTTACAGAAGATTGTGAAATCACTTTTGAAAGTTTTGATATCAATTACATATTTTCATTCGTCTTGTTTATCAGTGTCAAATATAATAAATTATCTATCAGTTCAGCAGCTGATCAGAGGAGCTAGATGATGAGAATGGATTTTTAACAAGAATCACTAAGAGAAAGTTGACTGGATAATTGAAATGATTTCATGGTAAAACCTCCAGTGCGTGCACTAGTATCTGTGTGTGTGGTGAACGCTGAATTGGCTGTGGTGACAAGGCGTTGCATGCAGCAGCATATAGGCGCGTGGGATGTGAGGCTCTCATGCAATAACCCATCATTGATTTGTTCATAGAACATTTAGCAGTTGGCTAGAACAGTGTCAAGGTGAAAGTTAACATTCTGATCCGATTATAAAAAGGTGAGGACAGTGAGTAGCAGTGAGGACGTCCCTCTGCTGTCCCTCTACTTGTTCTCTGTCAGAGTCATTCTCGCTGTCTTTCTCCACAGATCTGCTCTGGTTGACCTTCGTTGAGACAGACCCCAGAAGGCACTTCTGTAGTCCTAGCACACTTCACAGGCTTTGCCCGGCTGCACCGTAATATACCATCGATTGCTAAGGTTTCTTCTCGTCTCCTTGCGTTGGCGTTGGATTGATCCCTTGTAATCTTGCTCCTCACATGGATAGCACATAGGAATCTCATACAGCCTGTCCTACACCAGACACAGTCAGGATCCCGTGTCGTGCTGGAGTAAACCACTTCTGTCTGCAGCGCAGGAGCAGGAAGTAGAAAGCCTTGTGAATGCTGCTCAGACCAATTAACAGAAGTCTGCAGTTAGATCTAACAGATTCTGTGCACCCTGGTGTGATCAATACAGGGCAGCCCCAACTGACCACTCACCCAAGTGCAGCTCCCACAAAGGGAGCGTCTGCTAGCATGTACGAAGACCCCAGTCAGATCCGAGTGGTCGCCAACGGCCGTGAGGACTACCACAGCCTGCCAGCCTCAGCTGCTGATAATAACGAAAATGTGCCGTATGATGAGACATCCATCCATAAGGTACGTACAAATTTATGATTCCGTTATGTTCTCTTACTTTTGGTGTATATTGCTTGATATGATGTGCAATACGAAAAATATTGCACGTCACATCATTGTGCTATGAAACTTTTTTATTATCATAAACTAATGTACATCACACACATATTCATTCATCCATAAGATATACAAATGTGTCAGAGCCCAGTAGCATCGAGTTACATATGGACTCAATATTGGTTTAATGGTGGGACAGCCTTGGAGACGGTGGGTCAACATTAAAACAACGTTGGTTGGGTATTTCGTGTCAGCTGGATGATTGCTGTTTATGCTATTATACTTCTGGTGTGGCTTGTCTTGTTTTATGTATTGTTTGGTGTGCAGTACTGAAAATATTGCATGGTACACCGCTGTGATTGAACTTGTTCAATATCACCGGGAAGTCCAATATAGTACAAGCAATGTACACCAATCAACCTGTAACTAAATGCAGTTTAAATGAGGATTCGGCCTTCGTTTTGTGTTACTTTAGATCGCACATTAGTTGAAAATAGTGTATATTATAGTAAAAAAAATACGTAAATGGTATCGTCTTGATAATATGAAGTATGATGTCATATTTACATATGACACAATTTAAACTTTTAAATTACATGTTGTATACATAATGGTATTAATATACATGCCGTTAATCTTGTATTCTACTTTAAAAAGTGAAATAATATTAATACATATTAATACTTCGAGGCACATAATACTAGTACTTTAACAAACATGCCAATCGACATACAAATAATAATTGTGTACATATCTAAATATACATCGTAAATTTTTAAATGCCAAACGAGTCGACTGGTGTCGGCTGTGTATAACTTGAAGTATGTTCATAACAATTTTGATAAACAAAGCCAAATTCGTAAGTACATCAATGTTGTTTGCATTCATTATCTCATGCATTTTTATTGTGGAGATTTGTTCAATATAAAATGGTTTAATATATCTCTTTCTATGACAAATAAACAAATGGTGAAGTTCATCACCGACATCTCCAGTATCACAAAAATTACATCCCTGGCGTCAATCTATACTGAAATTTTGTTATTACGACAACGAAATTTTGTCAAAACTATTCTTAGTTTGTCCGGTAGTTTAATAAGGTAATCTTCAAAACTAAAAACATCCTTATAAATTCTGTAATTAATACGCTTACTATTTACGTAAATATCTTGCATCCATTTTTTGTATAATTTTGTAATCTAAGTTTTAGCATATTCTTAATAACAGAGACGCTAATATTCATATTTTGATCATTCCAAATTTATAAAAAAACCACAATCAGTTTGTTTAGCACCATAATTAAATAGAATAACAATATAATTATAAGAATCAGCTCTGTATATCACACCATTTTCCCACAATACTCGCTCATGGCATCTATTCGGTTTTGTAGATTTTCAGGTGTCTCTGCAATAAGACTGTATCGTCCGCGTAGAGTAAAACATTTAGCTTTAAGAAAATTAAAATTATGTCATCATTTATTTGCCAAACTTTTGAAAATTATTTTAAGCTGCACTTTTATTAGCCAGAATGTCTTAAATCTGTGTAAATGAAAAGGTAGTATTTCATTGCTCAAGACGTTAACCCTTTCAGCCCGGGACCGTTTTTATACGTCAGAATTTGACGTCTGTAGACGTCAAATTCTGATGTATAAGGACGGTCCCCGCACTGAAAGAATTAATATATTTCTAACGACCGTAATCCATGGCATATGTATTCAAATGTAGCGGAAAGAGCTAAAATCTGAGCTATTTATGATTATTTCAAATTGAAAAAACCTTTGGTGTCCATGCATAGTTTATACAACAATATTTCAGCGTTGTAAGGGTTATCTTGTTCGCTGTCTCTGACATGCTGCCACAATGCTGATGACAAGATGGGAGCTGGGAGTTTTCTCAGGTATGGCTCCTTTCTGCAGGAATGCTGTAATTGGATTTGTCAGTGCAAATGGCTACTGTCAACCTTCATATTGATTGAAATATTTTGACCTCCTTTTGCTGTCAGCTCTCATTTTAGACATTGCCTCTGTGACCTTTCGAATTCCGATATCGTCATCTTGATCTTTGTGTACTAAAAGTGTCTGAAACATCCACATCGAAATTTCATTATTTTGGATTTCGCACTATTCGGTTATATGAACTAAATAGTACATGAGAATGAGAAATTTGAGCGATAGAGTGTGTATGTTATGTTTGTGTTATCCCATTTTCTCACACTTTACTGACGGTGGCTGATCCAGAAAATGGCATCCACGAAAAGACGAGACGAATGACGAAAATGCTACAATTACAAAGCGTCGCACGCATTCTGAATGATTAAAGACGCATCACATATAATATGCACGAGCACGGCACATTTGTTTCTTATGTTATTTTCGTGGATATCGTATCCGTGTCTGCGTATATGTGAACATCCACACCAAAATAACTTTGAATTGTTGCCGCGTTTGTATTCGCACTCTTATTCGCGCATAATTAATGCACCTTTAACTCTTAAATAGCTGAATTTTTTGTATACAACATGGAAATCAAAATGTTTTTTTCAATTTGAAATCATCATAAATGTCTTAGTTAGGTCTTTCTGATTCATTTGAATACCTATGTTATGAGTCTACGACCAGTAGAAATATGTTTACTCTTACAGTGCGGGGATCGATTTTAGTCGTCAGAATCTGACGTCTACAGACGTCAGATTCTGACGACTAAAGTCGATCCCCGCACTGTAGGGGCTAATTGTCACGAAGAAAATATACAAAAAAGTTCGATATTCCCTTATTTTCCGACGTTTCTAGAGCATCAGGTAGCTATGCCTATACACACATAGCCTGATAACATGAAAATTATTAGTATGATACTTGTATGTATATATTACTTGATGATAATACTGACTGAGAAATTTTTCCCATCTTGTGTTTTTCGTTGCGTGAAATGACATGACAGACAAGAAAACGAGACTTTAATCAAATGTCTGATAAATGTTGGTCCACTGTCTACGACGCTGGCCCACGATTAAACCGACTTTGCTTAAAAAAAGTATCGCCTTTGTCTGGATATAATCAATATGTATTCCACGATGCGTGTGCTCGATGGTTGGCCCATTCTATTATGGGGTGAACACATCGTGTTTGCTTGGTGATTATATATATTCTATATTGAACTACATCCGTGGAAAAGAGAAATCATATCCAGGGGCAGATCCAGAATACGGCAAAGGGGGGTCTGAATTGATTTTTTGGGGATTTTCGCTTTTTTTTTTAATTGAGGGGTAGAACAATTATTTTATTTAGTGTTCACAGCTAATGAACGGGGGTTTATGGTATACCACCTCTTTTTACTCGGAAAGAAGGAAAGTCTATTTTTGTTCAGTAATGCCATCAACTTCCAAAGATGTTTTATTTTCTCGTTTGCATGCACTGCCAGGGCACTATTTAAGCGTCCATCAGTGGTGAAAATAGATATAAGGTGTAAGTATATTTGACGCAATGTGCAATTTCGATGAGGCCGAAACTACTGTTGAAGAAAGTGTCTTGCAGTCAGTAGCACATTAATTTATTACCATGAATTTTGTTTTAATATCATTCACCAGCATCATGAGATTTCCAGTAATCTAGGAGAATAGATACCTTGATTATGCAGCTTTGTCTAGACGTAGCAAGTATATAGCACTGTCGTTCATGAGAAGTAAGATGTGGAGCCACTGAATGAAACCATCAAAGGGACAATTGTTGTTAATCAGATCAAATAAATCAGCAGGAAATAAAAAAACACCACTCTCTTAGTGAGCCTATACCCAGCAGACACAAGTCGTTGAATCAATTTCGGTTTAACGTTTGTCCACCGTCTACGACGTTTGACCAACATTAAACCAACTTTAATTTAACATCTTGTGTCAGCTGGCTAGGCTTACCTGTTATCAGGTTTTTAGTTGTGTTTATATCGCTATTAATCGCCATTCATTGACCTTATTGAACAGATGCGAGCTACACGTTTATAGACGTTTTTATTTTCGTGTACGTCACGCAAATTGGTGCTTGGTTCCTAAATATAGACAATTTTTTACCCTTTTCACTCTATACTTATAACTATAGTCATTGTTAATCCATTTTTATTGGCCGAAGAAATCACTTTTATTGCGGACGAAATGTATGTTTAAACATGAAGATTTGCAAAAATTTGGTCGCAAATTAAAAAAAAAAGTGAGTAATTTTCACCCACGCGAAAATATGGGTCGCGGTAGCGAAACACAACTTCAACTGGATGAACTTCAACTGGTTAATATAACCTACATGTGGGCCTATGTTAAAATTTACCAAGGCTGCCGCGTGATAAAGTGTATTAATTAATATATTTATCTACATGATTATCTACATTAGGGCTTCACGTTAAACAACAGAAAAAATAGACCCCATATCACTATCATGCGCACGCACAACATGTACATGTCTACCATGACAGGTATGACCTGATCACATAAACATACGATCGATGACTGGTACTTTTTGCATATCCATATTTTTATTTCGCAAAAAATTCAATAAAGTAACGCAAGGTCTCTTTTGTTGTTGTTTTCTAAATTTATGTCCTAGAACAACTAAACTATTTGCATGAAGTACAGTTTGTGTTTTGTATTTTTTGTTGATTATGAATAATGCGGACAAAGATAAGATAATGACCTCATCTTCCCATCCTGTCATGTTTGTGCCTCCCGTGACACACCATCTGACCATGGAGCGTATGAGAAATAGCGCTTTTTGGGCTTTGCTCAATAAATGATATGACTCCGCTCTGCCCATCTTGTTTTTATTGACTTGTCTTCCTCATAAAGATGGTGTCTCGACAAACAGGCGATGTCCACCCAGTGCTGGTTGAATGATGGGCCAGCGTCGCAGACGCTGGCCCAGCATTCAACCAGCACTGGGTCAGTGTCTAGAGTTTGCTGGGTATGCTGGTCATACTGTGTAGCTGGTCCCTGTATTATCATGTACAGTGTGGTCAGACCGGCTGCAGTTATAAAGAACAAGTCCTCGTGGAATAGCCCTGACAAACATTCCACTTACGAGAGACAGGCCCTGCTGTTATACATGCAATAATTGCCATGTGCCAGCCCCCGCCACCGAGAACAGAGAGTACCCGATAATCTAGTCATGACGAGCAGTGGTTGCAGAATATACCAGAGTCATCGCGAGCCGTCGATACAGAGTCTGCAGATTTAGATTGGGTCACATGTGCGGAATACTCCACGACAAAGCTCGCCTATTTTAGCTCGTGCAGGGTCCCATCAATCCTGCCATCATGCCAATTGTTATCGATTTGGGGGAAACAAGACCAACTTTCCGACAAGCAGCACACCCACTCGGCACGAGTTATTGGCCATATGGTGGCTAAATGTCGGGGCAGCGTAGAAGACGCTGGCCCGACATTTACTGCTCCAGTTTACTGCTGAATAAGTCACTATTGATCGGATTTATGAGAATCGATGGGAACTAAAGACCCACGTACACGAAATCGCACTTGATTAATTAACGTTGGTACATTTGAACCACACGAACGTATACTGTAATCACATCACGTCATTCATGTAGTTTCGTCCCCTTGGATATAAAAGGATGTATCTGCCACATTGTAAAGTGGCAGATACATCCTTTCATATCCAAGGGGACGTTTCGTCAGGGCACATTGGATTTGGCTGTGAACATGGAGGTACTATGCCCTATTGAAAAAAATATGATGCAAAATAGTGGGACATTTCTGGGTTTGCATCTTTTTCGAAGAGTCAGCGGCCCTGGTGTGGTGTTTAAAAATGTCGTCTGTCACGCCGGAGCTCACGAGCTCTTCGCTCGCTCTAATATTTATATTCCCTGTCCACTGCTTCACTACTAAGGGGAGCTTCCGCGTCCGAAAAGTAGCGTACTCGACCTAAGACTGCCAGTGTGTTCACTAAAGTGTTTGGCATGAGTCCACATTCATGCAATAGGCTGCTTGCACGAGTTTGCGCAGTGAACAATTGTCTGATTAAAACAGTTCCGAGTTGCTCACTGTGTGGCGTGTTGTCATTGAAAAGTGTGTAACAGTTGTCTGATTAAAACAGTTCAGCGTTGCTCACCGTGTGGCGTGTTGTTATTGAAAAAGGTGTATTATCTTGATTTCTGTCAGAGCCTGTAATATATGATTTATTTCGTGAAGTTATGTTAACAGGTAGGCCTGTACATTATTGTAATACGTATTTTACCATCCCGCTTGGGGGAGTATAGGTATCTTATCTCCCCCCCCTCTATTCAAGTAAAGTGACTATATTATATAATGCTACTGTACGTAGAAACATAACTTCTGTCTGCTTCAAAATATTGACAACACTTTAAAACAGAATATAAAACGTTTCAACAGTTTAGTAGAGTATTAAATAGCACTTTTCCAAGCCAAAATATGTCCTTCATCAGCTAGATATATTTTGGAAAATCGCACTGATATATCGTCGCCTCGGAGCTAAAGGATCCTATCTGCCACTCTAACGAGTGTCAGATAGGATCCCTTAGCTCCGAGGCGACGACATACTGATGTTATAACTGTCAAATAAATAACTGTCTAAGAGTACAGTATTGATGATTCTTTCAACAATGTCTTGATCAAAATGCAACGGAAAGTTGTGTTGATGATATTGTAACAACATCTTTAGAATTGCAACGCAAATTTATGATCGCATTAGAATCATCAAGACTTCTCACTTGTTACATCATAGTGATCACCAAGCCATCATCCAATCTGCTACACACCCATCGGTGTGTTAAACCCGTGGTCCACTTCGAAACCGCATGCGCTAACAATCGGTAATCAGAATCAGAATAATTTATTAAATAAAACACAGTTATTTGTGTACATTCACAAACAACAACAAAACTACAAACAATAACAAACTATGATTACACAGACAACATATCCACTTTACTGATTCGAAATGTAGGCCTATATCATATATGATGATTCCTCTGGAAAATTTCCCAGAATGCCATGTCGCAGTGCATTGTAGACCCGCCTTCTCCCGCGTATTATGAAAAGTGGAGAGGTGAATATAAAGTGTCGTATTATGTAATGTTGGCGTATATGTAATGTGTGTGGAATTGTGTATCGCTACGGGACCCACAACTTAGAGTGGGTAAAATATATGTAATGTATATGCATGAAATGCCTTACACTCATGTACAGTGTATTGACGTCTGTAGATTTTTGACGACTAAAGTCTATCCCCGCACTGTAAGAGTAAAACTATTTATAATGGCCATAGACCCATGACATAGGTATTCAAATGAAAGAGCCAACTAAGACATTAATTTTATGTTGATTTCAATTTGAAAAAAACCTTTGGTCTCCATAGTTTATACGAAAGTATTTCAGCGCTTCAAGGGTTAGGCACATGAGACATATATGTATCATATTTCCTTTCCAGCTATAGCTTGTTTTTCTTTGTCTTCTTCAAGACCCGAGAAAGAGTATAATAAGTGAGCGCTAAATCAATATTATCTACAGTAGTGTGTCCCCATCATACATTGATGTATGGCTCCCTCTCTCCCCCGGTCACCATCATCATGCTATTGTGAAAGTGGTATTTTCTCTGCAACAAAGACGTATCCTGAATGTAGCGGATTATAGAAGTCATGTCAAACTGTGACGCAGGTTTTTTTGCTGATTTTTTTGCTGATTTTTGCATACTTTAAAAGTTAGTCTGTTAACACGTGTTGAATTGCTAGTTATGACACTCCTCTATAAACCTATTAATGGTATCCAGTTTTATTCTCAAAATTTGTTTACTTGTCAAATGGTTTAGCTTTTGAATTACTCGACATTTCACTACTAAGGGGAGCTTCCGCGTCCGAAAAGTAGCGTACTCGACCTAAGACTGCCAGTGTGTTCACTAAAGTGTTTGGCATGAGTCCACATTCATGCAATAGGCTGCTTGCACGAGTTTGCGCAGTGAACAATTGTCTGATTAAAACAGTTCCGAGTTGCTCACTGTGTGGCGTGTTGTCATTGATAAGTGTGTAACAGTTGTCTGATTAAAACAGTTCAGCGTTGCTCACCGTGTGGCGTGTTGTTATTGAAAAAGGTGTATTATCTTGATTTCTGTCAGAGCCTGTAATATATGATTTATTTCGTGAAGTTATGTTAACAGGTAGGCCTGTACATTATTGTAATACGTATTTTACCATCCCGCTTGGGGGAGTATAGGTATCTTATCTCCCCCCCCCCTCTATTCAAGTAAAGTGACTATATTATATAATGCTACTGTACGTAGAAACATAACTTCTGTCTGCTTCAAAATATTGACAACACTTTAAAACAGAATATAAAACGTTTCAACAGTTTAGTAGAGTATTAAATAGCACTTTTCCAAGCCAAAATATGTCCTTCATCAGCTAGATATATTTTGGAAAATCGCACTGATATATCGTCGCCTCGGAGCTAAAGGATCCTATCTGCCACTCTAACGAGTGTCAGATAGGATCCCTTAGCTCCGAGGCGACGACATACTGATGTTATAACTGTCAAATAAATAACTGTCTAAGAGTACAGTATTGATGATTCTTTCAACAATGTCTTGATCAAAATGCAACGGAAAGTTGTGTTGATGATATTGTAACAACATCTTTAGAATTGCAACGCAAATTTATGATCGCATTAGAATCATCAAGACTTCTCACTTGTTACATCATAGTGATCACCAAGCCATCATCCAATCTGCTACACACCCATCGGTGTGTTAAACCCGTGGTCCACTTCGAAACCGCATGCGCTAACAATCGGTAATCAGAATCAGAATAATTTATTAAATAAAACACAGTTATTTGTGTACATTCACAAACAACAACAAAACTACAAACAATAACAAACTATGATTACACAGACAACATATCCACTTTACTGATTCGAAATGTAGGCCTATATCATATATGATGATTCCTCTGGAAAATTTCCCAGAATGCCATGTCGCAGTGCATTGTAGACCCGCCTTCTCCCGCGTATTATGAAAAGTGGAGAGGTGAATATAAAGTGTCGTATTATGTAATGTTGGCGTATATGTAATGTGTGTGGAATTGTGTATCGCTACGGGACCCACAACTTAGAGTGGGTAAAATATATGTAATGTATATGCATGAAATGCCTTACACTCATGTACAGTGTATTGACGTCTGTAGATTTTTGACGACTAAAGTCTATCCCCGCACTGTAAGAGTAAAACTATTTATAATGGCCATAGACCCATGACATAGGTATTCAAATGAAAGAGCCAACTAAGACATTAATTTTATGTTGATTTCAATTTGAAAAAAACCTTTGGTCTCCATAGTTTATACGAAAGTATTTCAGCGCTTCAAGGGTTAGGCACATGAGACATATATGTATCATATTTCCTTTCCAGCTATAGCTTGTTTTTCTTTGTCTTCTTCAAGACCCGAGAAAGAGTATAATAAGTGAGCGCTAAATCAATATTATCTACAGTAGTGTGTCCCCATCATACATTGATGTATGGCTCCCTCTCTCCCCCGGTCACCATCATCATGCTATTGTGAAAGTGGTATTTTCTCTGCAACAAAGACGTATCCTGAATGTAGCGGATTATAGAAGTCATGTCAAACTGTGACGCAGGTTTTTTTGCTGATTTTTTTGCTGATTTTTGCATACTTTAAAAGTTAGTCTGTTAACACGTGTTGAATTGCTAGTTATGACACTCCTCTATAAACCTACTAATGGTATCCAGTTTTATTCTCAAAATTTGTTTACTTGTCAAATGGTTTAGCTTTTGAATTACTCGACATTTCAGGGTTATTGCCGTAACACAAAACATTTGCATAACATTTATGCAAAGTTAGAGCAACGTCGAAAACGTTGGACCGATTTTTTATAAATGTTATACAAATAAATGCTTGGTGTTTGCTGAAGTGAGACTATAGAAAATAGTGTTTCCAAGATGTCATGAAAATCAATTGAGAATTGACAAAACAATCAGCGAAAAAATACGCCATTATGACTTCTACTTAAGTACGGAGCGTTGGTTCAATGTGTGGGCAACGTCTCCCGACATTGGCCATGCATTGAACCAACTCTGCTGTTTGTTGTTTGATAACTTGTGTCCGGCGCAGTGACCCGTTCGACCACGCCCGGTTTCCCCACCAGCAATCATTTCAGCAACTGTTATTGCCATGGCGCCGGCAACCATACCGTGTTTGTTGCCGCAGTGGGTGGCATCTGGGTTATTTGGCTTTATTTTCCCGAAATGGCGACATAAAAACACATTGTTATTGACTTTTCCAATGTGCCGGCCCATATTGCAGATACTGAATTCTTTGATCTCGGCAGCGAATGGATTCCATGAAATTTTCTATTTCTAGTCCTTGAGTAACTATCCTGAAATTTAGGAATGTATTTCAGAAGTTACGCAAACCATATGCGACAGGGACTATAACTTTTAAACTACACAATTTTAAAATTTAATCTTTCTAAAATTTTAAATTTACACCTAAAAGGACTATAAAATAGTGCTTGCAAAAATTCATGGTTCGTGGAAATTGGTTAAAATTTGACTGGTTAATCTGAGAAAATAACTCTATCATTAACTCTAAATATCAGTCAATCCAACTACAGAATCCACAATGTCAGCAATACGCGCATGGACTCAACAAAGGTGGTCTTATTGATTATAAAAAGTTTAATTATACGTCTTGTTTTAGGGTTCAATTGTTAGTTGATGAGCCGAAAACGAGTAGAGTACTTTCCAATGCCGAGCAGATCCCTGATGTACTGGCTAATGATGAAAGAAGAGAAACATTTGTTAATCACGCGATTTTTTATATTCCTCAATCCAACTATGGACAATTTGTGTTTCATGAGATGGATATTTATAGCGGTCATTTCAAATAGTATGTGACGTTACATAAAATAAAATAAGAAAGAACATTATGCATGAATAATAAAAACGGGTATCATTCTCTTTCTCGTGCTGTGACTTCACATGAAGCCTTATAATTCAGCAACATTTCTGGCTACGCAATTGGTGACTAAAAAATGCACTGTTTTCATGATATTCTGACATGCATCATTTTATCTTTACCCCTTTGAGCGCGAAGACCGAATTTAAACGTCAGAATCTGACGTCTGTAAACGTCAGATTCTGTAGACGTCAGATTCTGACGTCTAAAGTCGATCCCCGCACTGAACGACTAAAACTATTTATGATGGCCTAGACCCATAACATAGGTATTCAAATGAAGCAGAAAGAGCTAACTAAGACATTTGTGATGATTTCAAATTAAATATACCTTTTGGCAGCTATGGT
Organism: Flabesymbios commensalis; assembly: GCA_964017125.1. NCBI lineage: Eukaryota > Metazoa > Annelida > Polychaeta > Terebellida > Flabelligeridae > Flabesymbios > Flabesymbios commensalis. Next base: position 20,639,466 of record OZ024904.1, on the reverse strand, counting down.
TTGTATTAAAATATGTCAGCGCTTTGAGGGGGAAAATCGACTCCCCGGAAGGTAATATCAGCTGGTAGTCACATTTTTAGAGACGACATTGAATCCGACATTTATTGACCTACATGTCTATAATCGGGGTGTCACCCGATGCACTTTGTCAAGTCAATGACGGAGGCGACGAAGGCGAAAATCAGAGAACATTTGAATAATTTAATGACTAGACAAGGAATTTGATCTGAACATCAAAAACGTCTTTGACTTTGCATACTTTCCTCACTCGATGGCAGTGGTTCCTGGGTAGAATCACTGCTATCGTGTGTAGAGTATCATTTGTATGGTTGAGGCCAACTACATATTTTCATATACAATTACAGACATTCCGAAATGTTTACTTACAATTAAAGCCCTCTCGTACAATTACACTTATACTCTTTCAAAAACTTTCAATTACATTTTTTTTCAATTACAATTGCAGTTACAATTACTGTAGTAGTCTTTAAATTCGCAGTTATGAAATTTCGAATTTGGGCCATTTTGCGGTCTCTTAAATTCGCGCAAAAATATTTTTTTACAATTATTATTTCTGACCACTTGGTATTAGATCGTTATAGTCAGCCGGCTTTTACTAGAGTTGTCACACACATCCAGTATGCCGATCACCATCACGTAATGTCATCAGTAGCCTAAACACCACGGTATCCTCACTAATTAGGTATATTGCTGGCGGGGCAACAACAGACAAAGGCTAATCCCTTTGACCCTCTAGCAGTGTCTACGTTTTGATAATTATTAAATGTCACCATAAAATTAAACATCACATGCAAATCTCTAAATGGGTAGAGTAATAATAGTAAGAAATATGGTATCCAGACAGTTTGTCACATTCCACTTTGGCACTGGCTAATTTAATCTGTCTTTTTGTCACACGGTTATTTTGTCCATCTAGACCATCTTCACAGCAGAGGTAGTGTCCACACTACGTGGAAACTTAACCACCTGTCAAGATGCCACCTGTCAGCTCTGAACACTTTTCCAGCTACCATACACTTTCACCTAGGGGTTTACTCCTTGCTTTCATACTACTAGCATGTATACCTGTCATCACAAGCAGAACACAGGGGATTTAACCAACGTACCAATTGTGGGTGCAAGAAATATGAGCTGTAGTGAAAGTATATTCTATGATGACGGGAAGCAGCTCGTCATATCAGCTGCCTCAGAGCAAAGAGACGGTAATGATGCATAAAGAGCGGGCGTGATTCTGCTCTTTGACATTCCGGGGGTCAGCCACCCACGCTGTCCACCCACGTGAAATCAGAATACGAACACGACACGCGAATCAAGCGTTGGTTTAATGTCGGGCCAGCGTCGCGGACGCTGGCCCGACATTAAACCAGCACTTGGCAAACGTCATATGGACGTGAAACGTTCACCAAATGTTGATTCAATGCTGGGCCAAAATTAAATTAACCCTTGTGCTGCTAGGACCGTATATAAAGCATGTTTCACACCAAATAAAATGACACAGAAAATGATAAATGCTGCTTGTTTACGTCAGATGCTCAGTTCATCAATTAATTCAATTTAGGAGGTGTCTTTTTGTCATAAATTATAATATTTTTCGTCATTTGAAGCTGGAAATTGCGTTGGCAATATATATGGTGTATTTTGTCTTCTGGACAGCTTGTCAAACAGTTGCCTCGATGATTGGAATACAATCTCATACGTCCAACTTCTAGACTTATAACAAGCCAGTTGTTGACAATCAATGATGGCTCTAAGCAAGCATATTGATTTTTCAGTCTATTTTATCGCACCTAGATAATGCAATGAAAATAACATTTAAAATCCACTAGCTATTTAAAACCAGTTTTTAAGCATGTTCGAAAAATACTTATCAATAGCCGCGCCTTATGTCGTTGTTCAACATCATCTAAGCATCATCTTAGCTAGTACGGGTTGGTGTGTCAGTTATGGCTGTCAATGATTATCATCACTCACAGTAGAAGATCAGGAACGTGTAGGTAATTTTAATTATAATGACACCTGTATCCTCACTGACATATAACATACCATGACACAAATTCAGCAGCATTCAAAACTAAGCTTGAGTCAGTCTTAAGATCATGTTAGACATCGGCCACAAAGGTTCTTACGGTCGATGATTTTCACTTCATACACAGGCTGCTGCATTGTTTGTGAGTATTTTTCATTCATTCGAAGCTGGAATTGCTACCGCAATTTCCAGCTTCAAATGAATGAAAAATAATATTATTTTTGAAAAATAGACGTCTCCAAATTGAATTATTTGATTAACTGAGCATCTACCAGAAGATATTATACAAATTTTTGTGGTATTTTAATAAGTCTGCAATTTGCTTGAAACCTATACATACGCAGCACAAGGATTAAAACCTTTTTGGCAGCATTATTTGTGCGGTTTGCGTTGTACTCAGTCGTACATCACAGTCTGGTAGTCCTCATTCCTCTTTATTTCCCTCCTTCCTGTTTTTCCCTTGACCTTACTTGTTGCCTCTCCCATTGTGTCACCTGATTCCCTGGCATAAAATGAGAGTTTTATGTGCTCGTTGTTCCGGAGCTCTAACAATTCCACAACTGTCTAGGCGACTTTAAGACAAGGGAGGATAGAGAATTGGTGCTTGCCTGCCTTCAGCATTAAGTCTTGTCCCGCTTAATTGTTATTACTATTTCTCATTCATTTAAAGCTGGACTTGATAACGCAATTTCCAGTTTTAAATGATGAAACATTTCTCTATAAATTGACGTAAAAATATATCCGAAATTATATTATTTCGTCAGCTGATCATTTACCGAGAAATCCTAGGGATCCGCCCCTATAGGAGGGCAGCACGTCCGCCTTTACATCCCCATTATCCACTTTGGGAAGAGGCGTTTCTACGAACGTCGTACAAATCAATGTGCGTACAGCCTTTCTAAAATGCCAGAGGAATCATTGGCCATGAGCCTAAGACTTGATGATTTTCGCAAAGTCGTCTTCAGATAACAGCAATAAATGGTAAAATCGAACATTTAATTTAGGGCACATGTTGCTTTAACGATCCTATGATACAGTTATTGGGGACGAAATGAGTGTGTAAACATCATGATTTGCAAAAGTTTGGTCTCCAAATCAACACTTATGCGCGATTTTCACCCACTTGAAGTTGCGGATCGCGGTAGCGACACGCAACTTCGAATGGGTGAAAATTTAAATTACTTTAATTTAGCGATTTGTGAGTTAATGTTGGCCCTCCGTCTACGACGTTTGCCTAACATTAAGCCAAGATTGGCTCAGAGTTTGCTTAGTGTGGCGGTGTGACTCCGACTTCATTGACAGACATGACGTGATTGTCTGTCAAATATATCCATACATAATAAAGCAGTTTAGCATGGATCATTGGCCCAACATGTGGGTTCATTTTGAGCCGATGTTGAACCAGCATGAGCCCAACATTTAGTCAAAGTCTCATGCTTACTGGTATAACGTCTTTTGCTCCCTGAGTTATCACTAAAAGCCCGCCACACAGCTAATAGGAAACTGTTGTCAACGATCTGTCGTTATGCCTGATTGTCAAAGACTACAATCTTCTGCGAGGCTGCCATTAGAGTTGCCATTGCTGTCTCATTTTTTATGTTGCCTGCTGAACTAAATGAGTCATTTAACTTCAACATGTTCAATTAAAAACGATGTGACATGCGACGCGTGATGTAATTAAATTTGCTCTAATTTTAATCGGCTATGGTAATTAGATGCGTCATATTCCCCGTGCATGATTAATAACATGGAATACACAACAGATAGAACGACGTCAGGATATCCAGTTTATAACTTTGACTTCGAATGTGAATGTTCCAGAGCCCCATTTCACTAAGAATATCAGGATTCAGATTCACTCCCATTAGAAAAGTTATGGACATATTATGAACCTATCTAGGAGTCAATAAATGATTGTGTCACTTTAAGTCTTTATTTTAAGACGTTTAGTGCGATGGGTCCCAGGGCCCCATCTCACCAAAATATTAAGATTAAGAAAATCTTCCTTTTTTATCATTCTCATTAAAAATTTGGGATGTATCTTAACTTTTCTGATAGAAATGAGAGAAAGATATTGCTAATTTTAAGATTCTTTGTGAGACAGGGCCCTGCTCTGCGGCCGTTATATCGACACTGGAAGAGTTATACTTTCATAAAGTTGGTTTATTAATGTTTCAGGTAGTTCACAACATGCGTGACATGTACTAAAATATATTATCGCTTATGTCAGCATTAATCTGGCCGTCCATTATATTAACAACAGATATGCATCATTGTTTCGACTCCGAATTACCCGTACTAACCTGATAAAAAGAAATTTTAGATTTGCTGGTGTCAAAATAAGGAATAAAATTAGTAGTACCGTAATCTAAATGTACGTGTGTCATGTACGTGGATGTTGTTTATGTTTATGATTGGAAGTGTATGCCATTAGCAAAAAGTTTTTTATTAAATTATCATTAACATTATTAAAATTATCATTACCATGTAGGCCTAACCGTGAATATAATATACAAAGTTTCAAACATATATAAAACAAATACATGAAAAAGTCAATAACGCATACGGCACGCCACCCAAATAAAGCCGCTGCTGGCTTAGTGCACTCAAGTTCTGCACTTATAACCTTCTCCCTGTTTTGCTAAAATAATCACAATGTTAAATTTATACTGGAATTAGCAGACAGGCATATATTTTATTGACATAAGCCATTACTGACTTATTTCTCTAAACATATATACGTACGTGTATATACACGCTTGTTAGTTCTGTAAAATCGCACGAAAATCTACAAGATATATAGACTTATAATCCAGCTCGTCATGATATATTTAAAAAATGAAAATATAGCCTACATTAACTATTTAAACCTTTCAAGCCTGAAAATCAAGTCTGTTTTCAGGGATGTAAAATTATGCTTTAATGCATCGTAAGGATTTAAAGGGTTAGAAAAGTGAAAACATACAATAACTATTTAAAATCAAAGTAAACAACATTGCCATGATATGTATTTACATACTATGTACATAATGAGGGTATATCTTTTTCCAGTTCCAAGCCATATTATTGTACATAGGGTCTTTAACCCTTTCAGCGCGGGGACCGTCTTTAGACGTCAGAATCTGACGTCTAAAGACGGTCCCCGCGCTGAAAGAATTAAAATATTTCTAATGGTCGTAGACCCATAACATAGGTATTCAAGTGAAGCAGGCAGAGCTAACTAAGACATTTATGATGATTTCAAAAAGTATTAGCTCACATATATGAGATAAATCCGATTTACGGCACGTATCTTTTCAGTCGTAGGCTGTTTTTTCCCACTTATGCATTATTGACGATTGCCACAAATCTTCTTATGTGACTTGGTAGTGTGACTTCTGCAGACTAGCTCAGCTCTGCACCAAACGCAAGATGTTGGACCAATGTTGACCCGATAATAGTCCACCGGCTACGACGCTGTCAATCTCTAGTGTTTTCTGAAATGCTCTGCTCTCCATGGATCCAGGAAAGCACAACACGTTGAACCAATGCTGTTTTAACGTTGGCCAGCGTCTACGACGCTGGGCCAACATTAAAACAGCACTGGTTCAACGTTTTGTGTGTGCTGTGAGATCCCACCAGACGATCTGGAGAGAGTCAAACTAACGATTTCTTCTGCCTGTTTCTTGTCGCACAGAATCAAATACGGCCTCTCAGCAAACACGAGACGTTCAACCAACATCGGTACAGTGCCGGCGACGCTGGCCCAACAATAGAACCGACGTTGGGTGAACGCATCGCGTTTACTGAGAGAGAGTGAAACTAACGATTTCTGCTCCTGTTTCTTGTCCCTCGGGATCGAGCCCAGCTTAGCATAATACAGAAGACAAACCCCAGATGAGATGAATTTATGTGGTCAGCTGTGATTCATGCCATATTGATCTCCATCAAGCTTTGGCCTTGTTTGGCGTCACTTCAAACAATTTGGATCAGCTTAACATAACATATATATTTGACCCTGCCTTGTCATAGACATGTTATTATTTCATACATAATTGCCGCAAAATGCCACCAACGTGGCTGAAATTGTTACGTCGTTAAAACGTTGCGGTCATTTTTCGGGCCTTGGGATGGAGATTGCTCTCAGTCTTTGTTGAAAAAAGCGTTGGCTCCGAGTTAAACCACTTCATCAATCTACGGCCCACACATTTACAGTTTGAGTCTGTCCACGGCTAGATGTAATCCTACAATCAACTCCAAGACGTGCAGCATGATGCATGGTGATACAACTCCAAGACGTACAGCATGATGCATGGTGATACAACTCCAAGACGTACAGCAGTATGCATGGTGATACAACTCCAAGACGTACAGCATGATGCATGGTGATACAACTCCAAGACGTACAGCATGATGCATGGTGATGCAACTCCAAGACAATCAGCATGATGCATGGTGATACAACTCCAAGACGTACAGCATGATGCATGGTGCTACAACTCCCATGACGTTCAGCATGATGCGTGGTGATACAACTCCCAAAAAAGGAGAATTACTGATAATCGCATATGAATGGGTTTTTAATCACTCTCATAGATCATATTTTCTTTAAGCCTAAAAATACAGTGCACAAAATGCTACAGTAACAATGGGCCTATATAATATACAAAAATTTGAATAATTACTTTATTCTGTAATATGTATTCGTCGTTCTCTCGCAACTGGTTAATCCAGCTGTCACCCTTTTTTCTATCTCGTATAGTTAATCTTAAACATTAAACACTCTGTAGTGGTAAAGTTTAAGTTTTATTGAATATCAATATTACGACACATCATTCATATTGACAAATCAACCGTATTATATAGTGTGATACTGCATCATAGTACCCCAACATGTAAAATGAACAATTATATTTTTCAAAATTGAAACTCATTCAAGTTTTAATAGTGGTTGTATAAATCACAACTGAAGACGTATAATTGACGCTGGCAGAACCTATCGTTCTTGATATGAAAGGGGTTGTCTTTGTAAAGTGGCAGATACACCATTTAATGACCAAGGGGACGTAATGTAGGTGCTGTGTCAGGTGTAAAGTGATTGGTTGAGGACACACAAGGGAAATGGCGTTAACGAGAAGTAGTGAGTACTTGATCAGTAATGAAGACAGATGGCTGTCAGGGGATTGTTTCTTCTAGACAGCCCCCACAACATCATCCTATATTTTATTCTGACCACACAACACCTTTATTTGAGTCAATTAACTCCATGTTCAATAGCTACTACTTTGAGAAGTATATTGACATCAATATATGACAACCGTTTGCAGCAACGCTGGAATTTGTTGATTTGTCTGAAAATTATGCCAAAAGTGAGTTGATCGTGTTATAGAATACACGTAGGGCCTACGTCATTCGTCCAAAGGAGTCAGGTGTTCGTTTAAAGGCTCCCTGCAAACAAGAAACATTAAATTGGTCCTGTGTTGTTTATATGATGGGACAGCGTCGCAGACGGTGGTTCAACATGGAAACAAGGTCAATGCCCCATGTTTGCCAGGTTATGGCTGCCCTTATTAAACAAGTGTTGATTTGTAATCCCATATAATTATAAAAAGATGGATTTAACAAAATTTGTTGAAACTTTATGATATCAACATGGTATTTAATTGTATTTACTTGTGGTGTTTTTCTTTTAATAACACTGGTTTAGTTCATGGTTGGTTGACTCATGTTATGACATCTGATTATGTCAGCTCGTCAGTGTGTTCAGTCTAGATAAATGATTCGGGTTTTATGCCACCTTTGTGCACATATAGGCTAAGCAGTCTAGAAAGAATCAAACATATCCGCAATTCAAAAAGAACAATGCCATTTTCCTGTACCAAACATCTATTTGGCGTACGTATCTTTAACCTGTTTTTTTTCGACTTGTTAAAAAATAGCAGGGCAAAATTTATTTAAATTATCGTGTGTAATTTTGTTCAAAAGCTTATTAGTATTTGTATCATTTATTATCCCCTCATAATGTATCTGTATCAGAAACGGTTTAATAGTGTCGGGTGATTATATCATCTACGGCATATATTTAATAACAGCTCGCTTCTGGCAAACTTTGCACATAAATATATCATATTGATCTGTCTGAACCCTAATGCGGAAACATCAGAATGTCATGTCCTGAGCCCTTACAGCGCGGGGATCGACTTTAGACGTCAGATTCTGAGTGAGTGAAAAAAATTCAGATTTGACAAAATGGAGGTCAACTTTTTTCAAATCTTGCTGGTTGATGTCACATTTATCTTTAACATATTTAAAATGTGGTACTTATTGTGCGAATAAAAAATGAAAACCCGAATATATGCGGCACCGGCGGTTAAAGGGTTAATGCATGCTCGTCGTGGGTTCCAGGGTCTCAAAGGAGCAGCAGGAATTCAATCACTGTGGACATTTGCATCCACGTGGAATGTCCGCTGTTGACCCAGCGACGAGATGTGGGGTCACGTGACCCCTTCTTCCGGTAGTGATTGAAGCCAAATACGCGTCACGAGGTGTTGACGTCACTGACGCCAAAGACGTCACAGTTCTATATCCGTCTATTGATTATCTGAGCGCTGAAGTCACACTGGTCGACACAAAATAATGTAAGCCACCATTTGTATTAAATATAACAATTATATTGGAGATAATAGGCACGTTTTACAGATTTTTTCATATAAAATCAGACAATCATACATAATTAGAGGGTATGAGACAGAACAGGGATGGGCACGCGAAATGAGTCCTGTCGCCACAAATGGCTATTTTTAGGTGTTCTGAATGGTCATTTTTGAATATTTACATTACAGATATTTTGCTTCTGTCGCCACATGTGGCGATGTGGCGACCACTTGCCCACCTCTGCAGAAAGGCTACACATTTGCCATACAACAAATCGTCCCCTCAGATATGAAAGGGTGTATCTGCCACTTTGTAAAGTGGCAGATACACCCTTTCATATCTAAGGTGACGAAATATACTCGGGAAATTCGTTATCTCAGCGTGTTTTTGATAAATTATGAATCATGCTTTTCAATACGTGCAAATATCATTAGATAAGTTGAATTTATCTCAATTCATATCTCACTTAATATCTTAGATTTATCTTGAGAATTACAATTAGTTGGGGATTCAAGGGATTCGGCCACTAATGAAAATTGATGCCCTTTGTGCCGCCATTTAGGTTGATTGCAATACTCGGTGATATTTCAATTAATTTCTAAAAATGGCACATACATGCAAAACAATGTAAATTCCATTATTAATATTGCCTTCTGTGCCTGTCAATGTACAATCCGTGTGGATTATCGCCACCCAGAGCTCCACACCTGTTAAAACCATCTTCATCTATTCAGTTGTTTGCTACCGGCAGGTCTGATGGTCAGACCTGATAGGGCAAGATGGTTAAAACGGACTCAAGTAGTATTCTCAACTTCGCATTCACTGTGGTCTTGGAAACATATGTGTGTAATTTATTTGTTATTACAAAAATAAAAAGTTTCATATTTGATGGGCAGACATATATGAGAGCTGATGGCAAATAGCTAAAACGAACAAAACGATGTAGTGTTTCATTTTAAACGGCCAGTAGAGAAACCTATGAAGGAGATTTTGCCAAAATGCTGAGCCAACTCTCGCCCAACATTAAAACGAGCATTGGATCAACATGTCTGTGTCTCTGGGAGTGGTGAGGGATCACTTTTGTAATCTCACAAGTTTTTATACAAAACTTATAAACACTGAATATAGAAAATGTATGAAAATAGTGTGAATGCTATAGAATTTGGTCATTGCCTGAATATTACGTATGTTATACGTCATCATCAGTTTCCCAGGAGGGCACAACGAAGACTCCACCTCATTCGCCAAGGACCGCCGATCGAACAACAATATATCGATATAGCAATAGCACTCTCAATGGCGTACATGTTATGCAGTGGACTCCTAGCAGACACGAGCCATTTCCTCAATGTTGATTTGATGTTGGGCCGACGTCGAAGACGGCGGGCTAACATCAAAACAACATTGGGGAAATGGCTCGTGTTTGCTGGGCTATTGCGTGAGATATGCCTCAAACTATTAGCGCAGGCCCAACGTTTTCCCAAGGGTTGTATAGCATCTTAGACTGTTAGATGCTGTAAAAGCTTTATGAAAGAGCTGGCCCACCTGTCGTGCTATGTAGGTTAGTGGTAGTCCGGTTTATAAGTATAACAAATTCAGTAGGCGTGTGTGTCTGTGTGTGTAATTGGTCTATTCGAAAAGCTGAGCTTAGAAGTCAACAAGGACGCCGTCCTTCATCGCGCAATCACTTGGTTGCGCAATGAAGGAAGGCGTCTTTTTTTAATTAATGAGATTTATAATAGCTGATAATGACAGATATACACTTCATTAGAATGATACCTTGACTGTTAGTCTTTAGAGGTGCATTCATTTGTCATATGAATAAAGCTACCGCTAACTCGGACTAGTTATGTGGCATTGCAGTGGCGTCGGAACAGGTCGGGGTCTGAATATTTTGCCTAATAAATTAAAAATCTAAAAAATTGTTCAATATTTTGTCAATTTTGATTAGAGATTCATGAAACGCCGGACCAATCAATAAATAGCTTCCGGCGCCCCTGTATGGATGAGATCTCGCATCCGAATCATTACAATGATTAATTGTATAAGGCAGAGTGCTGATTAATGTCAAGGGTAATATTGACGTGGGCCTGCTCCGCTCTCCGACAATGTCGACTACGTCACGTAAAACTTGTCTAATTAACCTATTACAGGCTACCCTGCAAACACAAATCATTCACCCAATGTTGGTTCAGTGGTGGGCCAGCGTCGTAGACGGTGGCCCAACACTGAACCAACATTGGGTGAAAGTGATATCTATTGTACTATAACAGTATAAGAACGGAACATGTATACATAAGTATGTATTATGTCATGATTATGTCATGATTACACAGAGAGTGGCCAATGGACATTTACACTTAATTGATCTACTGGAAGCGCTTCTGGTAAAAACTTTGAAGCAATATTGGTTTAATGCTGGCCGAGCGTCGCAACAGCCGCACATTTAAAGGACAAAAAAATACTGAAAAACGGTTGTAAAAATGATTAGCATGTTTATGGTTTACCCGTTGATCTCAAAGTTATTCCGTTTAAATTTTCAGTCATTTGAAATTGTGTCTCGCTACCGCGACACACAACTTCAAGTGGCTGACAATTTATGTGATCTGTAAAATTAATGTCCCAACATATATCAGTGGTCTAATATTTAAGCAATATTGTACTTTTAACAACATTTACTAGTTATACCTGTGGGAATAAAACACTCTAAGGGTGAATAAGGTAGGCCCTATTTTAAACATTGATTATTTTTAATTCTTTGTGAGGTAGGAGTCCCGCTAGTAATTTAGGTCTCACCGTGAATAGGAATATATACAATTTCCTGGTATATAAAGAGAAAATTAATCATTGACATTCAAGGTATCTTTGTAATATAAATCCATTGTTTGGTTCTGTCTGCTTGTTTCAATTTTGGTTGCTGCCCAAATGACAGAAAATGAGAAATTGTTCTAACTTCAAAATTAGATCAGTAAAAAATGTGTCGCGATTTCATGTCAGAAGCAATTTCTTGTGTCGCAATTTCATGACAGAAGCGCTCCAAGTGAGTGGAATATAAGCAGTGAAAGAGACAATGGAGGTATGGGATAACGGGAGTGCCTCCTATAAACATATGGATGTAACAATAATTACGATGGGCTGCAATAATTAGATGCAATAAACTATGTATTATTTACACAATGTATTGTTTCATGATGAAAGTATACAGTGCACATAACGCTGCATTGCCTCAGCCTGCAATAATAAGGTATCCAATAATAATCATATTTTTGCCGCTGATAATGGGAACCTCATCTCATGCGTTGACCGCCGGTAAATCACGTGGTAGTCTCGCGTGGAGTGAGAGGATGGTGAGAGTTGATCCTGCTGGCGCTCGCGTCTTGTTAGATAAATGGCGCTGGTTCCCGCAGGGATGTGTCAACATACACTGGATGCTATGATCCATCATAACAATACGTCCCTCCCTGCAAAGGCAAACAGCAGTAACTGCTTACTTCTCAAGTAAGCAGTTACTGTTGTCTGCCTTTGCACGGTAGAATCACAGTCTGGCGTTCAGCGTTCAGCACACGCAGTATTCCTAATAGAACATTCAGATCATGAACAGTTACATTATCGGATCGGTACGCAGGTTAATCCTGTGCTTTATATTCTACCGTCAATGTTATTCATAATGATAATGGCTCCTTGTCATAGCGCGGGGTTTGAATTCCACAGTTGAGAGTTCGAGTCTAGTGTTTGTTGATGATTCGCCAGTTTCTTTTAGGTAACCGGTCACTCACCATATGTTCGCTCCTCTAGGCCACATACCAGATGGGGCCGTGTTGACAGTCATCACGTCCTCCGTATTGTGTTTGCTGAGCCCGTTATAGAGGCGCGTAGTGGAGAAGATTTGAGAGCCCTAATTAACAGGATTAGGGGAAGTCAATTAGGTTAATTAAATTTAAAGCCCATTGGCCACCCTCTGGGTCAAGGTCTATGATTGTACAAAATGTGAAGTTGATTCATCAATGGCAATGTGGCTGAAATTTTTTTTTTCACATGTGTTACCTTTGTCGAGGAAATTAACTGGTTGACTGTCTATGGGTAATATTTATTTTTAAATTGTCTATGTTCGCTTGCACCTTAGAATTGCTTACGCTTTATCTCCACCCGATATGAAGTCGTCTCACAACACGAGAACAGAACCAATTAAAAACCTGTAGTGCATGATTCACGAAACACTGCTTGATTTAACACATAATATGATCCATTCCGCTATTTATATAGGCTGATATATTATGTCAAAGCGCTAAAACACACCAACGCGAACGAGAGGGTGATTATGAAGGTGAGCGCGAAAATTTTCAAATACACTATTTTATCTTTTCCAAAACACACCAACGCGTAGGGGGAAGCGAATGCGAAGGCCAACTGGAAAAGTTTCAAACTTCTTTGATTTCTGGGCGGGGGCCCTAGGGTAGTGGTTAGCACCGCTGCCTTTCCCGCCAGATTTCGGGGTTCGGCTCCCGGTCTCGGCGGTTTACGGCCATTATAAATGTTTTAATTCTTTCAGCGCGGGGATCGTCTCTACACGTCAGAATCTGGGGCGGGGCTCCTAGGGTGGTGGTTAGCACCGCTGCCTTTCACACTAGAGCTCGGGGTTCGGTTCCCGGCGGTTTGAAAGAGACAAAAAATGTTTCTTCCCCATCCACGTGTAAAAGTCAGTATTGTGGGGAGCCTCCGTGACCGAGAGGTAGCGTGCTCGGCCTCAGACCGCCAGGGCTCGAATTTCGAATCCTGTGTCTGGAGGATAGTGTCATCTCAATCATCTCACCATCCTCAGCAGGTTCTCCTGGCCCAGTTTAGCCTATATGTGCACAAAGGTGGCCTAAAGCCTGATTCATTTCATTGCTTTGATTTCTTTCTCGTTGGAGCCGGTTTTGCATGGGAAATGCGGGAATTTCGCGTCGACTTCTCGTCGAATTTCGTATTTGTTCGCGTTTCGTATCTGTTCGCGTGCTATCCAGAAGAGCTAGATGTATTTTTTACGATATTAAGTTAACCTTCAAAGCCCTAATTGTTCTTATTTAAATTTCCACCCACTTGAAGTTGTGTGTCGCGGTAATTGGTGAAAAATACTGATGATTATGTGTTTAATTTGGGACCAAGCATTTGCAAGTGTGGATGCTTAAAGGTGATCTATCACCCTTTATATGGTATGAATAATTATGTCCTTATATGGGGTGATTGGCTATCATGTGACCCTCTCAGAGGGTCACATGATAGCCAACCACCCCATATAAGGAAACACTTGTGCCCCATCCTGTGGCAACTTTGATTAATTTGTCACAAATTTATTCATACTATGTAAGGGGTGATAGATCACCTTTAAACACACATTTCGTTCCCAATCGCAGTATTTTTTTCGGCTAATAAAACAGATTAAAACGGCTATAGTTTTTCTTACCGCTTAAAGCGTTAACACAAAGGTGGGTGAATGCTGGGCCACCGTTTTCGACGATGGCCCAGCATTAACCCACCGTTGGATCAACCTCTCGTCTAACACTTCACTGGGATAAAAACGGCGTTACGTAATCATGATCCCGTGATAGCAGCCAGGGATAATTAACTTTTTACGAGAAGTATTTTTTCTCGCCTTATCTCATAAGGAGAGACAATTTGTGACGATAACCAATCAATCGTTGACGTTTTGCTCAGATGGTACTGATATTGGTACTCAATATTGTGTCTCACAAAATGTACTTGACGAGAGAATTATACCAGCTTGCGTTTTACAATCGCTGATCTTCATAAGAGATGGGAGGGATAGGTTTTGCCGCCAGAACGGTGGAGAAATGAACTGAATGGGGTTTCAGGCCACCTTTGTGCACATGTACATGATGTAGGCTAAACTGGGCCAGGAGAACCTCCTGAATAGGATGAGATGAATGAGATGACACTACCCTCCAGACACAGAACTCGAAATTCAAGCCCTGGCGGTCTCAGGCCGAGCACGCTACCTCTCGTGTGGTGACTCCACGAAGCTTTCACCTAGCTTTCCTCAGCACGAGTGTCCTATCCAGGACCACCAGTACTACGTGAAGCTATATAGAACCTTTATTTTTTGCTATTACAGTCATCAATGATACTTATAGTATCAAACATAACGACATTATTCCCCTATTTTTGACCAGTATCAGATTAGACAGTATCAGACTCTACCCCTATAATAACAAGTTTCAATGACTTGAATAGTTTTTTTTACAATTTTTTAGCTGTAGTATCCACCGCTTACGTTAGACCTGTACTCACTTTCACGAGTTGGAAAACTCGTTTACTTTTCACGAGTTAGAAAAATCGTTTGCTTGACATTTACTTGACGTTTTCATAAGCAGGATCTCCACATATTATTCTGCCTTTTCCCAGGGGACTCATAGCGGAGAAGTATTGTGCCGTTCAGATAATGTGATTTCCTCTTGGCTTATAAACCAGGCACGCTCTCATGAATATCAGCACAATTATATCATTTATACATGTATTGAGCAGTTACATTCTTTTTATGTGGGCGCAGAAGGCTTGGAGCGTTTTGTGTGTTCTTTTTTCCCTTTGTTTTATTCTCACGTGCTCTCAAGCAATCCTCTGCTACTTTCTAAAAAGCAGAGTTAAACCTATAGGTTTAAAAGGCATCACAAGTAGGAGTTAAACATATAGGTTTGAAAAACCCGACAAGTAGAAGTTGAATCAAGACATCTGAAAGACATGGCAAGCAGGAGTTGAACCTATATGTTTGAAGGACCTGATACGTAGGAGTTAAACATAATATAGGCTTGAAACAAATGGCAAATAGGAGTTATTTGAAAGACATGATAAGTATAAGTTAATCAGTGAGAGTGACGATGTCTGGTCACTTCACTCTCACCCAGTTACTCTCTGGCGCTCGCCCGAGAGTGACTGGGTAAGTGAGTGAATATTGCTTTACGTCGCTTTCTGCGCAATCATGGCAATATCGCGACAGCCTGAAGCCCGAAGCCGGGACTATGCCCTACTCTTATTTCGAATAACTTCAATGGTTTTTTAGAGTGCACAGTGCTATAAGCAGTACTGTACACTCCATTCATTTGAACAGTTTCGAGCACGGTGAGTGTGAAGATCTTTGCTAGAATGTCGTCAGATAGAAGGATATAGGAAGTGAGCGGAACCATGGTAACCTCAGTCGGCAGGCTTTACCTCGGGGACTTCAGCTAATTGGACAGAGATTTAAGGGGTCGGGCTCAGGATAAAATCCCCCGGATTTTATGGGACGGCTCCCAAAGTCAGTGACCAGGGCAGTTAGGAGATTACACGTTACAAGAAAACAACCCCTGCCTGAGTCCACACAAACAATTCATTTTCATCAAGATTAGCGCACAGGAAGCTCGCCTTTTTATCTGCTGTCTTCAATGAAGGAGATTTAAGTTCCATGTCTTGAGTTTTAAGTGATCAATACGAGGGTCTCAGCAAACACGAAACATTGGCGTAATGCTGGTTTAATGCTGGCCCACCGTCTGCGACGCTGGCCCAACATTAAACCAGCATTACGTTTCTTGTCTTCTAGGATACTCCAATGTTAACCCTGTAACTGCTGATTAGCTCTGGGGGGTTTTAAAGCTGGAATTGCGTTAAACGAACCACAAAATTAATCCAAAATATGATATTTAAATAAATAGTGTTACATCATAATATGTGTTACATTAAAAAATGGCGTATTGTAAATTGATACATTCATATTTTTCAATATTTAAATATTTATATAAGCCAGTGTATATAAATTGATACATTCATATTTTTCAATATTTAAATATTTATATAAGCCAGTGTAGTTTATAAACTTTGAGATTACATGGCAAATAATAGGCCACCGCAATATTCACATGAGGGTACCCTATAAAAGTTAGAGTGACGAAGGCATTCTATGAATTACTTAAAAATATAAACTTTAGTGATAGTTTTATAGTACAAGGTGTATCGGTGGATAATAATGCACCATCAGAATAGTCCAACAATGGTCGAATACATTATTTCTCATCTCAACCACTAACTTACACTTTATTACAAAATTTTAAGCATGGTGCGCTGATTCAAACTTGGATTCATATTGGGCTAACATTGAGGTATGCTCGTGAAGAGCAATAGTAAGGGCTGTTTCGGTAAAATCCACCATGGGCGGCTGTCGTGTTTTTTTCTGGGGACGGTGGCATACAGCATATTTTTAATACTAGAGGGGGTGGAAGGCCTCAACCTAATTTTTTGCGTTAGGTGTGAATGTTGTCAATAAACTCTTTCTGAGGTTGGTGGTGGCTTGTAAATTAAAAATCCGTGATAGTGGGTACAGTCCTGTGTGAAAAAAAGAGCATTACGAGGACTATGGTATAAAACAACAATTGCCGTGACTGTGGTAGTAAACAAGGGGGAATTCCGGATTTATGGGGGCAGCTGGAGCAATCCTAAACAATTATGTCTATGAGTATCACATACAAGATGATCCGGCGCCGTCTATGCAGCATTTTATAACTCAATCTCATTACACTGTGAATAAAAACGCTAATAGATATATCATTTATCACCAGAGACACATCGGATCACCCAGCAGCCTGTAACGTATACCAGGTATAAAACACGTACAAAAGATAACTCTGGTTGGCCATCCAATTATGTGTAGTCACCCAGCAAACATAAAAGTCAAAACACTTGTATAACATTTGTATGATGTTGGACCAACTTCGATGTACTAAAGCAAAATTTGACCAATTTTTTCCTATATTTATCAGCATATCTGTGACAATCAATCAAACACTTTAAAGTTTCACCAATGACCTGTGCGCATCATGTAGAATGTCGTTCTACTCAATGCTGACAGAAATATCAATTTTTGTTTGGGTGTGGCGGTATGAAATTTTAGTTGTTTTAAATCCAAATTAGTACCTGATATAGTATTCAATGACACTTTATACCAGAGCTGCTTGGCAATTCTGCGTCCAATCGGTGACCGTTCGCTAATATGAGCATAGTATTTCTCTACTGGCTTGTTTTCTAATATAAACGAATTCCAGTTTATTTCAACTTGGTCACTATTATTACTCATCTTTAAATTAAATCATAGTCATTTTGTCTACATGTACCATATGTTTTACTTTATGTTTTCAGTATCATTGAGTACAGTCATACTGATTGCTATGACTGCTACACATACGTTATTATGACTCGTTTACCCTATCAATCTTTCCTCATTGCTTTACGTAGTAGCGATTCTCATGGTGAACATCCAAATTTGTCTTGTCTCAAATTAAACAAATATGAGTAAAAAATATATGTAAATTTTACCCACCTAAGGTTGTGTCTCGGTACCGCGACCCACAACTTCGAGTGAAAATTACTCATAATTGTCTAATTTGAGCCCAGGGGCCCATCCCACAAAGAATCTTGAAATTAAGATCATCTTAACTTTCTCCTTTTTGCATTAGAAAAGTTAGGATCATATTAACTTTTCTAATGCAAATAAGAGAAAGTTAGGATGATCTTAATTTTAAGATGTTTAGTGAGACGGGCCCCTGGCATTTGCAACATTCAGTTAATTCTCAATAACGATGATTTATTTCACCTTTTAATCAAACAGATTTAAACGATTTTAATTGTGGTTAGTTGTTAAATAGTTAGGCCGACGAGGGTGCGTAACTTATATAGAAATACAATAAGGGGGTGCGTAGATGGTTGAGAAGTCATTTGACTTTGTGAAGAAAATGAAATGAAATGTTGCGACATACATGGTGCCAAGCATGTAATGTTTCAAAGAGAATAAAATGTCATTGAAATTGAAATAAAAAGTGATGGTTATTACTCATTTAATCAAATTATTCAATTTGAGATAATTATATGTCTATTTTTCATTAATGAACATATTTGTCGTCCTTTGAAGCCAGCCAGCTTCAATGACGACAAATATGTCAAATACTAGAAGCAAACACTTCAAAGTAAACGGTTATGGTTCGACTACCCTGTGCACCCCCTCCACGCCTCGATACGCCTCTAGGCCATCGTCGTGAGATATAGGTTTGATATAATGCCAGCATCTTGGTGAGTCTCAGATGAGAGCAGTTAGACGTTTTATGACCGCATGGCAAACGCGGCACATTGAGACGGCATCCAGGATGTCTGGAAACGGAAGTGCTGAAGAAAGCGGAAGCCAAAATAATGAACGAGCTGTCTGCGCAGCGAGTAGGGTCTGTGTGGGGGAATGGATGTCAAGTGTAAATTACCGCTAAGGTCATACCAACCCTATTTTTCTTCGGCTCAGGTTAAGCTGTGGTCAAGAACTTCCTGTGACCATCTGCTGACTGAAAATTTGGTGTTTAGAAAACATGAGACGTTGTCCGATGTCTGCTTATTGTTAGTCCACCGTCTGCGACGCTGACCCAACAATAAACAGACATCGGACAACGCTGTCTGTGTCCTTGTCTTAACGTATATATAATTCTGGGGACCATCGCGCTAAAAATCCTAAAATTATCTTAATTTTCTCTCATTTCCGTTAGAAAAGTTAAGATACCTTGAACTTGTCTAATGGGAATCAGGGATAGTTAGGATAATATTAATTTTAAGCTTTTTAGTGGGATGGTCCCAAGAATCACATATAATAAACGTTAAGACAAGGACACAGAAAAAGTTCCCTGATACTCAAAATTTATAATAAATGAGGAATTTTCCTGGGTATGGAAAGTTCTTGCTCACTTTATTGATATGCACCATGTAATCTATCATGATTTGTACAGTTTACATACATATTATTATTAAAATCCAATTTAACATCGTGAACGCTTGTTTTTCCTGATATGTAAGTAGTATGGGAGAATAAAAAAGAAGGCAAGATTTAAATGTCGCTCTCTATTATACCGTACAGAACCTTCAAAAACAACACCTCTCAGGGTGGACTCTCACACACAACATACCACTATGCCATGGATATTTTGCCAAAACAAGTGGCATGTTGAGTAACCCCACAGGGATATTCCAATATGACAAGGATATGCCTGGGGATGTTACCTGACACATATCCATGAATGACCCACGCTCGAGCCGAGCTATGGTAAGCTAGCCATAAGCCCACACCCGCCAGATTCCGGTAAACAGACAAGATAATAAGATAATTAAATTTGCACAATTCAATTGTTGGTGCTTCTTTTTCTTATTCAATATTTATCCAATTAATATCAGTTTTGCTCCAGGCGTTTCATATAATTATAGAGCTAATCAAACCTACATCTTAGGTATGGACTGTGTTTTAACTCTTAACGTGATACATTAACGAAATTCATGTGCATCCACTTGAAGTTGTGTCTCACTACCGCGACACAAAAACCCAAGTGGGTGAAATTCACTCATAATTTGCTTAATTAGGACCAAACATTTTTTGGAAATTCTTGGTGGTTAAACATACATTTCGTTCCCAATAACAGCGACTTAAGCTCGGCTAATAAAAAAGGATTTAAGACGTCTATGGTCGTGCTTAGTGCTTGAAGGGCTAATTCATTTTGAGAAAGTTAATTAATTACAGATTCGTCGCATTATTAACGCTTAAAGCGCTGAATTAATTTGTAAAAAACATCGCAACCAAATGTTTTTTTCATTTTGAAATCATCATAAATGTCTTAGTTAGCTATTTCTGATTCTTTTGAATACCTATGTTATGGGTCTACGACCATTAGAAATATTTTTACTCTTACAGCGCGGGGATCGACTTTGGTCGTCAGAATCTGACGTCTACAGACGTCAGATTCTGTCGACTAAAGTCGATCCCCGCGCTGTAAGGGTTGAGGATATTATAAATTTTATAATATCCTTGCAAATGATCAAGTACATGAGGCACATGAAAATATTCTCATATAAGCATGAATGTATGAGACAAACAGTTAAATTTACTTTGTCGTAACATTCTGGAAACGAGTGCGGTGACAGTAATAACCTAATGTCACTGTTCTCAATCAGACATAGGTGAAATTAATGAGCTATATTTACAGAGAGAAATGCACGCTTCCAGCAAATGTCATGTTTCAATGAAGGTCTGGCATCGGTCTTCTGCGAGAGAAAGTGTCGTATTTCAGGTTATGATGAATGTCTAAGGTCTTCATGTCCTTGACAAGTGAGCAGCTTATTAAACTAAAAGCCAGACTAGCCAACCTGAACCCTTACAGCGCTGGGATCGACTTAAGCCGTCAGAATATGACGTCTGACGTCTAAAGTCGACCCCCGAACTGAAAGAGCATAATATTTATAATGGCTGTATAGGCCTACCCATAACATAGGACTGGTATTCAAATGAAACGGAAGCTAACTAAGATATGATGATTTCAAACTAAATGATCAAATTTTTTGTCTCCATATTTTGTCTCCATGGTTTATACAAAAATATTTCAGCGTTTTAAGGGTCAAGTGCAAATGAAATAATATATCACTTTTGCTATGGGTCCACCGCAGACGAGCGTGCAGTGTATTTTGTCATGTGTAGTGTTATATGCTCCACTCATTTGAGTGGTGCACGCCACTCAAATGCGGGGGCCCTAGGGTAGTGGTTAGCACCGCTGCCTTTCACACCAGAGTTTGGGGTTCGGTTCCCAGTCTCGGCGGTGTCAAAGAAACAAAAAATGTTTCTTCCCCATCCACGTGTGAAAATCAGTATTGTGGGGAGCCTCCGTGACCGAGAGGTAGCGTGCTCAGCCTCAGACCGCCAGGGCTCGAATTTCAAATCCTGTGTCTGGAGGACAGTGTCATCTCAATCATCTCACCATCCTCAGGAGGTTCTCCTTGCTCAGTATAGCCTATATGTGACAAAGGTGGCCTAAAGCCCGATTCATTTCATTTCATTTGATTTCGTTACTATTGTATTTATATTGCTGAGTGACTGTGATATCGAGCAACATCTAAGGCACTATGTTACCTAGAACATATCAAAAAACAATTCACACAGTATTTTGTAAAATAGATTGAATGGTGGGAATATCTCAATTCTTTTCGCTTGAATGCGCAATGTGCTTTTCGATATAAGACCTAAACTTAATTTAAAAACAGTTCGACTTTTATTTGATGGATCACTGTACTGCTGACGTGATTCAGGAATGATAAAACTAAACAGCTTAGTTAATTACTTATAATATATGAACTTGTAACACGGTTGGTCTTGCTGGTCATATAAAAGTGTAGTATTAGAGTTAATCACGTCTGTTTAGTCGTTTTCAGCGTTTTTATTTTTTATTCAAAAACGAAATTTGAGAGAGAAATGATCATTTCATTTTCTAAATTAACACATGGTTTAACTTAAATTGTGTATATTTGACCAACTTTTAGTCGCTTGAGAATTTGTGTTTATATAACTCGGGGTACCGTAGTAAATGAGCGTCCTAGTAAATGAACATATTGAAATTTTGATCACATCTTTTCCATTTGCACTTTTCCAATTTTGCACCTAGTCTGCCAGCTGAATCGCAATTAAGCTTTCAGTATATTACGGTTTTAAACAAATTTTAAATATGTTTACTCTTACAGTGCGGGGATTGACTTTAGACGTCAGAATCTGACATCTACAGACGTCAGATTCTGACGTCTAAAGTCGATCCCCGCACTGTAAGGCTTAATATCTGATGTTAACTTGGATGCTACATATTTTTGTAATCCGTTGCTATATTATGAAAATTACGTCCCACGTCCTTTGTCATCCAACTCCAGATGTTTTCGATAAGATTTACTTCTGGAGACTCCGGAGGAAATAACATCTTGCGTCTATTATTGTTTTCGAATCATGCCTCCACCGCCATGTCTTCTTAGAACACAAATGGGTGTTGCTGATCTCTAAGCATTTACTTCACCTAAGAGGTCAATGTAAGAATGCTAGTTGAGATTTTCATCAACGACTACCAAATTACCAACGCCATTCATGCTGATGCATCCCCAAACCATAACAGTAACGTTTCTATTTAGCCAAAATGGCATTGCGTCTGGATTCAGATTCCATCCAATTCTTCTCACGTCCATCAACTTACACTCATCAGAGAGCACCACAAAGGACCAATTGCCATCGGTGGTCCACTGCTGACTTATGTTGGCCCACCTGATGCGATTATGTCGGTTCTGATTTGAAACATGTATTTTTTCTTGCCATGAGGCTGAATATGTCACCTGTGTGTATGTAGCCGTCGGCTCACAAGTTTTCGTCCCCTTGGCTATGAAAGGGTGTATCTGCCACTTTTTAAAGTGGCAGATACACCCTTTCATATCCAAGGGGACGTTTTAATGGCAGTTGCTTGACAATAAACGGGTTCCCGTCAAAGGACTACTGCGAGGTAGTCTTGAAACGTCCCAACCTTGATAGCATCTTAAGAGGTCTTTCTTCACGAGCTGGCGTCTTTTTCGGACGATCATGTCGGCGTCTTTTTTCACTTCTGCCCAAATATTCTGCACTGTTTTTATTGCGGCAAAACTGAGCCGCAATTACATAATTTTAAATACCATTACGTTTACGCTTTATCATTTGAACCTCATTTCGACTACTAATGTCTCGACTGGAACCCATAATTACAATGCACAGTGATAATTTCGCATGAGAATGTGTAAATCATATGTGAATAACATGTGGTAAAGCTTAAAAGTTTGAAAATCATGTCGGTACATTATACGAGCTGACCACTCAGTAGTGATTAGACAGTGGTGTTTGTGCTTGAATTGTGTGGGGTGAACAAACTTATGCCCACTGTGTGTAGAATAATAGATGTGCGCCGCTAAATAACTTATTGCATGACGGCGGCATTGCCCTGAAAAACAGCTCTCCACAAATCACTTGGATACTTTGATATTCTGTACGTATTTGACTGTTTAAAAGTGTTCCACTTATTATATACGTTTCTACGCTTTCCAGGGTGTCTTCTCTGCTACTATTTACATATATATATATATATACAGTTATTTTATCTTTGACTTTGGCACGTGAAACATGCATCATATATTTTATTATTTACTCTGCAGCTTAATTGTATCTGTTAATATCATACATATAACGTTTACCACTCTAAATGTCAAACGCAGTAAGGGTGCTGCCCACCTGCATTTGCCATCCTGGTGTGCACAAGTGTATTTATAATTGCATTTTTGTACAATTATTTGATATATTTGTGTACATAAATCCTGATACATAAACATAAATATTTAAAAAAGGTGTGTCCAGTGCAACAGCAGTGCCACCAAATAACTGCATATTTGTAAAATTCATATATATATTTGTGTACACAAACCTGATACATAAATAACAAAGAAGAAGTGTTTGTATTACAACATGAGGGCCGCGCAATATTAATTGCGTACGAGGGAGCATAGAAAGAATAAGTAATGTGTTTTTTGAACGAGGATGTCTATTGTGTAAGTCTGAAGTGAAAGTCGCTGATGTCTATTGTGTAAATCTAAGGTAAGAGTTGAGAGAGAAGCCATGTGCCCAGATCACAAAAACGTTCAGCCAATGCTGGTGTTATGCTGATCCACAGTCTACAACGCTGGCCCAGCATTAAGCCAGCATTAGATCAACGTTTCTGGTGTTTGACGGGTAAATGTAGCCCACGTTGGTTTATGTTTCCCTCCTGTTGTCAGGCTTCCCAACGGACCGATACATTGTCCCAATGCTGGTTTAATGCTGGTGCAGCGTCTGTGACGCTGGCCCAGCATTAAACCAGCATTGGGTGAATGTCTCGTTTTTTGCAGGGTTGACGACCAGGACCCCGCACATCATGAATATAATCCCCTCGATCCCTGTGATCCTGACTCGAGCAGCAACAGCGGCACTGGGAGAGAAAAATCACCTGTTAAGCTCTGTGGACATTATACGTTCACTTATAATGTCCCGACAAACAATAGACGTCCAGCCCATGCTGGATTGATGTTGTGACGGTGGCCCGGCATTAAAGCAACACTGGGCCAATGCCTCCTGTTGTCTGGGGTGACAATGATTTACTAGTACTGATTCATTATATTCTCATATTCTCAATATAAAATAATTATACAGAAAGTCACTCATACAGTAGTTTGGACAAACACAATCACACAGTGGCCATCGTTCAGCTATTGCTAACTATCATACAGAAGATAATATATTCCGCAAAAAGTGCAATAAAGCAAAAATTATACAAGAATCAATACAAAAGAGGGAAAAAGTGACGTGGCGCAATTGGTTAAAGAGTGGAGCGTTGCCAATGTCGCGGCCGGTCGTGCGTTTTCGAATCCCGCTTGGTTAAGGGTTTCCAGAGGACTATCATGTTTCTCCTACTGAATATTGGGACATTGTTTCGATGTTGTGTCCTTGGACAAGACACTTTACCTTCACATGCATCTCTTTACTCATGTGTAAATGAGTAGATGGTCCAGTGACCAGGGGTATAAATGTTGATATTTTACCATAAACCCGCACCTTGACCTTTACATAAATTCCATAGTTTAATCACAACTGATATACAAACATTATCGTGCAGATTGAATATAGTAATCAACTGCATTATTACATGCATATTAGGCCTAATGGCAGGATGTTTGGGCAAGTGAGCTGATGATCAGCCGAATAAGTGACATTATCAAAGGTAAAAAGGCCACGTGAAACGTGCAACGAACAAGCGAATTGTAAAATGAGAAATCAATCAAATATGCAATGGTCAACGTATAAATTTATAACGTCAAACATATTCAACTTTTTGACTCGCTGTGTAGACATGTCCAGCAAATGAGAACTAATCACCAATGCCGGTTTAGCATTGGGCCAGCATCTACGAAATTGAGCCAGCATTGGGTCAACACCTTGTGTTTGTCCTATGAAGATCGACTGCCTCCTGGATCCTCCTGTTGTTGAGAATGGTTTAACACAGGGAAATGCTGGTTTAACGTTGGCCCAACCTCTACGGCGCTGGCCCAAGTTTGACCCAACAATGTTTCAACCTATTGTATTTATTGGCTAAAGTTAATTACTGGCTGGTGTTGTCGCCGCCGCTGGACTTGTTTTATGGCAGCATGCCTAAGCAGGAGCCTGTTGTCTTGCCAAGCAAGACTTACAATGTCCGGCGTGTGAAACGGCGTAATGTGTCAGAGAAAGTGGACGGAGCCGACAGGCAATGTATATTACAGACATCTACTAGTTAAATGTAAAATATCAGGCGCATCGCGCATTTCTTCGGTGAATGGTATGTAAAAATGCTGTAATGTAAAAGAGAACAAAATAGATTATTGATCAAATCGTCATTGATGACATCTATACTAACAACGTTATGGATTTGTAAACAGTTTGAAATGCGATTGATAAGAAAAAGAGATAAGCCTTTAAATTTGCTTATTAATCCCCCACTTTAAATATATTTAGCATTTAAAATATTGTTTAATAAATTCAAAAGATTGATTTTTTAAATATATCAGAGTTTTACTGTGTGAATAATTTTCACTCACTTGAAGTTGTGGATCGCGTCAGCGAGACACAACTTCAAGTGAGTGGAAATTCAAATTGAATAATTTGACGGTTAAAGGGTTAAAGCTGGCTCAATGTTACTTTAATATAGATTTTTCTAGTCTGGTCCTTTATCTAAAATAACCTTTGTATGACATTCGAATAGTATTGTACACTTTATGTTGTAAAATAAGCTGGACAAAATAACGACGTCTTATGAAATACAACTAGACATTTCTTTTTTAGAAAGTGCAAGTTTTGCTTGACTAATACATGTATATATTTCCACGGTTGTTGGGTAGAGGGAGGATATAATAATGGCCATCATTATAAGAGAGGACAGAGAAAAGGCTGGTTTACGTGATTATTGATGATGACACGGTACCGCAGTTGAGAGGTGGTGCTCCCATGACTCTAATACAGGCGTGGAGATGGAGTAGATGGAAGAGAAGAAAAAAAACACCTCCCAGCCCAGCACATTGGCCAACGTCTTACTAATACTCCCAACAGCTCTGAGGCATTCAATTTAAATATTCAGTCACTTGAAGCTATGTCTCGCTACAGCGATCCACATCGTCAAGTTACTGAAAATTTGTAAAATTATGTCAGGTTTTATATCAGTTTCGCAGATTTAAATCATTTCTAAGTCATTTCTAAAAACTGGTTACGCAATGAGAATAAAGCAACATAAATAACACGAAAGTGGACATCGGTGTTCTAAGATTAAAGTAACGACTTGCAATTCTTGGATTGTCATATTTCATGGTAAGGAAGTATTCGATCGTCACTTCATCGTGAAAACCAAGTAAAGCCTACTGAAACCACTCGTTTAAATACACGTAATATGCCTACATCAGGGGATATATATTAGAAATATCCCATCCAGCAAGATACGTTGTACCGATGTTGGTTTTATGTTGTGCCATCGTCGTAAGCGGTGATCCGTCATTAAGCAAGCATTGGGTCAACGTCTCGTATTTGCTGAGATAGGAGAGGACGAGGTAAACCTGTTTAGAAGGTTACATGTATTTCATTGAAGCTACGTAGGCTAACTATCACACAAATATTATGAACGCCCAATATTATGATGATTAATAATTATACCCAGTTCATGGAGTTGAAACCAATGGTTGGTTATCAATTTAATTAATTGATCATTTAATTTGCTATTAATCCAGTGAAACTGCAGATTTTGAGCAACGCGTTTACGGGATTTGTTTTAATTTGTTATTTGTTATAATCACATGCCGTAGATGAAAAAACTGGCCGAGAAACAAGAGCTGGGCATATTGATTGGAAGGATAGTTTTCCACCAAAGTACTCAGTAAAATGATTGCTTGCTTCTGACGAGCCAAATCTCCAGCACAGCAATTATTCGCCGCAAACACTGACATTGAACTAAAGCTGGCTCAATGTTAGCCCTCCAGAACCTCTTCCTCTCTCTCGCTAAGACACCCCACAGCATATTTTATTAAAAATTCATACAATAAAATTAAGTATAATAACCCATCACAATAAGGACGTTCTAAACTTTGATTTGATATAGCCTACTTGGAATTTTATCAAATCAGCTATTTGTCAATCACATTGAGGCGAGAATTGCTAGTAATTAGTTATTAGTCGAATTTGAATGACTTCTAGCACATCACATATATTTAGAAACTGTATATGTATGATGTACATAGTACTTTAAAAATATCAGCAGCTATTTTTTAATTGAAATCAGAATGGCATTAGCGCACCAATTCCATAAAAAATGTCATATTGTCAGTGACTTGATGACATCAGTACACACAAGTCAACGTGGCCATGGGAATGAGATGATGACGAGATTAGACGAAAATATCATGACATCTGCTCACTAATTGGATGTCCACCATGGCCAAGAACAATAATATAGATTTGACCAAAGACCTTCTCGGCAATCACGAGACAGTTGACCCATTATAGGTTTAATGTTTGGTCAGCGTCTCAGACGGTGGCCCAACATTAAACATAGGATGGTTCAACGTCTTGTCTTTACTGGGTTTGCTGATTGCTAGAGACAAGCAATAGATTTTGCTCAAACGTTCACACAGCATAACTATATGTCACTTGGGAGCTTTCTCCACTATACAACCCCTTTTCAAGTCTGAATCTTCAGGAGCTCACAAATTAGGATACCATCTCAAATAAATGATTCCACACAATACTAGGAAAATAATATTCAAACATATCTTAGCTGAATTACTATGAAAAATGAACGACTCAATAAGATACGTCCCGGTTGTCTAGGGTTTTGTTCAAGTTATCTACGAATAATTTTTCTAATATCGATTAAACTTTGCAATGTTTCTCATTCACCCCCCCCCCCCCCGAACATATCAATAATAATAATAATAATAATAATCTTTATTTATAGAGGGTGACCCATTGAGATTTCGCTCATCTGCCATGGGGCCCTCTTAAAAATCCATACATAGATATATACATGGCAAAATAATCATTTTTTTATACATAGATATAAACATAACATATATACAGAAACGTGCAAGTAAGAATTATCATGACAAAGTACATTAAAATGTAACAATTCAATATAGCTATTGAAAAAACGTCTTCAGTGTTATATAAGATATTGCATAAAAAGAAGCTGTGTGAGTTTGGATTGAAAGCTAGTTAGGGTTGTACAATTGCGTATTTCGTTGTTTAATTTATTCCACAGTTGAGGACCTTTGAACGACAAACTTCTGGTGTGTTGTCTTGGTACATCTAATCGGTCAGTGTTGGAAGATCTCAACACATATGAATGAGAATTGGATTTCTGGTGAAACAAATCTTGTAAATAAACGGGAGCAATTTTATTTATACACTTAAAAACTAAACTGAGCTGGTGAAATTTACCAATGTCAGAATATGTCAAATAGTTTTAATGTTGGTTTCTAAAAGTTGTATTGTATTGTAATAAATTGTTTCACCATCACTGTGAGGCAAAATTTTCAATACTTGCCAAATGGTCTAACATATATTGAAGAAAACAGTACAAAGGCTACTCCCAGCATGTAGATAAGTATAATCTAACTGGCATGACAGATATATATACTGTACTATATCCTTACCATATGTCCGCTTTTGTGTTCTACCACTTGTAATATATCTTTACATTTAAATTTTGAGTTCCAGTGTAGATATTAGCAATGAACACAAACGGCAAATAATAAGGATCAAACAAAATTGTGTTTACAATCACTTAATTGCAGCGAAGAGTTCAACTGCAGTATAAAATAAAAATCGCACAAAATGTTTGGGCATGCTCTAGGCTATATATCGAGCAGCAGTGGAAATCTATGGCCGTCTAAGTAAAATTACAGCTCGTGAAGACAGACGACTCAGGCTGATTGGAACTTTTTTTAGACAAACTAGATTATTTTTTGGAACAAATTGCAACAGAATATATTTTTCAACAAAGAATTTCCTTAAGGTCCCCAGAACACCATAACAAAGTCCTGAAGTGGAGTGTGGTCAATGCTACACAGTTGTCATAAAAAACTGTGTGGCTAGTATATATGCATGCAGCTGCCATATCAAGCCTAGCAGGCTACCATGAAAAACTGCTGATTCTCATATCAGAACAAACAGCATCGTATATGATTCACTCTACACAGCGCTGATGGCGTCAAATATGTTGTAGAAAGACTGGAGAGAGCCTTAATTCAAAAGCAATCAGATTTTGGCTTTATAGCAGCGTCTCCGTTATGATCTGACAATACCTCAGCATCTATGGTACTGGAAAATCAGTGGTCATTGATGGAAACCTGAACAAGCACTTCTACATTCACATTTTTGGGGACATGTAGCAACCATTTGTCTTCCAACAAGGCAAAGCTCTCTGTCACAGAGTCATGACAGTTGAAGCATGGTTAGACAAGAATTCGTCCTGCACAAATTAGGACACTGTATTGCTCTTTGTCCAGCCATTAGTATATGCCGTGGCTAACCCTGTTAAATATTCACTGATGCATTACGTTTTATTGCATCATAAATATACCTTTGTTCATTTTAGTAAATAGACTGAAATGAAGCATTCTGGTATGTTGCAATACAAGTGTTCAGCATCGTTTTAATAGGTATCACTTTGAGGATGAACAAATTTGTGTCTACTGTGTGTATATATATATCCAGGAAGGGAAAAGGCTGTTATGAGAATGGACTTATATTATTGCTAATGGTCCTTGATTAAAATGAGGTCATTCATGTAGCCTACAATCTCTATAACTTAAGGATATTTCCCTTGGGTTACGTACTACATATACTTTCTCTCAATCCAATTATACTCACAAACATACTTTATCTTATATAGTCGCACAGTGTTTTTTTTATTGTCAGCTTTACAAGAATAGGGGTTCAGTCCAATTGGATTTTATTTTATTTATGGCTGGTCTCACATCTCTAAGCGTCAACTTATTTTATCTCCTCGAAGTTGAGTCTCACTACCCCGACCCACAACTGGAGTTTGGTAAAAATACGAGTAGGCGTAATTTGAGAGAGACGTAAACAATTAGGACGCTGGCCCAACATTGAGCCAACCTACAATCCATAATTTTTTAATTTGGGAGTTGTTTACATAATGCCGACGCAATTACCAGCTTCGAAGAATAAAAATTGTCAAAGAAAAATGTAGCACTTGATTTCTACTCTTTTTGGACAGTTCAAACTTACATGCCATAAACTTATAATATTACATGATAGTAACAGCTCAATTAAATCTCTTGAATTTTACATTTGATACATAAAAAAGCATAAAAAAGAAACGGTGCGTTTTCTATTATGTTTTGATATCAATTTCTTTAAACAAAATGTCATGTAGAAAATAACTAAACAAAAAATGAGCTGTCGTGGAGACAATCCCTACCCGTGTTACACCCTCTCGAGCATTAGATCAAAAAGCTTAGTTAGTCTGAAAGTACAAATCATCCCCTTTAATATTAAAGGTTACATCTCTCACTTCATATCCAAAGGTGCGCAATGTGCATCTTCCATGTATCACCAACCCAGTAAACACAAAAAAATTGTATAACATTTAAATGTTATACAAATGTTTTGTGTTCACTGGGGAGTCACCAACACATTTTGTGAATCCTGAGAGTTTTACTGACACATTTTTTTGGAAACATAACAAAACCACACAAAACCATGAAAATATCTTTTTCTGCTTCCAATGCAAAATCCACGATTACAAACAAACTGCCTTTAGACTAATTAATTGTATTCGACAGAAGCGGCGTTTTATTCATGTCTGTGTGTTTATGTTTATGCAAAAATGGTTGAATTGGTCTTCGTCGTGAATGCCATCAGTTTTGTGATTATTGCTGACCACTGATTGTTTGTGACAGCCTATCTCATAAAATTAATTAATAATTCAATCGTGGTATCACGGCCACACAGCCATATTGCCCTCTATCGCTATAAATAATTTATCTTGTGAGATTTTTTTCCGCAATCACATTCTATAATTGTCTGTCCCTTTCACGGGTTTCTTCTCATAAAACACGTCATTTGATGGGTTTCAATTTAAAACGCGTCAGTGTAACAAGATTAATTGTGAAAACGACTGATTAATATTTTATCAAACATATATGTGAATTCTGCGTAGCATGATGCATTTTGCAGCATTTGACATAAAGTACAATTTGCAATTGTACTTTATGTCAAGTGCTGAAAAATGTTTAACACTTAAAGTGCTAAAATATTTTTGTCTAAACCATGGAGACCAAAGGTCAATCTGAAATCATCATAAATGTCTTAGATAGCTCTTTTAGCGCCTCATTTGAATACCTATGTTGTGGGTCTACGGCCATTATAAACTATATGTTTACTCTTAACGTTCGGGGTTCGAATTTAGATGTCAGAATCTGACGTTTGTAGACGTCAGATTCTGACATCTAATGTTGATCCCCGCGCTGTAAGGGCTAATGCTACTCAGAATGATTGTAGTATTATATGTGTTTGATAAAATATTAGTCACAGCCTTCTGATAAATAACCGGGTCCCACTGACTCGTTTTATTTTGGAATCAATCTAACGACCCGTTTTGTGCGAAGAAAAGGATGGTTACCCGAGAAAGGGACAAACGATAGCTTGTTATCTTAAAATATAGCTCGAACCAAGTACTGATCACCTTGCAATGGTGACCATCGGTCAAAACTGTTGTTGTATAATATCTCTTTTTGTTTGTTCGTTAAAGGCCTTGTCCACTACAATGCTTGTTTAGTTTACATCTATTCACCAGATGGCGTTTTTCTTCACTATCTCTGTAACGAGCGCGATGTTTCCTGGGTATACCTTTATCCCGTAAATGGTTTACAGTGGACCACTACTTTGGCTGTTGTTGTGGATATACCTATGATATATCTGAATTTGACTTTGAATTTGACTAATTCAGTTACAACAAACAGTCGATGTTATTTAAAAATTAAACCACGAAATATACCATGGGCCCTAGTGCTCGTTTTTGTTGTTTTGAAAATGATTCTTTACATAATGAACTAGAAATCATACAATGAAGTATTTCTTATCACATGTAAATTATTTAAAAACCATTTAGATTATTCTGATGAATTAATCGTGTGCTAATTAGCGACATACAATCTCATTTTAATGTAATACAAATTCAACACTTACTATATCTATTATAATTATGAAAATACCAGAAACATGTATCGGATGACAGTAACATTTATTGTGTTATGTAGTAATTTTCGCGCTAGGTGTCTTCATGGGCATGGCCGTACAATAAAAAAAAATACCGTGAAAGAAAAGTATCTGGCCGTCAATTGTTAAAGCTTTGCGAAAAAAAAACAAGTAGAAATTCCAGAGCTTCGATTGTCCTACGTATTAACTCCGCTCATTGTTGTCATATAACAGTGTTTAGTCTCGGCTTTAATGAATATAACATAACATTTGTATTTAACATAAGAATCTGCGAACTATGTATATACCCAAAGTTACATTAACTGTTAACTTGTAGCACAGGTTTTTCGCCGATTTCTCAGTCAATTCTCAACCGATTTTCATAAAATTTTGGAAGGACTATTTTTAAGTCACCCGCCAAATAGCGTGAAAATAGCGTGAAAATATTGTATAGTTCAAAATTTAGACCATCTGGCATGTAATGCAATTCAGGGCTTAAAACGGATATTAATTTACCCAGTTTAAAGGTGTAGTCAACTGTCAAAATTCGCAGGACAAGGGTCCCCCAGAAGGCAAT
Source organism: Flabesymbios commensalis (assembly GCA_964017125.1). Classification (NCBI taxonomy): domain Eukaryota; kingdom Metazoa; phylum Annelida; class Polychaeta; order Terebellida; family Flabelligeridae; genus Flabesymbios; species Flabesymbios commensalis. Next base: position 20,606,073 of record OZ024904.1, on the reverse strand, counting down.
AGGGCCCGTGGGTAAATCAAGGCCCTATTCCATAATAATACTAAATATGCGTTTCCTACCCAAAGCCTCATTAAGAGCAAGTTCTCAAATCACACTTGAGCGACATCTATGAGTTAATAATTCAAAGCCCTTGTCTTTTGCCCCTACTTGGTCGCCTACTTGCAAACAAACTGACTGTATTACTGAGGGGATTTGGAAACTGCTTGACCCCCAATTTTGTATTGTCAGGAGGACTTTCTCTCAAACATTGTACATTATCTAATGTTGGTTCAATGTTTGGCCAGCGTCGCAGACGTTGGCCTAACATTAAAACAGCATTGGATCAATGTCTCGTCTGAGTAGTATCTTGTAATCAGTTCAGTGGCTATATTAATGCCGTCAATCTGTACTCAATAGGCTACTGTTGGCCTACACTTGACCGTCCCAGGCATGCGCGTTTTGAAGCTGAATGATTCTTTAATGGCTTTATAGAGGGACTTCGTAATTAGATTTTGGGTATAATCATCATTATCCCAAATAATCAAGTACATTATGACATCGGTAAATTATTATGCAGATAAAGGGAGAGTGCAGTTTATGAGTGGGTGGCTTCAATTGGATATTAAAAACGAAAAAGTGTGGGCTTCAAATGAAAAACATGTTTATTATGTAACCCGTTTGAAGCCCACAAATATATTTTGGAGGGTTTTTGAAGAAGATATTCGGGCATAGGGCCATCGCAATTTCGTCCTGTAAGCGAATTAAAAAAAAAATGGTCACCAATTGCACTGTATGCGTACTATACATTTATGTTGCACAGGTATGATTGAAATGTAATTAATTAGTGCAATAAATAACAAAAGTATACCGATTGTCACCCAGGGAGCCATGGGAGTGTCATGTCTACCCACGGGGCACTATCAAATAACCCACCAGCAATCTCGTTTGTAGATGGTGTGATGGTCAGTGGATTAATAACTTGTGAGACTTTGGGCAAATGTTGATCAGCTGTGGTTGGTGTTCTCACACCTCCCTATCACCAGTTGGCCACAGAATATGACAGATGTGTGACTCTAACCAGCAAACACGAGACGTTCGACTAATGTTGTTTTAATGTTGGGCCAGCGTCGCAGACGCTGGACCAACATTAAAGTGAGCGTCTCTTGATAGCTGGGCAGTATAGCACTTCATCCGATTTGATCCGTCCTCTCTCTCGATCCTTATGATGGATGATGATGACCAGGATACTGCCGGCAAAGGAAAACAGCAGTAACTGCTCACTTTACAAGTAACCAGTTACTGCTGTTTGTCTTAGCACGGCACAGTGACAAATATTGACCGCAGTGTATTGAGTTCATATTCAGCGTATCTCAGCAGCAAACATCAGACCTGTAGCTAAGGAAGATATCACCCCTAGCAGCTAAAGGGTTGCGTGTGCCATCCAAATTTAGAGAATATACGACCGTTTGGCTGCTAGGGAACGATTATGAAAAAAATGCAGTACTATGAATTTTCTTTGATCGTTTGGTGAAATTGCTCACTATATAAACCACTGTGAATAGAGGTTTTATTTATATTATTAAAATTTTGCAATATTATATTACGCCATTTTTACTTTGGCACCAGCATAATGCACTAGCTGTGAACCTGAATGTACCGTGTTCTTCACTGAGCACATACACAAGCAACAGATAACTGTAGAATAGCATGGGACAAAAAGTGGAGCCAATTAAAACCACATATAAAAAAAACCCAATATATCAAAGCCTATATTTTCATGGACAATAATAATAGAACCTGCAATGAAATGTCCCACGTTGATAGATTATGCCGATGACCACACGTTTGATTATTATTTACGTATACACTTGCCATGCTTAGAATCAGTAAACAATCGATTATTTTATCATTGAAAAAGGGATAGCATTTATTTCAATCCATTGAGCACGAAGGAACAGTACCTGACTTTACTAAAAAAAATGAAAAGAAACATCAAAATCTGGATTCTTCCTAGTTCAATAATTGACATATTTTTTAATATAAAACATGTGTTATTCAGCGCAGCCACAATACATTATTCGGTCGGACAGTCAGTCAGCTGAAAATGAAATGAAATGAATCGGGCTTTAGGCCACCTTTGTGCACATATAGGCTAAACTGGGCCAGGAGAACCTCCTGAGGATGGTGAGATGATTGAGATGACACTGTCCTCCAGACACAGGATTCGAAATTCGAGCCCTGGCGGTCTGAGGCCGAGCACGCTACCTCTCGGCCACGGAGGCTCCCCGCAATACTGACTTTCACACGTGGATTGGGAAGAAACATTTTTGTTTCTTTCAAACCGCCGAGTCCGGGAACCGAAACCCGAACTCTGGCGTGAAAGGCAGCGGTGCTAACCACTACCCCAGGGCCCCCGCCCAGTCAGTCAGCTGAATGAAAGGAGAATAACTTATAAGCCTCCGCAAGGGGGGGATGATTTTTTTCGGAAACCAATTTACGATTCTATAACGTTTTTTTACAATTTTATCGGTAGAAAGTATGTAACCTACCTTATGTCGTCCATATACACAGGCGGGTTTGATAGATTTTATATTGACCTAATTAAAAGTCATTGTGGCTTATTTGTCAGCGTGATGCAAATTAGGCTCACATGGTATGACAATAGAGCTTTGCCGTGCAAAAGCAAACCTGCTGTTTGAGTTTTCTGCTGCATATGGTGACAATATTGCATCTCCGGGAAATATGCTACATGTATTATTATGTGAGCATAGATAGTTATTGTTTATAGGTCTATCTCTGCTAGTGAGCAAAGACAAACAGTAGTAACTGCTGACTTTTCAGCAAACACGAGACGTTGGCCCAATGCTGGGCTGATGCTGGCCCATCGTGTGCGACGCTGGCCCAACAACAGCCCAGCATCGGAACAGCGCCTCGTTTTCTAGGTTGTAATGTAAGCAATTACTGCTGTTTGTCTTTGCCATGCAGGTGCTGTTGGCCGTATTGCATCACTATGCAATATCCTAATATGATGACCAAAGTCAAACAGCAGTAACCGCTGACTTGTGAAGTAAACAGTTACAACTGTTTGTCTTTGCCCTTGCAGATGGTCACAGTATTGCATCGCTTTGTGCCATGTTAGTCTGATGAGCGCGCCATCTCATTAGATGTTCAATCAGCTTCTGTAATACCCACTTTGTCCAGGGCTCTGCCAAGCCGGCCTGTCCGCCTGTCTTCCGGGGTGGGGGTGCGCAGCAAGCACAATAAGTTAGCCAATGTTGATTTAATGTTGGTTCAGCGTCGTAGACGGTGGACCAACATTAAATCAGCATTGGTTCAATGTCTTGTGATTCACAGTGGCCACATCAGCTACAATAACCCATTACTTTTATGAGCCGTCCCCGATGGCTCATTCGGTCCGGTTTTGGCTCGAAACTGGATTCGAATCCCGGCCGGGTCGCATTTGAGTTATCGAGGTTGTGCATTCATGGTGCTCAAACTGTTCAAAGGCATGGAGTGTGCAGTTGTGTCTATGGTACTTACATTATGTACTATAAAGAACCCTTGATGTCATTCGATAAGAATATGGTATAGTCCCGACTAAACAGCCTTCCTTCTGTCGTGATATTACAATGTTTGTGCAGAAAGCGACGGAAAGGAATATTGATTCATCCATTACTCTTATGACATTCTCCGTACAGAGATGCGTGTAATAACCAACCTGAAGATGTCATGTATTCTACTTTTCTTTGACATTGGGGCGTCCATTCCGGTGTCCATTGCCGCCGCAATTCCAAACTGAAGGTGAATGAAAATGGGCTAATATAAAATACAAAAGAACAGTTTATCAAACGAAAGATCAAAACGACTTGATTTAAACCTTTACACCGTTTTATCAGCCGATTAAATCACTCTTATCGAGAATAAAATGTATGTTTAATCAGCTTAATTTGCAAATGTTTGTAGTCAAGTTCAACAAACGGGAAGAGTAAAATATATTTATAATGGTCGTAGACCCATAACTTAGGTAATCAAATGAAGCGGAAAGAGTCAACATTTATCATGATTTCAAATTGAAAAAACCCTTTGGTCGCCATGGTTTGTACAAAAGTATTTCAGCATTGTGAGGGTTAAGTATAACCTGAACCCCTGATAGTAGATCATGGCTGTGTCATTATATGCCTCACTGAGGGCTAATCATCGTATTTCTCGGTATATAAATCCCCTGTAGCCCCCGTGCTAGTCTGTTACTGGTAATGGTGTGGTCAGGTCTATGGCGGGATGACCAGCTTGACCTTATGTGTCCTTGTTTAACGGTAGACTGACTCCTATACAGGGGTCATCTGTTCTCCATTGCATGCCTTCAGGAGGTTCTGGCACAGCCGTGGTCAAGGCGTGGGTCGTGGATTGTTCAATTCGTTTTACCGGGGGATTCAACGTTATTCACCATGGCGTTGACTGAGAGCGCTCCACACACACACCAAGGTCCGAAAACTGCACACAACATTTGGACGGTCTGGCGGAAAACAGCGTATATGATGCGTAAATTTAGGATAATTTTTGCCGATTCAAATAAACTTATTATCGACCTGATTGATCGCGGCCAAGTCTTAGATATCAGCGTCCACCGGAACGTGTACGCGTTTTTGTACGGGCGCAATCTCTGGCTAGTTCTGTAAGTACTAGTCACTACTTGGCCATTCAACCATCTCCAGCAATCACTAGACTCTCCTCCAATGTTGGTTTAATGTTGGTCCAACGTCAAGGACGGTGGGCCAACATTAAGCCAACATTTGTTCAACGTCTCGTGTCTGCTGGGACGTCTCGTGCTGCCCACCCATCAACAACAACGATATGAGTGATACATTATTCCGGCATCGTTTGTGTCCTTTTGTCATCAGAATATGGCTGTGGAAACCTTGATAGACATCGGTCGTTCCCATTACTAGCGCTGTTCTCCGCTGATTACCAGGATGTCCCATCCCAGCACACACGAGACGCTGACCCGAGATGGGCCAACATTACGCCAGTATTGATTCAGCGTCTCGTGTTTACTTAGCATGGCTTAGCTTTTACAACAGTAGCTGGTCACGATACATCAAATTGAATCAATGCTGGGTCCAGCGTCGTAGACGATAGACCAGTATTAAACCAACATATCTTTAGAAGTGTATGGAATGTGTTTCTTTTTATTTCCGCAATAATTAATTTGAAGATTAGGCCTACTAAAGGACTACTAGTAATATATGCTATGTTATGTGATTAAACAAACATTTATATTAGACGTGGATCGGATAAATTTCTCGATTGCAGTAAAATTTATATTAAAATTCTTTAGCTGGTATGTGAGTAATCATTTAAAGAAAAAAACTTGTTCAATTAGAAGCCTTCGTTATATTCATGTACATGTCAGGAAATATTAATATTTACATCTCCATCGAATTTTGTATCTTAACTTCGCGTTGGTCTCAATTGTTTGTTTGATCACTACATGTATCTCGACGTTGTCTTAACATGGAACCAATAATATATTATCAATACATCGTTTGAGGCAAATAGACAAAAAATGCTTCGAATTTAAAAATTCAATGCATATAGCTTGGTAAAAAGTAGAAATGCTAATGAGTGCGTACGCAGGTATCACTACATAATTAGCATCTTAACCAAGGTATCATACTTGATCTTTATTGATGCGTCGTGTGAATAGCGAGAGAAGCCCGCAAACCAGTCCTAAACATATGCGGTATCGCAAAGTGTTCAATGTCCGTTATATTATAAAGCATTAAGTATAAATTGTGATCAGCGGATGACCCGAAATAGTGTTGTCCAGAGTAAGAAGAACACACCATACTATATACTATTTATAATGAAAAATGTCGTGGTATAATGAAGTGATTTCGGTCAACATGCATAGTTACATTTTTAATATAAAGGCAATTATATTTAACAAGTAAATAACCTGTCGCTTAACATATGTTCGCCCTTTGTGTTGTTTACTACGTAACACTCCTCACGTCTGCCCGTATTAGTCTTTTACAGAAGATACTATTTGGTGTCCCTAATAAGGAGAAATCAATTACGTTAATTCGAGGGAATTAACGGGGTTAATTAAAATTTAAATGCTCATTGGCCACCCTCAAGGTGAAGGCCTATGTTTGTGCAGAACATGAAGTTGATTCAAGAATGGCAAGGTGGTCTGCACAACCATGGCATACACACATACGTGTTCCGTTCCTGTAGTGTACGAAATATAGCTTGAAGCACAGGGGGTGAGATCCCCTGTTAAAATGGAACAGCCCTGCTGAATCAAACCACAGGGGGTCTCATTCCCATGTGTATCTCTTTTCTTTCGTATACTAAAGAACGTCACATGTGGCCTATGTATGTATGGTGTGGTTATGCAGACCACTTCGCCATTCATGTATCAATAGCATGCTGGTTGAAATGGAACAGCCCTGCCCATTCAAAAAACTCATGGCTCTCTTGAATAAGCAGGGTTGTTGCATTTCAACAGGGGGCCTCATGCCCCCATGAGTTGAATGCCTAGATATATGACACAGTTGGATCACACCGTACTGGATCACACCGTACTGATGACAACTACTGTGATTGATGAAATCCAGCTTGTTTGATCTCCTTTTATTGACATGCCATAGTAGAGACTGAGAGCAAATTATTGCTTTCGTCGACCCCTATTACTGTAGGAGAGCGATATCTCCATTATCGTTAAAACATTGTTTGTCCATTGCTGTGGGTTTTATCACAGCTGCTGGTTACTGTTGAATTAGTCAACTGATCATGTTTGTTGATATGAGCTGTCATCTCTTGTAGGACTCAGCCAGTAGACATAAAATGTTGCTGATCCAGTGGTGGTATAATGCTAGACCAGCGTCTGTGACGCTGGCCCACCATTATACTAACACTGGATCGATGTCTTGTGTCTGCTGTACTCAGCAGGCGGAAATTCGCCGAGGTGACAGGTGAAGAGTGTGTCCTGAGTGTAGAGCAGGACACACTCCCCGCACCATCAGACCTCTCATAAATCTACAGGGCAGATCCAGAGGGGTGTAAGGGGGTCCTGATAGCCCCCACCCCCGTTTCCAAACTAAATTGCTTCACTACCGATTACAATTGGCAGAATATCGGTATTATTTGACACTCAAAAGTAGTAAATTTAAGCCCCCATATATTTTGCATCTGTAAGTGTATTTCTCAACTTTTTCAGTATATCTGTTACATTTTCTTTATTATAATTTCACGACTTTAATAATACCCAAGCTTGCCACGCTACGATAAATGGTCGGGCAATGCCTCAGCAACAGTTACAAAGGTGCATAGGGACATCTGGTGAATGATAAAACGAGAGCGTCATCTGGTGAATTGTATTGTAAATCAGACAAATGTTTCAGCTATTTCATCATTGTGAGTGAGGCCGTGAGTGAGTATGTTTGACAGCCTGACCTAATTAGACTTGCCCAGGTCACACTGATACGTCTGCTGCTGTCAGGAGGCTAAAATAAAATCACAAAAAAATTAGTGATTTTATTTTGGCTTCTTTATATGACCATAGGATGTCCATAGACTAGAACTGCAAAAGTTTTTTAATTTTCGTGCTGCGCATTTATCAGTTAGGCTACATATAGAGACGAAATTCCTGATTTCCAATTATTGACAACCATGTCAAAAATAAAAAATACGGGAATTTAGCCTCTATATCTAGCCTAACGGGTGAATGCGCAGCACAAAAATTAAAAAACTTTTGCAGTTCTAGTCTATAGACATGTTTACATCATATGGTCATATTAAGAAGCCAAAATAAAAATCACCGATTTTTTGATGATTTTAGCCTGGGCATGTCCCTTTAATGTCTGTTATATTTATATTATTAGCACATTTATTGCACCACTCATTAAAATTTTACGCAGTTCTAGCCTGCTTACATCATAAGGTCATATTAAGAAACCAAAATAAAATTACCGATTTTTTAATGATTTTAGCCTGATTGTGTCGCTTTAACCCTTTAACCGCCAAATTATTCAATTTGAATTTTCACCCACTTGATTTTGTGTCTCGCTGACGCGATCCACAACTTCAAGTGAGTGAAAATTATTCAAACTGACAAAATGGAGGTCAACTCTTTTCAACTCTTGCTGGTTGATGTCGCATTTTATCTTCAACATATTTAAAATGTGGTACTTAATGTGCTAATAAAAAATGAAAACCCGAATATATGCGACACCGGCAGTTAAAGGGTTAACGTGGTCTTTGATACCTGTACTTTGTCAAGTTTGTGTCAAATGATCTTTCCCGGTAAACCAGCGACCCGGAGTCAGTGTTGGTTCAATGTTGGCCCACCGCCTACGACGCTGTTTCAACCAAAAGCCAACATCGGTTCAACATCTTGTGTTCGTTGAACTCCAGTGGATCTCAACGAACTGTGAGAATTCACTTTATTCACTAGGTGGTGCTTCAGTAGTATAGCCCTTGATGACATCCGGATTCACTCTAATTCATTTTGTGCAGAAGGCCTAACCGGTATTTTTTTGCTTATATCACATTGTAATTACGCATCATTGCTATACAAAATAAACTAAGAACGCTGTTGACATAATGCAATTAACAATCAAATCTGTCGTAATCACTGTTTCACAAACATTTCTTCTTGAAAATATTTCGAAGGGACAATAATAGAACTTGGGTTTTAGTACGTGTAGAATAATTGATCAACAAACTTCTAATTTTGAACCTTACATTATTCGTGAATGCATAGTGTCGTCTGCGCGATGATACTGCGGTGTAGTAATACCAGAGACTGACATGATTAAGCCTGATGTAACAATGCCTAACACAGTGAATATTATAGCGGATGCTGAGTCACAGAAGCGAGGAAAAGGATGCTGTTTAAAAAATAATATGGGATGTGTGTGAATACTACATGTGGTGTCAGCCAGCATTAATTTTATGGGAGACGTTGACCCATCTGCTGCCGTGGTCATGTATTCTTAAAGTGACTAGCCCGAATCTGATTGGTCGAGATGGTCATCTACACCAATTACATGCCTATGATCATAGATTAACCATATATGATTAATCTATGCTATGATCTAGGCCGACTGCTTTGAGAATGGAGAAACTTTTCTCAGTAAAGCATATTTTATTTTTTGTGAGATGAAATAATCTCTATTGCTACTAAAAGTATATTGTTGGCCATATAAATATGAAAATGAGATGCTGGCCTATATGTCGAAGTCTACATTCAGCCAAGCAAGGGTCTCTCATATGCTAATATCAAATCCGCAGACTATACATACTCGTTGTCTTACCATTTACGCATTTCCACCTGAGTGAAGTGAAGCACGTGAAAATAAAGTGCCTTGCACATGAACTAAACATTGACATACGAGCTGGAGCCAAACACTCAACGACAATATTACGAAGATACCGCTGTATGATTTCTTGCAAAATGGCCTCAACATAAAAGGTGGAGAAACATGTTAATTATCTTAACACTTTCAGCGCAGGGACGTGTAAATACGATCCCCGCGCTGAAAGAATTAAAACATTTATAATGGCCGTAGACCCATAACATAGGTATCAAATAAAGCAGAGAGAGCTAACTAAGACATTTATGCTGATTTCAATTTGAAAAAAAACCATTGGTCTCCATGAGTTATAGAAACTTAATAGCGTTGTAAGGGTAAAATAAATCAGGTGATTGATTGAACCCCTGGGCTAGTCGCCTGTTTGACAGACGGTAGCGCTACCAAGGCTCCACTCTACTAATTAATCCTTCCAACGCTGAAATAGTTTTGCATAAACTTTGGAGAGCAGAGGATTTTTCAATATAGAATCCTCATAGTTAGTCTTAGTTAGTTTTTTTCCGCTGCATTCGAATACCTATGTGATGGGTCTACGGCCATTATAAATATTTTATTGCTTTCAGAGCGGGGACCGTCTTTGGACAGATGTCAGATTCTGACGTCTTTTGTTTTCACCAAATAAAATACTGCCAATTTGCAGAAGATTAGATTAAACGTCGAGCTGCCTTTTTCTCTAAAAAAACTAATTCGGCTAATTTGTTGATTGGATACGCGTTATGCGATGTAATGCCTATTAAGCTGCTCATAACAAGTTCTATTGTACATGAGACAGCAATGCTGCCATAAATCAATCTGGTTTCAGAAACAGAGCAGCAGCAATTTAATTTTCAGACTGCTAGTAAACGTGTTGGCTGTCGTGTTTTTCCTTGGCGGTATACAGGCATATACATTCTTAAAAAGAAGAAACAATTGGCTTTTGAGGGCTGTGATTGGTTGTTTTTCTTGTCGTTTCATTTGATTTGAATCCAAATTCATTAATTTAATTTTTCTCAACTGTAGTCATGAGAGTTTTTTTACGAAGAAAAATCATTGGTGAAGAAATGTATTATATAATACATTTCTTGCTGCTTGCAGTTTCCTATGACCACAGACCACCGGAGTTATTCCACTATAATTTGATTGATGGATCGAATAAAGTTTAGATTCCTGAAATGGTTGTTATACAGTGTATCATTTTCCAATTCTTACAAGAGACCTATATTTGACCTGCTAGAGTCCGGTGCTTACTTATGAGCTGCGAAGAGCTTGTCAACTTCTTGTCCAGCAGTACTAGGGTTTTCTGCCACAACCAACTATTTTACTAATTCCTTGTTTTACAGACTTCAGTCGTCTAGGCCATAGAGAGGATATTACAGTCACAGCACCATCCTTCTATCCACCCAATACTTTATTTAACAAGCTTCATATTTTACACTTACATACAGGAATTTAAAGTTATGAAATGAAAAAATAGTTAAATAAATTAATTAGGCTGAAAATTAAACTTGATATTTTTTAGAAAAAATATTTTCATGTGTCTAAATCTAGAGAAATATTTAACGGTGCATAGATCTCACAGGAGAGGAATAAATCTTTCATGTAAAATCCAAAATGGCCGCCTGATTGAATGTTAAAGTATGAATGTCTGAACTATTTCTCGGGTGACACTTCTGGGTGAATATCATTTCAGCACAGCTTTCTATTCATACAGCTTACTCAGGTACCCGCCTCCATATGCTGCCTAATGAATCCGATAGTATCCAGGACAGCGAACGCGGGAGGATGATCCAATACTGGCCCACCGTCTGCGACGCTGGCCCAGCATTGATCCAGCATTGGGTCAATGTCTTGTGTTTTCGGGGTTGGCACTGATTAGACCACATGAAGGTCAGGGGCAAGAAAATCTTGTTCTCCACGTCTCAGCATATATATGAAACATAGGCCCAATGTTGTTTTAACGTCAGCCCAACGTCGTAGACTTTGGGCTGATGTTAAAACAATGTTACGCTGGTGTTAAAGCAATGTTTCACCAATCACTGGACAGAGCCTGCTATTTTCATTCATTGTGAGCGGGGACGACAGTGATCATAAACCCGTCTGAGGATTGATCAAACTCACACAATAAAAAGTAATAAATATTGTTAACAAAGGTATCTCTGAGGCATCTGTTTGGGTGGGTATATTATATCGCTACCTTTTTATGTTTGCAAAATATGGAACCATGCAGAAAATTACTACCCGGCGATATTGTAACATTACTTATGGCGTCAAATACATGTTAAGCTTATGATTACATGATTAAATTAAAAAGTTAAAAATGATTTTTGTTTTAGCCCCTGCTTTTATTTTAACACGACAGCTTGCCATAATCCACATATTGTTTCTCTCCCCAGACATTCACCCGTCTAACGTAGTCTCTATGATATAAGTGGCTCTGGCAGGGGCTCGAGTTTAAGGGCATCTTCTCGTCTTAAACATGCAGTGAGTCTATGGTACATCCGCAGGCCACCTTAACACTTATAACACTGCATCAGAAAACAATAGCACATATCCAGGATATATGCAAACGATGTTCATTTGTGTGACAATAACAATGACAATGACAATGGTCATTATTCATGGTATCTAGCAGAGATAGAAAACACAAACGTTGTTGTGCCGTTTTACTTTTTAGTCATTGTCTATAATTCAAACTAGTTATGTTTGGACATTTGAGTTTTGTTTGGATCTCATGTTTTAATCTTCTATGTCCGTGCGCTATTTCTCCCTGAGTTTTTACTTTTACCCAATCGACTTCAAACCTCGACACTATGATCCTTATGTAGCATTATTGCTATGACTTTTCTAAGAATTCCCAGTTGTTCTTCGGGGTTTATTCAGGATTTTCTGCATTACTAAGTGCTAGTCAATGTTTGGCCAATGATGTACATTTCCAGGGCTTATAATGTGCTATTTCTCCCCGAGTTTTTATCCAATCGACTTCAAACCTTGGCACTATGATCCTAAGATATTTTGGTTTATTGGTATTACTTTTTAATATAATTCCCAGTTGTTCTTTTTGGACCACTATGTGTGGATCGACGTTGGCTCAATTATGTACATGTCGGGTGATTCTCCATTCATAGCTTGAATGAAAAAGGAGGGTGAACAGGGTTCCCCTATGTGAAGACTGATGCCACCCTTTAGTCTCTACATTTCAAAATAGAAATACATTCATACAATGTTGTTTCAATTCCGGGCCTGTGTGGAAGACAGTGGTACAGCATTGAACCAACATTGGGTGGTTGCTGTGGACATTTTAAATTCTACATTTAAAAATTAAAATAACAGTTATAATCCCAGCAAACGCCAAACGTCGATCCAATGTTGTTTTAATGTCGGGCCAGCGTCGCATACAGTGATACAACATTCAGCCAACAGAGAGACAAATACTGGGGTTGACTGGGGACCCTCTGAAGTTGTTTCCATTTGACAAACAAATACAAGTTTATTTAATAGTAGACCTACAAAAACTCATCTCCAAAATTTTAAGTCTGAATTCTGAAGTCTAAAATTCCAAATCAAAATGGCTGCCAAAAAAGCCTTTAACAAAATTTCAATCAATCTGTCATAATAAAATAACCCAACAAAATGCAAAATGGGCGCCACAAAAACTCATAATACCTAGTCCAAACATTATTGTTACTTGAAAAGTCATAATTCCCCTCTAGTTATATTTGGGCTATGCCCAAATATATTGAGTTTTCAGCGGAACTTTAAACTTATTATTCTTGGTACGTTTTTGTAAGACGCTATTTCTCCCTGCGTTTTTATCTAATCAACTTGAAATTTTGACACAACATTCCCAGAGTAGTCAGGAGGGGTGATATGACTTTTCTAAAACATACGTCGTGCTCTTCCGGATTAATCCAGGATTTTCTGGATCACTATACCATTGAATGGTAAAAGGCAGTTTCTGCTTAAAGTTAGCAGATACCGTACTATGCTGCTTTTCAAATGCAAAATGATTCTCAATTCATTGCCAGGAGGGTGAACAGGGTGCCCCTATGTCCAGACCCACTCCACCCTTTAGTCTCTAGATTTGATAATAAAAATACATTTATCCAATGTTTAAATTCCAGTATTGAACCAATACTGTGTATGGACAGTTGAAACCTTTCAAATGCTATGTAGCGCCGGTTCACAAAACGTTGAATCCTTGTTGTCTTAATGTTGGGTTAGCGTCGCGAATAGTGATACAACATTAAATCAACAGAGAGACAAGTCAATGTGTGTACTGTGCACCCTGAATGCGATTCCATTTGACAAACAAATATATATCTATTTAAAACTGCAAAAGCTCAGTGAGGACTGAAATTTGTAACCTGAAGTCCGAAGTCTAAAATTACAGTTCAGAATGGCTGCCAAAAAACTCATACGCGAAATTCCAATCAATCTGTCATAATAAAAATAATCCAACCAAATTCAAAATGGCCACCACAAAAACTCATAAAACCTAGCCCAAATATTATTGTTACTTGAAAAGTCGCAATTCATGTCTAGTTTGTAGCTGCACCCTCATCTGTCAACACATAAACATTCAGTATTCATTTAGTATTCATTCCTTCATTTCTTCATTTATTTATGTATTCATTCATTCATTCATTCATTCATTCATTCATTCATTCATTTATTCATTTATTTATTCATTTATTCATTTATTCATTCATTCATTCATTTATTCATTCATTCATTCATCCATCCGTTCGTTCATTCATTCATTCATTCATTCATTCATTCATTCATTCATTCATTCATTCATTCGTTCATTCATTCATTCATTCATTAAATCATTCATTCAATTCCATGTAGGAGGGGCGATCAAAAAAAAGTGAGTGTTCTGAAATTATTTCATATAATGACTACTCATTAACGTCTGAAATTGAAAGCTATTAAATCCCTCCATGTAATGAAGTACATGTAGCGATAGGATTTTATCAGAACAACGTACGTGATATGTTGAAATGTTTTTACACACTTATTTTACAAAAACACATGCATAGATTAGTCAGAAAACTATGGATACATATACCTGTCCTTTTATTTATTTTTATAGCTGAATCAATAATTGTCATCAACATTTGTGGGAATAAATAAAGCTATTGGTTACCATCTTAGTATAAATAATACAGGGGCCGTGTTCTCAGATGATCCTAACCCTTATCTTGTTTTATTAATCGACCAAGTCACTGTTATTGGGTATGAAATGTGTGTCTCAACATCAAGATTTGCAAATATGTGTGCTCAAATTAAACAAATATGAGTAATTTTCACCCGGTATATGTATGTAGTGAATTAACAGCTTGTCCCATACATGTTAAGATCGTCTCACAACACGTCTTCTGAAGTAATAACATTAAAGACTGAAGTAAAAATGTTTATTTGAAGTAAATGGATCATGCATGTCAATTTGTGTATCTCTAGGCAGTGCCCACTGAGCTGTGCTTGTGTTTACACTGAATCGCCACCAATAACAATTACTCAATTTTAATTAAATCCCACACAACATTAATCCCAGATAGGGTAATTTACACCAACATTAGGTCCCAAATCAGAAATATTTCAGTTTTCTTCTACAGTTCTTCCTGCACTACTCAGTTTTCAGTTGTCCTAGTCTGACACAGGAACAAGGCATGTGTAACTAATACAGCAGACATGCCTGTTTAGAGCAGTCGTCAGACGCCGGCAAGTTAATGCGGTGAATTGGATGTGGGGGCAGTGAGACGTATATGATTATCACGGGCTCCTGTTTGTGACAAGTCAGCGGGATCGTAACTTAGCCATCAAGTACTGGCAGATCACCCCTTGGATCTCATTGCCGCCTGGGGTCACTTTCTCAAACAAATCTCCGTGCAGCTTAAACTCAGACCCTGGATCGTAATCCATTCAGTATGGAAAGCCATCAGCTTCATAGACGACCGGACACGGTCGTCTATGAAGCCGATGGCTTGCCATACGTCATCAGGCCACTGTGAATGACGACGGCAATAAAGGCATTTGGCACCTGTAAACCTGCCGTGCCAGAACAAGCCGATGGTGCCATAGCGCACAGGGCCAAGGAGAAGACCGACAGAGACGGAGGCGGCTGGGGTCACACCACATGTATATCACCTCAACGTAAAAGTTAAAGGCTAAATCTCAGCCAGCCATAAACACATTCATTGTGTAATAATACGTATTGCCATTGTTATTACCAGAAATGCATAATAATCTCTTTTATGACCTTCTGATATCACTGAAAAGGCTGAAGAGTTGGTCCTCGCATTTATTCTACGCAATAAGGCTTAAATAACTGTATATTTTGTTGAACGTGCTATCCTTATTTAGGATGTTTTATGCTAAAAACATTTTGAAAATCTTTCCATACCATGTTGCTCTATGATGTATTCCTTTCAGAACAGTACCGAGCTCTAAAGTTTGTAAAAGTGGAGAAAAATGCGTTTTAGAAAAGTATTGAAATCCACGAAGAAATCCATGTTTTAAGGGTGACAATTGCTCACGGGGGCATATAATAGCCAACAGAGGAATGTTGCTGACCAGTACAGGAGAAGCTGATACCACAGCAACAGAAGACCAAAAAACCTGCTGCTCATCAGAGTACTGATTATTCATAATTAGACATAATTAGACGTTGGGGATCATCGGGTAAACTATCACTGAAATACTCAAATAACTTGTACAAATGGGTAACGTTTTCATACCTGGCAGGAACAGTTTCTCTTCATACGACAACAGTATGTCTCAGCACATCAGAGGAGACTACTGCTCACAGTGGAGCACGGCTTTAGCCATCAGGACGTGTGGGTGTGATCTGTACACCTAAATCTCACCCGAACACACCCCGTAATGTATCTCACGTCCTGTAAGACCCATAGATACAGAGAGATTATGGGGCAAAACCCTCTACAGGGTGTACAATTATGCTTGCATAAACCATGGAAATCAAAGGGTGTTTTCAATTTGAAATCATCATGAATGACTTAGTTAGCTCTTTCAGTTGAATACCTATGTTATGGGTCTACGGCCATTATAAATAATTTAATTCTTCCAGTGTGGGAACTGTTTTTATACGTCTGAAAGGGTAGTTAAAATATATTTTTCTTTGTTGTTAGGGCTACTCATACATGTTTCAAATTTATAAGTTATAGTTATAAAACAGTGACTAATAAGGGCTCGGTATTTATGGTTATTATTATACTATTTATGTGAAATTTATGTATTTACCGGTCACTTTAATAAACCACCACTTATACCTTTAACACAAATTGAAATCTACGCAAAATGTCTCCATACACTATGTAACATGTTTCGTAGCACGCATGTTGCGGAATATGTTGCAGAACTTGTTGCATAGTGTATGATGAACAGGCAGCATGTAACATGTTGAAAAAACGGGAGTAACGTAGCATGTTGCATATGGATGGCCACTTTATCATGTTAATACACGGGCGGGGGTCCTAGGGTAGTGGTTAGCACCGCTACCTTTCACGCCAGAGTTCGCGGTTCGGTCCCCGGTCTCGGCGGTTTGAAAGAAACAAAAAATGTTTCTTCCCCATCCACGTGTGAAAGTATTGCGGGGAGCCTCCGTGACCGGCAGGTATCGTGCTCGGCCTCATACCGCCGCGAGGACAGTGTCATCTCAATCATCTCACCATCCTCAGGAGGTTCTCTTGGCCCAGTTTAGCCTATATGTGCACAAAGGTGGCCTAAAGCCCGATTCATTTCATTTTTATGTTTATACACATCCTGGCAATTTTGCATCGCACCCTGAAATCCAAACCCCACGTATACAATGCTGCAGAGTAACCTTATCTCGCTAAAGAGCAACATTTGGTCATCTGTCATCAGCATTTGCTCAATGGAGATAGGTAATTACTCAGAAAGAAGAGCACGAATACGATACATTGACCCAAGTTTGCTTAATTTTTGGTCTACGACGCTGGCCAGCACCAAAACAGCATTTTGTCAACGCCTCCAGTTCGGTGGGAAGAAGTCGTGCAGGTGGATAGGAATGCATCTTTGGGCAACCGTTTGTCGAGCACCCAAGGCTGGTTCATTGTTGGCCCAGCGTCGTAGACGGTGGGCCAGCAATGAACCAGCCTTGGGTTAATGTCTCAGGCGTCAGTGGAGCAGACAATGATGACATTAATTGTCCATTGTCGTCTGAGATTGTGGCCGCGGGGGCCGGCGTGGTTCTCCTGTCGGCAACACCTGCCGCTCCCGGCATACCGGATTCTAACATCCCGCCCTGCATACTCAACCACTGATATCATCACATCTGAAGATGGCCGGCTCAGATAACTCATTCAATACGGCTGTACTTCGACGCTCAGAGGTACTGGGTTCGAATCCAGGCCAGGTCGGATGTTTGTCATCCGAGTTCTGCACATGCAGTGCTCCAAACTTATTCAAATGGCTGGAGTGCAATTGATAGCTATACTGTGCACTATAAAGAACCCTTGAAGTCATTCGAAAAGAGTAGGGCATAGTCCCGACTACGGGCTTCCTTCTGTCGCGATATTGCCATGATGTGCAAAAAACTACCTAAATTTAAGCAAGGTTCACACGTCGGGATGAGTTTACTCTGCTTTGCAAAGTCAAAAGGCAGTATCTTTGCTTAGCAGATACTGGCTTTTGGCTTTACACGGCAGTACTGTACTTTGTTGCTCTGTAAATGCAATTAACAGTATCTGCTCACTTGAAAAGTAAGCAGTTACTGCTAACAGCCTTTACACTGCGGTTTGTACTAGTGGCCGGCCGCACTTTGCTAGATATTGGTTTGTTTCACAGTCTAAAATAGATTTACGTTGCACAGCCTTTCTAATAAATATTTTATTAGGCCTACAATATTATTGTAGGTGAGCGTTATATCTTATCATTATAATCAACCAATACTTCCCAATACTCTCGTGACAGTCAGTCGTTGCAACCCTTTCAATCCTGAATTTACCATTGTCATATTCGTCCACTACCAGCCGCGAATTGCTTTCGCAATTCTCGACTCGTGGTGGATGGAGATGATTTAAAGTGGGTGAAAAATTTAAGAAAATTGCCATGTATTGGTAAAAGTTTCATGGATGTTTTCCTTCTAAATCCCCTTAATTTTAGCAAAATGAAGTATGTTTCCAGATATGTAAAATGGTGCTTTGCTGCATCACATGGGCTTAAAGGGTTAATACTTAACCCTATGAGCGCTAAGTACGACTACAGTCGTTTTCAATCCGTTTTATTAGCCGGTTAAATCAATGTTATTGGAAATGAAATGAGTGTTTAAACATCAAATGTTTGGTCTCAAATTATACAAATATATGACTAATTTTCACGCAACTGGTTTTACATAACTGGTGATTGGTGTCCTGTAGCTAATGAGATCCAAGTGGAATGTCGATCATATTGTCACCGATGTTTCACTGATTCTTTTTGGCTACTCGGATGGGTCGGGAAACATTTATATAGCTGAAAGTTGCTTTTGTAAATCACTCTAATGTACAATTTTTCACCGAGTTACACACTATGTCTGTATGAATGGAATGAGAGAATGAAATAAACGACTTGTGATCAGTACTTTATGACATCACTCGTCTCCTGGAACATTGATATAATCTGTTCACCCTTTTTGATATTTGGAAATTATTTGTTAAGGTAAAAGGTGTTGTGATCAAAACACGTTTAGTTATGATTAAACTTGTTAAAACATTAAAAAAAACATGCTACAATCCAAAATGCCAGTCGGGAGAAACACAAGAAAAATCCATACAACCAACTAGGAGCATGTCCGGCTATGACAGAATAGTCATTTTGTTATGAATCACAGGAAGACAGATTACATGTAATGGCAATATCCATACAAAATATTGCATGCAAAACTAACTATATTGTGATAATTTGACAATTACAGTGTAACATGCCACATCGATAATTTGATTCAGAATCCCAAATAGGCCTACATCATTTACGTCTGAGATCGAATATTGTAAAAGGCAATGCCATCGTGTTACTACATTCTACAGGTCATGGGGGGGGGGGGTGTGGGGGGGGGGGTTGTGGATGAGAAAGGTGAGATCTCGTCTGAACCACCAGTTACTGTAGTCCCAACGTGGTTTCAGCCAGTTTCAGCCACAGATTACACCCCCACAAAAATGTGTTCAGATTCCTTTGGATGCTCATATCCAAGACGTGGCCGCGATGAATCAGGTCGATTTTTTTTTTATTTAGAATCAGCAATTCACCTACATTTACGCATGATCAGCTCTCGGCTTTCGGCTACGTTATTGAAATGTTTTGGACATTTTTCGGATCCTGGGGCTGGAGATCGCTCTCAGTCACCACGATGTTGAAAAATGTGGATTCCCCAGATAAAACGAATTTAGCAATCCACGACCCAGATCTTTACGGTGTGGCGCTGTCCATGGCTACAGCCACGGGACGTCAGCGAGAGCTGTGACAACAGTATGGCAAGCCAACAGCTCCACAGTCAACCCGGACCGCGTTGACTGTGGAGCTGTTGGCTTGCCATTACAGCGGAGAGAGAGAGCACTGCACGTTATGGTTGTTGTCGGCTGCTGGAAACAGTTTATGGATGCTTCAGTTCACTGGCAACATTTGTTTAGCTGTGATTTAGAATGATGGAACAGAGATGTCCATATCAGTGCACGATGGTGCTACTGTAACCTCCATTTTTGGTTAAAGGAATAGTCCACTGTGTGCCAACAGCGGGTCAAATCTGTACCCATAAAGCACCGCGCAGATTACTGAGATAGAGTCAATTGTGAAATAACTATACCCAGAAACAGACATAGTCTGCGGCTTTACGCATTGTACTCTGCAATGATGAGTATTTAAACGTTTGGCGCGGAAGGTGTTGGTTTGATTACACACGTGGTTGATAGGATCTAACACTAAAGCAGTAGTCCACCGTGTACCATCATCGGGCCAAATCTATACACAGAAAGCACCGCACGGATTACTGAGATAAGGCCAACTGGGGCATAGAGCTATAACCAGAAAAAGGCATATGAGTGGTGTACGGCTTTAATGCCCAGGACAACCGCTGAGGTATTTTACTCCCGTTCTCTTCCTCTCATTAATATCAGAAAAAGCCACCCGGATTTATTGTCTGTTGTCAAGCTGAGCGGGCACAGTCCCCGACTGAGTGCAGCTTGAGGAGAACCTCTCCACAAGTGGACAAATAGCATTGTCATGTGAGTACTGATGGTATTGTACAAATGACATCGCGCACGGAAGCTGGGAAGCGAGATAAAGCGAGACGCGTCACGAGAGGAGAGACAACATGTCACACAGCCCCAATGACAGGCTGGATGAAGACTTCGAGGTCAAGGTAAATTATTTATGGCAAATTAATCTCACACTTCTGCTAATAATGGATGTATATCATGCGTTTGTTTTAGTAGAAGTATTGTGATAATCCTTATCCAGGGGATGGATATTACCAGATATGAGGAAAAATAGCATTTAGTTGCTATATTAGCATTACGTTGCTGAGAATCAGTCTCATAGAAAACAAAAAATTGTAAGCCCTACAGCTTAACAGCTTTTCTTAATAGCTTTTCAAATTTAATACGAAGCATTTGCCTAAATCATCACGTTGTGATTGATATGTTAGGGACCCGTCTGCAGTTCTGTTCGACGCTTATGCTCCTACTTGTTGCTTGGCAGTGTAGGCCTACTTACTACTAACCCAGTAAACACAAAACATTTGTATAACATTTATACAATGTTGGTCCAACGTCGAAGGCCGACGTTGTATAAATGTTATACAAATGTTTTGTGTTTACTGGAAGTAGGCATCAGTATAATATTATACACTTCTTGAAAAACAACGAAATGACATCCGATGATTAGTTGACTCCGTTACGTCATATAGAACCAAATAGGCCTTAGCATTTAGTCAAATAGTTCAAATGGAATCGGTTTTTACTTTTGTAAAGTTATCGAAGCTTTTTGAGCTAAGAATTTAGAAATAATCAACGAACATCTCCCGTATTCCCTGATTATGCTGAACGATTTATCTCACCTTTAATATTCTGGGAAGGGAGCGTACAACCCAACAAACACGCAACAATCAGAGAATGGTGGATCAGTGTTGGCCCACCGTCTACGACACTATCTCAATGTTAAGCCAGCATTGGATCATCGTTCCTTGTTTGTTGAGAATATATGTGGTATGGGTATGAAGTCTAGCACTTGATGATTGATTGCTATGGAAGGTGGGTGGTAATATATAATTGTATTAGGTGGGTTTATCACTATGGGAGGTGGGTGGTGATATAATTGAAAGTGATTGAGGTGAGAGCTGAGACATAGTGAATGTTGCCTGTTTGAGGTTTGACCTATGACCCACACCTCCATAACTGCTCCCACGTCACTGCCCACTAAACACAAGATCTATGTTAGGCCAACGCTATATTCCATAAATAAACCGACATTGGACCCTTATGTCTCATGTTGGTGATAGTATTCACACCAAGCGATGTCTCTTTGCAACTCTTGTCCAGGTTTTCAATCTTTATGTCAATGTTGAGACATGGCGTAATGGCTAAAGCGTTGCGCTTTGCCGATGTCGCTGTCTGCCGTGCGGTTTCGAGCCCCGCTTGGTGCAAGATTTTCAGAGAAATGTCATGTTTCTCCCCTCTCAATCTTGGAACATTGTTTTGATGGTGTGTCTTTGGGCAAAGCACTTCACCTTCAAATGATTCACTTGACTCAGGTGAAAATGAGTACCTGGTAGGACAGAGATGGCAAAGTGTACGATAAGTTTATTGCGCCGAAACGGCTGTAGGACTGTATGCTTTCCGTGGAGTTGAAATGGTACGCCAATGAGCAGGTCCGGTGACACAATACAATTATTAAAAGTAATATCAACGAAAAATGTTAATAGTTTCTTCAAACACACTACTATTTATCATGTTTATGTTTCACAATAAACCAGACAGTTGAACAAGCTAAAACAACAGACCTGCCTACTATTCCATTTCTCTTGACAATCTTGTTTAATATATTTAGGTTCAGTAATCGCAGTTAGATGACTAAACCACCAATGATTAAATAATCGGTCATCTGTATACCACTAACCGAAGCTTCTTACAAAGAGAAACAAAACTGTGACATTCATTCATTCATTCATTCATTCATTCATTCATTCATTCATTCATTCATTCATTCATTCATTCATTCATTCATTCATTCATTCATTCATTCTTTCATTCATCCATTTATTCATTCATTCATTCATTCATTCATTCATTCATTCATTCATTCATTCATTCATTCATTTATTCATTCATTCATTCATTCATTCATTCATTCATTCATTCATTCATTCTTTTTTTCATTCATTCATTCATTCATTCACTCACTCACCCACTCACTCACTCACTCACTCACTCACTCACTCACTCACTCACTCACTCACTCACTCACTCACTCACTCACTCACTCACTCACTCACTCACTCACTCACTCACTCACTCACTCACTCACTCACTCACTCACTCACTCACTCACTCACTCACTCACTCACTCACTCACTCACTCACTCACTCACTCACTCACTCACTCACTCACTCACTCACTCACTCACTCACTCACTCACTCATTCACTCACTCATTCACTCACTCACTCACTCACTCACTCACTCACTCACTCACTCACTCACTCACTCACTCACTCACTCACTCACTCACTCACTCACTCATTCACTCACTCATTCACTCACTCACTCACTCACTCACTCACTCACTCACTCACTCACTATCACCCGATTGCTCATTCCTTCACTAAAATCGACATTTACACTACTACCATTGATCATGTTGATTGGCGTGCTGTTTTTTCTGGATATGATGTATTGTTTAACCCCCCCCCCCTACCTGATCCAGTACGACCTGGATTACGTGTGCATTCACATGGATTGTATGGATTACCTGTTGCCATGCGTTATCTGATATTGTAATCAATAGCCCAGTCACAACCCAGTAACGTGAGACAATCGCACAATGCTGGTTCAATGTTGGGCCAGCGTCTACGACGTTGGCCCAACATTGACTCAGCGTTGTGCGAATGTCTCGGCCAAAGTCACAATGAGTTATCAAACATTCACAGCACACACACACCCATTAACCTGCTGGCTTCCCTGCCATTTGAGCTGACGAAATGTTGTTTAACCCTTGTCGTGCTAGGCCCGTGTATACCATTTCAAGCCCAAGTTTCAAACCCAATACAATACAACGGAAATTGGTAAAACAAATTGTGGTAGATGGTCAGTTAATCAAATAATTCAATTTACAAGCTGTCATAAATAGAAAATACATTTTTTGTCATTAAAAGTTGGGCGCTAGCTATTCCAGTTTCAGATTAATGGGACATGTGGGGCATTAGTAGATGACAATTCATCAGCGAAGAATAAGTCCTGCACACGACCTATGTATAATTGGCATTAAGAGCTTGTAACACGCTACTGGACAGAATGACGTGTGTCAAAATAAATGTATACTCAAAAAATCTCAGGATGAAATTTTAAAAGGAATAATTATTTGAATACCCATTGACAGAAGGTAACCATATTAACCCTTAAAGCTCCATGTTATGTAATTTAAATTTTTACTCACTTCAAGTTGCGTGTCGCTTCCGCGACCCACAGCTTCAAGCGGGTTAAAATACTTGAATCTGTAAAATTTGATTCCAAATAAATGCCAATCTTGGAAATTTAATGCTCAGTTCTCTTGTACATGTTTTGTTTTGAGGGAAAAACGGTAAGGCTAAAAACAGTAATAGACGCGATTACCACTTTAATGATTAATAATATGTTGAGTTAATGCTTGGACACCGTCCTGGACGATGTCTCGACATTGACCCAACCCCGGGCCAATGTCGTGTGTGCTTGGGCATGTTTGTGTACTCTTGTGACATAGGACACCATGCAAACACGAAACATACACCCAAGGATGGGTCAATATCTGCGACGCTGGACCAACATTGAACAGACATTGGGTGAACCTATTGTGTTTGCTGGACGTGTAATACTATCATTTTTTTTTAATATTGTTCACTGTACGATCACGTGCGAATGTCATAGAGATTATTGTTGGAAAAAGTGTCCCAGTATTTTAGTATTAAAGGAGGGAAACATCGTTCGTGAAAAAAGAATACAAAATAGAAAACAGTAGATGCCATAGTTAGTTCATGCTGTAACTATCAACAGATTAACATCTTGTCAATTGACCCCAATGTCCGTTTAATGTTGGCCGAGCATGTACGGCGCTGATCCAACATTAAACCGATATTGTTTCAATGTTTTGTGTTTGCTATGGATAATATACTATAGTTATACGGCTATAAACTGATAAAATGCGGATCTACAATGTAAAAAGACACGATAAAATGATCTTGTTGAATCTCTCTGCGATATTAGAGAGTAAATCATGGACATAAATACCGCATTAGGCCTGCTGGTTGTGAAGATCTTTCATAAATCTCTTCTCTCCTTGCACGCTCGTTCTCGTAATAAAGAAATATGTTTTAAAATATCCGATATAAATATTATTAATAATATCTTTGAAGTACGTGTATTTTAAGAAAGTGCA
Source organism: Flabesymbios commensalis (assembly GCA_964017125.1). NCBI lineage: Eukaryota > Metazoa > Annelida > Polychaeta > Terebellida > Flabelligeridae > Flabesymbios > Flabesymbios commensalis. The sequence continues at coordinate 20,581,096 of OZ024904.1, read as the reverse complement.
AATATTCGCGAGGTTTTAATTTTTGCGAATTTCGCGAGGAGAACAAATTTCCGAAGTCAAGAATCTCAAGAATCTCAAGATTTTTTTATTATAATAGCGCTACCAGAAAAATAAAAATTCTCTAATTCTGAACTTCGTGAAAGGCCTCGAAATCAGAAATTTGCGAAAATTTAAACACGCAAAAATTACCAAATCTACAGTAATGTGCAATTTAGCATATACGCGATGTGAAAATGACCATTAATGTCTGTTTTTGAAGAGTTTATAATGATTATTATTATTCATTTTTAATGATATCACATTATATTGTTTTACAATTTTGTGAACGTCTGTATATGAGACTATAACGCGGAAAAATGTACATTTTAATATTTACAGCCATATTAGCTTTAGCGTGACGATAGAAAATGCGGATCTGCAATGTGAGAGAAACAAGATAAATGATCTTGTACAATCTCCACGAGACAAATTGTAGGTACATGGACACGGAGAGAGTTTAGAGAGCAAATCAATGTTACAACAGGACATGATCACCGCATTAGGCCTGATGGCTGTAAACAGTCTTTTATAAATCCTACTCTCCCTGCACGCTCGTTTTGGTTGTAAATATGGCGGCGTGTAGCGGCCATCACGGACAAGGGGCTTAAATGTCGCCCTAATTTAACCCTTTCAGAGCGGGGACCGTCTTTAGACGTCAGAATCTGACGTCTACAGACGTCAGATTCTGACGTCTAAAGACGATCCCCGCACTGAAATAATAAAAAAAATATATAATGCCTGTAAACCTATGACATAGGTATTCAAATGAAGCGGAAAGAGCTACCTAAGATATTTATAATGATTTCAAATTGAAAATAACCCTTTGGTCTCCATGGTTTATACAATACTATTTCAGCGTTGTAAAGATTAATTCGACCGCGTTAGGTTGACCTGAAATAGGACGACATGGTGTTACCGATGCATTGTGACAATGAATCTTAAATAAGTATTATTTATTAATAAAAAAAATATAAAAAAAATAATCCCACAGTAAATGTTCAGTAAAGCCACACAGTAGATGAATGTGAACGCATCATACAATAATGTAATTTAATATTTAATATTTAATTATTGCGATATTATAATGCGGCACTATAACACGCGTTCATATACTTTTATTCTGGCGTTGTAACGCTATAATTATGACGAAAGAGCCTTACAGAAAAATTCGTACTAATTGACATGACATGAGCATAATTCGGCGGTAATCTTCTTCCGCAGATGGCTCCAAGCTGTATCTGGTACAGTGTGGATCATCTGCCAGTGTTAATACTTTAGAAAGCATAGCTGCGCTCTATTTTATTCTAAGCCGGTTTAGAAAAAACAATGATGTATTCGACTTTTGTTCAGCAATATTTCTCTTGTTGGTTCACGTTGCCCGGGATCATTTGTGTTTAACATGCCAAGCCTGGAAATGATATATGACTGAAAGTGGAATTTTCACCCACTTGAAGCTGTGACTCGCTGACGCGATCCACAGCTTCAAGTGAGTGAAAATTATCTGTCCAAATATGTGGAACTACAATAGCTCATCCTTCCCAAGCAATAATATAATATTTCAGTGATTTGGAGATACATTATAAATACTTTTATTTTCCAACTAATCATCAGCATCACTAATGTAAGTACATTATGGTATTTTTTTTTTCTTCACCTGTCATTTGTCTGCAGTAATCAATGCCACTATTTGTGTTCCTCACGGTCTCAACCCATCTAGGACTACAGCTCAAATACATGACCTTCGTTTGTTGTGTCAGTGTCAGTGTCAGTAATGCTGATTCAATTTCATTAGTTACCGCATTTTTTCTATTCCTAACCCCTATCAAAAGTTTCATACGTTTGTGTCACGGTCAATGTGTTATCCTAAGAATTATGTTGGCTTTTTTGACATCTCGAGAATGATAATAGGTTTATGTGCTATCCTAAGAATGGTTTCCGATATACGCGTAATGGGTTTTATGTTATTAAGTGGTTGATAGCTTTCTATAACATTAAGATGAATACAGTACTCACATTTTTAGACATCTATCGTTTTCTCATGAAACAACGTGTATGTATATTCATTATAATTGAATAAACTAATGAATGAATGGATAAATGAATGAATGAATGAATGAATGAATGAATGAATGAATGAATGAATGAGTGAATGAATGAACGAATGAATGAATGAACGAATGAATGAATGAATGAATGAATGAATGAATGAATGAATGAATGCACGAATGAATGAATGAATGAATGAATGAATGAATGAATGAATGAATGAATGAATGAATGAATGAATGAATGAATGATTGGATGAATGAATGAATGAATGAATGAATGAATGAATGAATGAATGAATAAATGAATGAATAAATGAATGAATGAATGAATGAATGAATGAATGAATGAATGAATGAATGAATGAATGAATGAATGAATGAATGAATGAATGAATGAATGAATGATAGAACGATCAAACGATAACTTTTATGTTGGACTAGCATCACAGACGTTGGCCCAATGTTACGACAGCATTAAGACAGTGTAAACAGTGTAGACCTAGTGTACTTTATGGTCAGCAGCAATCAATGATTTTACAATCCGATTTGCCATGTTTGGGGTTAGTTAGGGAATGTCTCGCGAAAAGAGGAGTTTCTACCGATGAGTTCAGACGGTTTCGTTTTGCCAGCAAACACGAGACATTGAAACAATGTTGTTGTAACTTTGGGCCAGCGTAGCACACGGAGGGCCAGCGTTACCCCAACCCAGCACTGTTTTAAGGTGTCGTGTTTTCTGGGGTACTTCCGTTTTGCCAGTAAACACGAGACATTGAAACAATGTTGGTTTAATGTTGGGACGGCGTCTGTGACGCTGGCCCAACATTGAACCATCATTGTTTTAGTGTATGATGATTACTGTGATCCTAGGCGAGTCATGTCTACAGCTTAGGGGCACACACACAGCAAAACAAGCCACTCAGACACATCTAGGTCTTTATTGGGGAGACTAATAATTGTTCTTGGACAACCCATCGATCCTTACCTGTGGCTGTGTCTGGCTCAAGCGGTGGAAAGCGGTATCGAGCAACAGCTTGAACAAGATAGGAATGACGATGTTTAGACTGGGAGAGTGACAATAAATAAAATGCTGGTAGAGACATACTTGTATGTTATGCTGTTTTGTCTCTTTTTCGTCTTTTTAAAGCTTAGAATCCCCCTACCCCCTTTAGCCCCTACAGCGGGGATCGATTTCAGACGTCAGATTTTGACGTCTAAAATCAATCCCCGCACTGAAATAATTAAAATAATTATAAATGCCGTGGAGCCTTAACATATGTATTCAAATGAACTGAAATGAAATGAAAGAGCTAACTGAAGATATTTATGATGCTTTCAGATTGAAAAAAAACCTTCGTCTCCATGGTTTATACAAAATTATTCCAGCGTTGTAATGGTTACCACCCTGAGCTAACTCCTCTAACTTGTATTCACACGTCAGCTCCTCTAAGGCCATTTCTAAAATTATATCATTCCATCACACAAACAGACAAGACTAGCAATCCGAATTCAAATTAGTATCACAATCCACCATGCAATCTATGTTGGCAGACTAGTCGACTAAGTTTTAGATATAACTCTGTGCCAAGTGAGCTGTACAGATTAGCAATAAGATCGAAATTAACACCTTGCCCCACAATCAAATTCCCACCTCAAGGCTGATAGAAACTTGATGATTTGATGAAATACCCGGGAATCTCAACATATTTACATTGACTGTGACCCCGCACAGTGAATGAAAATGACCGCATTTGATAAAATGCAATTGTAAACTATTAAAGCGAAAGCTAATGGCTTTCGAGTTTTCATGGACGTATCATTTTCATCAAATTACATCTTTGAATACATGTCCCATGTCGCATATTAGCATGATTACGCCTATGTGCGGCACTAGATGAAGGTGAAGGTTTCATATTTTGCAGGGAGTGGATATATGGGCTCGCGCACTGGCGCAGCGTCAAATATGCATAAGGTGGAAAGATTTAAATGATTCACAGCCAGTAGAAAAACGTGAGCCAATATTAGCCAACATTGGATGTTTAGTGGGTCGATATATCACCGGCAAGCACAGGACATAGGCCCTAATGTATATCTGCAGTAACCTGCAACAGCAACAAATCGAATCTTATTTACTACATCACGATATAATTTAGACAGCTTTCGCATGATATTACCACAAACTCGATCATGCTCACTATATGTATTTGTATTTGGTCCAGCTTTTTTATATTTAACCTGGTATGGTAACCAGGAGATATTAAGATTAACAAGACAAGACAAGACAAGATTATTCGCCCAATACAATGCCAGGACATCAACATACTGAAGTTAGTACACACACGTGTACTCATCAAAATCATTTAACAATCAGACAGATTTTAATTGTACTAATATCATCGCTAGGTAAAGTAATGTATAAATACAATTACAAACTGTAACACAGTGATGCAAAAATATCTTTGATAAAATTTAGACAGTGTCGCGAAACCTCAGCGTTCACTTCAAAATTGAACAATAATTTATTGTATTAGGATAGTTCTTTTCAATTTTCCTGTTTAGATTTATCATATCTTTTACAAACAAAGTAAGATTAACTGATGGTCAAAATGTTGTTATATAATAAAACGTGACGGTATGTGCTAATTGTCAATATAATATGTTATATCTTTATGTTATATAATTACAGTAGTTCTGTAAACATACTGTTACCGTAATTTTGATTTTGTAAGTATGGTTATATAACGAAATAAACACCTGGGTCTACTCATACTTTTATAATTTACATTACGGAAAAAAAATATAATACAAACTTCACAAAACTAATTAGAACAATCAGCAAATCCTTACCATGACATATACATGTGCCGCTATAAGTCATACGTATTATAATTATTATATTCACGCTGTTTAGCAGTTTAGGCAATAATCAATTAAAATTTTTAGCCACTTGAAGTTGTCTCGCTGTCGCGATTCACAACTTCGAGTGACCGAAAATTACTTGGATTTGTGAAAATAAAGTAACGACGTATTATTAACATTGTCACACATTGAAGTCATATTTCATGATGAAATATGACTTCAATTTGTGACAATGTTAATAATACGTCGTGACTTTGTTTACATTGATGTCGACTGCAGTAGAAATGTCATCTACTGTAGTCGACATCATTGCTCTAAAAGTGAAAATACACCAGTTACACCAGTCTCTTGTCAAAACAGTAGGCCTAAATTTGGATCTACGAATCCACTGTTATTTCTCGCATTGATTCACCACTCTGTGAGCGACTCTCTAGATTTATTTGGCCTAAAACTTTTAACAATCTTTCTCGGCGAGTTTCCAACCTGGACGGTCAGGATTGAGATCCATACAACGGGATTACACGATATCGCAGCATCGGGCCTAGTCGGCGGCGAGTTATGAAACCGAATACACAATATCGTTGGGGCTCCCGATGCTACATTCTGCACAGATGTGCAGCCACGATAGGCCTACATTTTCTATATTATTATACACTGCTGCCGGCGACTCTCATGCTCGACAGAACATATTCTTTTCTAGTTATAAGGTAACATGACTGAATGAGTACTATTCTTGGTTCATGCTGGCAACGATAATATCGAGGTTTTCAATACTGAAAGTTGGCGTCCATAAATCTGCGAAATCAGTGCCATGCAATTTTAACTTCCATAAGATCTAGCGAGTACTGGTCTGACAGCAGGTTATTCTCGAGCACAGTCATGGCTAGCCTTAGGCCTGTAAATAATTAGCGACCGTAAATTGGCCCTATTAGCGGCAAAATACCCAATCGCGAAACTCTATTTTAATATAATGGGATAGACAGTAGGCCTATCAAATCTTTTGTGCTATGTGTCGGAGAAATAGCTCAATTACGACAGATTCGTAGATAGTAATATACTCCGCGATGCGCGCCTCATATAAATGTATAATTAGATCTACGAATCTGTCGAAATTTCTTCTTTTTCCTTGACAGGATTATAGGAGATTGATGAACTGTAAGCTAGATAAAGTGTGACGTAACATAGATAAACTGGTAAACTGTAAGGTAAGATTGATAAACTGTAACGTAGGATTGATAAACTGTAAAGTAAGATTGATAAACTGTAACGTAGGATTGATAAACTGTAAGGTAAGATTGATAAACTGTAACGTAGGATTGATAAACTGTAAGGTAAGATTGATAAACTGTAAAGTAAGATTGATAAACTGTAAAGTAAGATTAATAAACTGAAAGGTAAGATTGATAAACTGTAACGTAGGATTGATAAACTGTAAGGTAAGATTGATAAACTGTAACGTAGGATTGATAAACTGTAAGGTAAGATTGATAAACTGTAAAGTAAGATTGATAAACTGAAAGGTAAGATTGATGAACTGAAAGGTGAGACTGATAAGCGGTAAAATAAGATTGGTAAACTGTAACGTAGGATTAATAAGCTGTAACGTAGGATTAATAAACTGTAACGTAGGAATCATAAACTGTAACGTAAGAATGATAAACTGTAAAGTAAGATTGATAAACGGCAAAGTAAGATTGATAAACGGTAAAGTAAGATTGATAAACTGTAAGGTAAGATTGATAAACTGAAATGTAGGATTGATAAATGGTAAAATAAGATTGATAAACTGTAAGGTAGGATAAATAAACTGTAACGTAGGATTAATAAACTGCAACGTAGGATTAATAAACTGCAACGTAGGATTAATAAACTGTAAGTTGAGATTGATAAACTGTAAAGTAAGATTGATCAACGGTAAAGTAGGATTGATAAACTGTAAAGTAAGCTTGATAAACTGGAAGGTAAGATTGATAAACTCAAAGGTGAGATTAATTAACTGTAAAGTAAGATCGATAAACGGTAAAGTAGGATTGATAAACTGTAAGTTATGATTGACAAACTGTAAAGTAAGATTGATAAACTGTAAGGTAAGCTTGATAAGCTGAAAGGTGAGATTAATTAACTGTAAGGTAAGATTGATAAACGGTAAAGTAAGATTGATAAACGTTAAAGTAAGATTGATAAACGGTAACAAAAACCTGCTGAATTGTGATGCAACACAGATGAACTGTAGCGTCATATTGATCAACTATAACGTAAGATTGATAAACTGTAAAGTAAGATCAACAAACTGTAGCGTCAGATTGATAAACTGTAAAGTGAGACTGAAAAACTGTAACGTAAGATTGATAAACTGTAACGTAAGATTGATAAACTGTAACGTAAGATTGATAAACTGTAACGTAAGACTTATAAACTGTAACGTATGATTGACAAACTGCTACGTAAGATTGATAAACTGTAAAGTAAGATCGATAAACTGTAAGGTAAGATTGATAAACTGTAAAGTAAGACTGAAAAACTGTAAAGTAAGATCGATAAACTGTAAAGTAAGATTGATAAACTGTAAAGTAAGACTGAAAAACTGTAACGTAAGATTGATAAACTGTAACGTAAGATTGATAAACTGTAACGTAAGACTTATAAACTGTAACGTATGATTGACAAACTGTTACGTAAGATTGATAAACTGTAAAGTAAGATCGATAAACTGTAAGGTAAGATTGATAAACTGTAAAGTAAGACTGAAAAACTGTAGCGTAAGATTGATAAACTGTAACGTAAGATTGATAAACTGTAACGTAAGACTTATAAACTGTAACGTATGATTGACAAACTGTTACGTAAGATTGATAAACTGTAAAGTAAGATCGATAAACTGTAAGGTAAGATTGATAAACTGTAAAGTAAGACTGAAAAACTGTAACGTAAGATTGATAAACTGTAACGTAAGATTGATAAACTGTAACGTAAGACTTATAAACTGTAACGTATGATTGACAAACTGTTACGTAAGATTGATAAACTGTAAAGTAAGATCGATAAACTGTAAGGTAAGATTGATAAACTGTAAAGTAAGACTGCAAAACTGTAACGTATGATTGACAAACTGTTACGTAATATTGATAAACTGTAACATAAGATTGATAAACCGTAAGGTCAGATTGATAAACTGTGAAGTAAAATTGATAAACTGCAAGGTAAGTTTCAGACTGTAATGACTTGCCGTAGTCTAATAATATATTCAGGGAGTGATGGAGTGAGTACTGCTAACAAAAGGAGACACTGGTAAAATGTGGGATACATTGGCCCAACAGTCACCTAACATTGGGTCAAAACAAGCTGTACTATGTCCTCTGGAATATGGCGTCATCAGAGTAATTCAATGGCTACGGTTGCCAATATTTTATAAAAAACGGCATGGTGACGAGAAATGCACATTCAAGACAGTGATCAACTAAATAGACAATTAGATGTCCTGTCTGTAGACTGCGGCTCAACATTGTCTTGCTGTTGGGCCAGCGTCCGACGCTGGCCTAGCAGTGAGAGAATGTGAAGTCGTTCTAGCGTCTTGGCTGCAGTGACGATGTAGAAAGATGTGTTCGCAGACTTGGAGAGACTGCTGAATAATGAAGGTGACTTGACGTGGGCTGAGGTGCATGGAATGACTGACGAGTAGACCGCTGCTCGTCCCTCATGCATTCAACAAGCCTAACATGCCTCTATTCTCAGCTGCTGATTACTAGTCCAAGTCTTAGTGTATTCGACGCAACCACATGGGTCAGTGTTAGCCCTGGAGAGCAAACCAAAAGCTGTATTTTTGTATGCTGCAGCCAGTGTACGCTGAGGTCAAGAATTTATAAAAAAAATGTGACAGAAACCCTATTCAAATGATAAATTCACCTATGACCACTGGCGTTTAAATTTCCACGTGGTATTATTCCAATGAGATGTAAATATGTCATTATAGGACATTATATATGTTATTATAAAAGAAAATAAAAATAATAGATCAAACAAGGACGCATTAATTATTTGCGCAATCGATCGTCCGCGCACAGGATTTTTGAGGCGCAACTTTACGAATGGCAATGATTACAGACTCTGAATCGCACACAGAGTCTGTTATTACTGACTACTGATTAATGGCATCATTTTTCGCGCTGTAGCAACCGTGCTGCCCTTAAACAAGACATTGTACATAATGAGCGCCCCGGATTTACTGGGGGTACCCTTAAACAAGAGATAAATTACCCAGTTATTTCACCCGGTGAAGCATGTACATTGATTCTGCTACAGCAAATCACATCTTAAAGATTAACAAGGCCGGTAGTCTTGATGTAACGGTTTAACACTACAGCCTGTCAAGCCTGAGCTCGCGGGCTCGTCCTTTGGTTTGCTGGGTGGTGCTAACTACGGTAAGCTGTGCTAACTGGCTTGGGTGAGATTGACGGTGTTCAATGAAATTGCGTACTAAATCAGAGACTACAACAGCCCACAATGCTCAGTCAGGAAAAGCCACCCCCACAATAACGTATGGTGATGGGGGGGGGGGGGAGTAAGATCTCTATGTTAGCTAACCATGCCATAGTAATGCTTCCAGACTGCTGGTCAGTGACAAAACCATCTATCCAATCACAAAACGAAAAACGTACCCAGTAAACACGAGGCGTTGTACCATTGTTGTTTAAAGTTGGACCAGCATCATCGGGTCATCGTGACATGTTTGCTGTACAGTAAATATGTGAACAACACTAGTAAATAGTCAAATTACACTGATTTTAACCCTTTAACCGCCAGTGTCGCATATATTCGGGCTTTTATTTTTTATGAGCACATTAAGTACCTCCTTTTAAACATGTTAAATATAAAATGTGACAGCAATATTTGAAAACAGTTGACCTCCATTTTGTCAAATCTGAATAATTTTCACTCACTTGAATTTGTGGATCGCGTCAGCGAGACACAACTTCAAGTGGGTGAAAATGCAAATTGAATAATTTGGCGGTTCAAGGGTTAAACGTAGTTCAGAAGGAAATATATGTATGAACTATAAGGACATTCGTGTAAGTAAAAGGTATTGATTTACGAAATGACACAACACATTATTTATATATCTGGAAATGGTATTACGTTATTTTTTAATTCGCTACCACAGATTGCATTCATTTACTTAATATAGAAACAAAAATATACATGTCTTAAGACTATGGGGGGGGGGGGGCGTCGGTGTCAGTAGCTCCGTCGATATCGATAAAACAATGTCAACTTCTTTTTTTGTTTGGAGGGTTTGAATATATTTCAAAACCTGAAGAATTACGTTTGTCATCCGACGTGGATTTTTTGGCCAGGTCCATAACACTAGCTATGGACTGGATGTATATGCGCAATAAAAGTTTTTATTGACCTTTCTACTCCTGCACTGCTAAAATTCATACGTGGTTCAAATGTAACTGAAATAGATCAATTTTTTTGTGATTGATGATCACTTCATCCAATATTTAAATGTAATATATGTCTATTTTTCGTAACTAAACATATTTTTCATCATTTGAAGCTGGAAATTGTGTTAGCTATTCCAGCTTCAAATGATTGAAAAATAGAAACAAACAATTCCGCAGCTCAGGAGTTATTGCGTCGTGTTTGTTAAGCTGTGATCTATATCAGAAAAGGGGGTGAAATACGTAAAATAAATGTGTAGTGCGCAGTATATGTGACAAGAGCGTGGTAGCAATCCCCCGTATGGCTACGTGATGTGAATGGTATGAGATATAAAACTCAAGTCACCTGACAAACCAATTATATACAGGATGTGGATCTGATTCAAATCTACATCACGAAATGAAACCAAGATCTAATTATGACGTTCCGACAAGCGCATTGCAAAGAATATCACCTATTTGTATTACTGTGACATTTATCTCAATTACTTGATGCTTTCTGTAATTAAGAAAACAATCTCAAGATAACGAGTTCTCCTGTCAAAAACAAATTAGGGACACACACTAGTGAACCTATCTACAGATATGGCAGGAACAAAATTAGTGACAAATACCTCCATTTAAATTTTAAAAAAGTGAAATTGTGGAAACAGACTCTTTTATTCGTTCATTCGGAACATAATATATAAAACAAGTAGATAGTACATATTAATTAGATAGTGAATGAACTGGGAGATCTGCACTGAGACAAGCTAACGAACCTATACATGTATCGTAAACCTGTAGAAAACAAAGCCAACAGACAAATACCCAATTTCAAGTGGTGGGTTTATCAGATTTAAAACTCCACAGTGGTCAGTTTGCATTGGCTAAAACCAACCTGTTTTACCTGACGTATATATTTTTAATCAACATCAAAACAGGAAATAATAGTTGAAATTTGTCATTCGATGTTCGATCTTAGAACTGATACGACTAACAAAATAGTGGAAGCTCACTTATCGAAGAGGGGAGAGTTTTAATATATATATATATGTATATTGCTATTAACCATTGTTTTGCTAAATTGCCAATGATTATTTTTCGTCATTTGAAGCTGGAATTGCTAAGGCAATTTCCAGCTTCAAATGACAAAAAATATTTCTATGTATCACAAAAATAGATGTTTTCCAAATAGAACTACATGTATTTGATAAGCTGAGATCAAACTATTCTGTCAATTTCAGTGACATTTTATTTAGTCTTAAAACGTCTGTATACGGTCCCAGCAGCACAAGGGTTTAAGCTCTATATTCAAGTGAATATCACTCAAATCGTGAAATGCATATATTTTATTTAAAAAAACGGAGCAATATTATATTAATTTGGAGACAGTCTTTTAATTATTTTAAATAATTTGTTTCACAGCTTTGTTGGGACAAAGAGTGTGATCGATTGTAATTTACCTTGACACTGTGGGAAAACCCCGCCACCATGTTTACATAGAATATCATGTTACATTTAAATGTGTTAAAAATTAATTAAATTAAAATGAGCGAAAATACAATGAAAACTAGCTAGGTTTCCTAAACTATTAAAACTACACCTAATATTGTCTATTGCATGAATTATGGGCAGTGTATACAACACAGCCCTAACTTTATTCAGTAGGATTGCTTACGATTCAACAATAAATATAAACATCGACACAACAGTAGATAAATAAGTATCTTGAACGAGAGCCAAGGACTGCATGATAAACCTTAGTTACATCACTATGGATAGGCCTAAACGTGCGTCCACACGTGCCTGGTCATTACCGGGTTTATTTCCCCTTGTGCTGCTTGAACCGTATAATTATATTTCGAACATATTTATACCAAGTGAAATATCACTAAATTTGATGACATAATTTATGGTACATGCTTCGTTATTATAATTCAATACGGGAGATGTCTATTTCTCCTAAATATAAATATTTTTCGTCATTTGGAGCTGGAAATTGCGTCAGCAATTCCAGCTCCAAATGAATGAAAAATAGACGCAAACAATTGATCAGGACAATAGTTAACATGTCACACTATATCTCTTAGTTTCAGTCTTCAAACACAGGGATACGCCGCAGTCAATTCTGGATCACGATGCCAGATCGTGAAAACATTCTAACCTCCGGAGTAGAAATCACATCAACCTTAGTGAATGATTGTCGCTGATTTCTCAGTCAATTCTCAACCAATTATAAGGGCAGCTGCAGCCTCCTCGTATCTGGCCATAATCTTCGGGAATGAATGTTTTTAAATTCTGCCCTGAATTAACATTCTGACTACGCTACTGAAAAAAAAGAAATACAAGTAATATGATTTCCCTCACTAGTTTCTCTGATTGATCAGCTGGACGTATCATACCATCTTCTTCTTGTGTTTCTGTACTTACGACTGGCTCATTCTGAACAATTGTTACTAGGCTACACTTCTATGTGCACATGAGCAGCTGCGTGAGCGCATTTTCGTATCAGTAGACTTTGTCCATTATCAATGAAAATAAGCAAAGCAGTCGTTTTCCCAAATCCAGCTGGATAAATTTAAAAAACGTGCCTTTTCTCAAAGAGAATAGTAATAATATTTATCTGCACCTCATGCAGCCCCAAGTGTTCTAAATTCAGTGGCAACTCAGCAACAAATTCAATAGCTTATAGAAAAATTACGTCAATACTATAGTGCAATACTATAGTGCAATACTATATATATGTTTATATTTAGGGTCATGTTTGCAAACTTTGTAAATTTATGTTGCACACTTTTTTGATGACCACAGGGGTATACTGATATCGAAAAATCTTGGTACCAATTTTTTATTACATTTATTTTGTGTTTTTCGTGGGAATTACGAAATGACCACAATACAGTAGAAAGAAAAACTATCAATTTTCACATTCGTGTTGAAGTATGTCTCATAGCACCTAAAATGACTATTAGACAGTTAGACTCATAGTCTTTCTTACCCAAAATTATCATGTTTATGAGCTTACATAAGCTTTCATACGAGAAAATAATAGATAATGGCATAATTTCAAATTAATTGAACGAAATTGACATACGCCCCTCGGTAAACATATTAAAGTTATCTATTTCGGAGTCCATTAGTGCAGTGTACAAGGGATATAGGAATACGAGTTTTAAAGGGTTCTATAAAATTAGTTCAGAAAGTGACCTATCATATTACACCCCATGAATACGTTACAAGCCTGACAAGGCAGTAGCTAGTTGATACCAATCTAATCATACATTGGTTTTGAGGAGAATCGAACGCATTTTCTAGTTTGTATTTGAGAGCTACTTGACTAGAATTAAAGTGCTACCCGTACTGGGCTAATTAAAAAATACATATGCTTACGTGTACAATACAAAGCAACACCATACTGAATTATGAATGTTTAGCTCATATGAAATATATACTTGCTAAGGCAATTGCGTTTTCACAGTAATGCCACCCCAAATTATAAGGGGGGGGGGGGTAATGTTGCTACGGCCGGCATAGTATTAATTTTATTCTAAAGCGTGAGTCACACTAATCATTTTGATGTGTTACATGACATGGATAATCAACGATTAATAAATAAAAAATTTGGGGGTGATGGCCCGGACCCCACCCCCCTAGTTTGGCGCAACTTCTGTTGTATGCCATTGTCCACACTGATCCTTTTGAGGTGCTACATGACATGGTTCATCAGATGTATAAAAAAAATATAATTAAAAAATGGCGCTGAATTGGTACTTATTTACCATTATATAAAAATGCGAAAATAATGTCCAAAAATTACTTAAAAGTTGTTATTGTTCAGTGCATCACTCTGAGTAAGAAAAATGATTGTGCCACAAATTAACATAATGTGAAAACATGAAGACATGACCCTGCACCACTAGCCATTGCTTGTGTGAATGTGTAGAGTGAATGTGGGACGTTTCATTTTATAGTGATTTCTATCGATTTATGTGGGTTTTATTGGTAAACCTTACACCAGTTTTTGTGTGTGTTTTAGACGATCCTTGTTGGAGACAGCGGAGTGGGCAAGACATCCCTACTCGTACAGTTCGACCAAGGAAAATTTCAGACCGGATCGTTTGCTGCTACAGTGGGAATCGGTTTTACGGTAAGCGCCTTGTTTTCACATTTAACAAGCGAACACCAATCGTTGAAGCAATCCTGTTTCGATGTTGGTCCAGCGTCGCAGACGGATGACCAACCATTGCTTCAACGTTTTGTGCATGCTGTCCTAGCAGACACAACACTTTGACCTAATTCTGGCCTAATGTCGTAGACGTTAGGCCAACATTAGGCCAGCATTGGGTCAGTGTCAACTCTTGTTGCTATTGATGTATGCTATGCTGATCAGTAAAGGTATAAAGCAGTAACTGCAGCAGTAACTGCTCACTTTTCAATAACACAGTTACTGCAATTGGCATTTGCACGCCGTATCCGAGTAAAGAACAACCGTTGGCCCAATGTTATTTTAATGTTGGGCTAGCGTCACCGAACACGGTCATATGGTTCAAGTGGTTTATCTGGCCTACTTATTGTCGTGTCAATTACCATACCACCGCGCATTTTTAATATCATTGATGCAGCACTGCCGGTCAAAGGCAAACAGCAGTAACTGCTTACTTGTAAAGTCAGCAGTTACTGATGTTCGCCTTTGCATTGTAGATTTATGGATCACCAGGTAAGGTTCCAAGGTTGCCAATAATTGCTATCATTTTGCTGCTTTTTAAACTGACCCACGCAGTTTTCTCATTCCACCTGTTAATCGTTGCCTTGACTATTAAGAGTATTAACATGTTAAAGCTTGACAATTATTTCTTACTGTGACATACATTCACAACTTTAAATGATCGGTCCTTTTTTATATTAAATTGCTGCGACTTCGCGGGGGAATGGTTGCTGCGTTTTCTACATAAAAAATATCACTCATGTTGTCGACCATTTGTGGAAGTGTACATGTATAGTTATAGTGTTGAAACAGGATAGTCAGTCACAGAATTCAGGCCATAGTACAAAGAGACTACTACACATATCTCCTCTGACAAATATTACACACGTGTGCTGTTATTTTGCTTGGGGAGCAGATTACAAACAACCTTTGGAGTAGAAACCACATTTTATGATATGATATTATGTACATATTTTTTTCAACTACTACAATGTGAAGAGAAAATGACTGGGAATGTTCCCGTCTTCTGTCAGTTTAATGGGTTGAGCGTTGGATATAGAATTATAGTAATATTTTTTTTGCTAAATAATAGTTTCAGAGTTCCGACGCAGCTGGCCCGATATTGAAAGCAACGAAAGCAATTGACAGAAAAATAAAATGATTAGTTATGATCTCATCGCGGAAACGTATCGATAATACATGTATAACGAATAATAATACGAAACCTAAACATATCCATAATAGTTATAACATCACATATAGACAGGGTTAACATGGTTATAAGTGGCTAAACAACAGATAAGTTATCGGATTTCAAATGCGATTGACCGGCTCTATAATTATATGGTACTAACAAAAAAATCAAGTGCTTGCTTAGTTTGTGTCCTCCGCCCAACGAAGTAATGGCGTCAACCCGGACGTCCGTCCCTCCGTCCGTTCGCCCGTCCGTTCGCCCGTCCGTATATTTTTGCATTCTCCAGATTAAAATTTTATTAGAAGTTATATGCTTACATAATTAAATAAACTCACAAAATAAACAGGGGAAATGTATGGAAAAGAGACACTCGATAGTCGTTTTACTGCAATTACATCCACAAGGCGAGTATATGGACATACCCGAGATACTTTGCTCCAATGCTGATTTATTGTTGGCCCACCGTCTGCGACGCTGGTCCAACATTAAATCAACATTAAAGTAAAGTCTTGTGTTTGCTGGGTACAGAGTGGGATGCAGTATGTGCTTTATTTGATCATTGTAAATTAGGTGGGTGAGATACGGCGTCAATCAATCGGTTGACTACACTCTTCTCTCATCAATGTCCCTCACAGTCATTAGCCAGCAAAAACGAGACGTTCAACCAATGCTGGGTTGATGTTGGGCCGACGTCGTAGATGGTGAGCCACCATCAAACCAACCAGCCGTCTGATGTGAAATAGTCCATGCGTTTTCGCGTCCAATTCCGCTTCTTTAAACTTCCAAATGTTCTCGAGGCAAACTAAAAGCAAATACTGAGAAAGTACAGGCAAATTAGAAAATTACAAGAAAATACGGAAAACTACAGGAAAATACTGAAAAACTACAGGCAAATGCTGAAAAACTGCAGGAAAATACTGAGAACCTACAGGGAAATACGGAAAAACTAAAGGAAAATACTGAAAAACTGATAAAAAATACTTAAAAACTAAAGGAAAATACTGAAACACTACAGCAAATACTGAAAAACTACAGCAAATACTGAAAAACTACAGCAAATACTGAAAGACTACAGCAAATCCTGAAAAATTACAAAAAATACTAAAAACTACAGACAGGAAAATACGGAAGAACTAAAGGAAAATACTGCAAAACTGATGGAAAATACTTAAAAATTATAGCAAATACTGGCACACACCCTGGATCCGGGTACTGTGATATGTGGTCCAATGAGTATGAGAACCTGATAACACAGTACCCAGTACATTACCATGTT
Organism: Flabesymbios commensalis; assembly: GCA_964017125.1. Taxonomy (NCBI): domain Eukaryota; kingdom Metazoa; phylum Annelida; class Polychaeta; order Terebellida; family Flabelligeridae; genus Flabesymbios; species Flabesymbios commensalis. Next base: position 20,564,055 of record OZ024904.1, on the reverse strand, counting down.
ATGCGGGTCTCAGTCATAGTATTATATAGATCAGAACCACATAGCACCCCTCGGATACAGGTTGCGGGCACGTTTTTTATAGGAACTTTCAATTTAAAGTATAATATCGTCCCTCGTGATTGAAATCATGAGGGAGGGATGATATTAATCTTCAGCTCTGTACAGACACATGGGCCGGTAGTAGATTCACCCTTTTAATTCTAATGTGTCTATATGGACTACGGCAGCCGGTTTTCCAATATGTATACTTCACTCCCCACGTCTGGTGCCGTTCACCTCCCCCCCCCCCCCCCCCAGGCGTGCACTTTGAGGTTATTTACCTATTAAACATCTCCATCTCAATCTTACACTCAATGCTGTATTCTAAACAATTGTAAAGAAAATATATACCGCATATCACAATAGCAATGTATTGCCAAGTATAGGTTCCTGTTATATATCGTTTTAGTATTTTTAGACTAGCATATATATAACGTTTAGAAAATGTATTTACTGTAACTTATTATATCGCAGTGCATTGATATATTTAAACTTTTTTCGTGAAAAAAAAGTCTGAGAATGAGAATGACAGGTAGGAAAGCTATCAATAAGACAATAAGTGTCACATGTTGTGGCCAAAACACGAAGACATCTATTAACTAAGTGCCAATATACGGCAAATGATACCATAGGGATAAAATCGAGAGGCAGAAGCGTGTCGACCTACAATTATAGCAACTGCACATGCGCAGACAGCTCTACTGTCAATATTGTCCTGCTGATCTGTCTATGTATGCATGAAGAATATACTCAAATCGACACTTTTAGGATGTTTGAGAGTTATTAGGAGTGAAAACATGCATTTTGGTCATCCTCCTTCACAAGGCCGGCTACTCCCGACGTCGTAGACGGAGGGTAGCGGGCTTTGTGAAGGAAGATGATTTTGGTCGGCGAAATCTCAGATCACCTTCCTTATTCATGACTTTAGACATGAAACACCAATAAATGGTCATCACATTACTATTTCAAAACTAGCTCCTTTCGACATACATAATATAATAAAAAAAAAATACTGAAGATGATATCAAAAAAGACTACAATCTAATTTATGAATATATCACTAAGGCAATCAGAATGTTCTTAAAATGAAAAACAGCCAAATTTAACAGACGAAAGCGCAAGCTGTCAACATGGATGACAAGAGGCATCATACGATCAATAAATACTTGAAACGATATGTATAGAAAACTGAGAAAAACTTCACCTGACTCTGAAAATTTTCAAAATCACACATCCGTGAGCTTTCACTTCGAGCCAACAAATAACACAAATGTAACTAAAATAATTAATGAACATAAATCAAGACATAGCACCGGTCCGGATGGATTATCCACAAAATTATTTTAGTATATTAAAGAACCCCTGATTGAAGCAATAACTATCACTCTTTAAATACAAAGGTGATACCAATCCATAAAAAAGATGATCCATCGCTTTTAGAAAATTAACGCTCGATTTCAATTTTACCATCCCTCACTAAAATTTTCGAAAAAAAATTGTGTAACCAAATTATTGATTATTTCAACTTAAATTATGTATTCCATGGCAGTCAGTAGAGCTTCAGAAAACACCATTCAACCGAATTAGCTGTCATGGAATTAAGTGATAGGATAACACAAGATATGAATAGAGGATAAATTCCTTTAGGTATATTCTCTCTAAAGCCTTTGACACCCTGAATCACACAATGCTCTTAAATAAACTTAATTACTAAGGTATCAAACACTGCCCCTTAAAACTTTTAGAAAGCTATCTCTCAAACAGATTACAATGTGTAAAATACGACAATATTAAGTCCGAATATACTCAATTACCACAGGCTTCCCAGGCTTCCATCTTGGGCCCGCTATTATTCATTCTTTATTTAAACGATATTTAGTTTGTTTACGTTGTATACGCAGGTGACACTACTGCATACATTATTCGCCAACTTCAGCAATCTCAACGAAAAAAAGATGTTGAATAAATAATTAAAAATAAGGGGAGATCATTGAGAATAATCTTACTTGGAAAAATCATTGAAACAAAATCTCAAATAAAACAGTCAGAATATTAGGTATAATCAATAAACTAAAGTTCCACTTCCAGAAAATATTCTATTTAATATTTGTAATGTTTTAATAATACGAAATATTTACTATTTCCGCGAGAACAATCGCAGCTATTAAAATTTTACTTTAAATATGAGCTTAATCCACACTCGAAAAACTTTGATGCATTTAAGCTTATATTAGGCTTAATTCTGAAATCCATGCTCATAATACAAGCAACCAACATGTATTACGCATACCTTTTGTTAAACATAATTTTGCCGAAGCGATATTACCAGATCTACAGTATATCAAATTAAAAAGCATAGACACATATACTACTGAATGTAATATCGCAAACTGTTATGAATGCAGTATCAATTTGAACTAGTGAATTCTGCTCTGCGGGGCCAAACGGCAAGATCTGCCTATTTAGGCAGATATTAAGATAGTAGTACAATGTACTGACTTTGGAACAAATGTTGGTAACTGATGACGTTTCGACTGGCTACAGCAAGTCTTGATCACACACTGATGGCCTGGCGGTGAAAAAATACATTTTACTACTATCTTATTGATTCTTTAAACCATGTTAAAGATAAAATGAGACATCAATCAGCAATATTTGGACAGAGTTGACCTCCATTTTGTCAAATTTGAATAATTTTTACTCACTTGAAGTTGTGGATCGCGTCAGCGAGACACAACTTCAAGTGGGTAAAAATTAACATAGGCAGATATTGCTTTTATTTTAGCTTTGCACAGCAGAGCTAAAATACCATAGTTTTTGTTACACAATTTATTTTATATAACTACTATGTTTATAGATTATACTTTATGATAAACACATTATGTTCATTCACTTCATATGTATAGTTTATATGTATACTACTCATAATTTCAAATGTTACATATTTATTTAAATGACATTATGAGTGGCCTCCATGCTAGCGACTGTGTGGTCTTAATGAAGGTCTCCCAAACCACCCTGTAAAAATAAAATTGCTTAATTAATCTCATATTTTTCCCATGTTTGAATAAACAATTCTTCTCATTCTATGTAACTTTAGTGATAGTCTACGCTAGGAATGCGAAGAGTTCAATGTTTCGCAGTCGGTACAAATGAAAGTTGTTCTGAAGTTTAATATTTGAGACTGTATGTTTTGTGAAATCCCCACGCTCTCACTCCACCGGATATTAACACATCATTCCTGAAAGCTTGACATAAGTGACAGTCTAGACACGTCCCTACGTGGGATTTCAATTATCAATATTGATGCGTTCTACCTCAATCAGGTTCTTATTGGCTCTTTTTATGCTCAGGATAAAATAGAATGAAAATAAATAGTCACAAAGTAATAAAGTATTAAAGTATTAAAATTTGGGTCTCCGTACTGTCTCATCCGTTGAAGCTGTGGACTAGTAAACGTGAAGTACTAGATTCGAATCCTGAATGATATAAAGTGGCCAACAATGTTCCATGGCGTGAAGTGTGCATTGTCATTGGGCTCTATGAAAAGGCTTGAATTAATTGAAAATGAGTAGGTCATAATACCGACTTTGACTTGTTCTTGTTGCGACATTGACACAGAGTACAGGAGACGATTTAATATCACTCACTCACTCACTCACTCACTCACTCACTCACTCACTCACTCACTCACTCACTCACTCACTCACTCACTCACTCACTCACTCACTCACTCACTCACTCACTCACTCACTCACTCACTCACTCACTCACTCACTCACTCACTCACTCACTCACTCACTCACTCACTCACTCACTCACTCACTCACTCACTCACTCACTCACTCACTCACTCACTCACTCACCCACACACACCAAGGATACTCTCCTTGCACACACACACCCACACACTCACTCAGCCTAGTTAAGTCAATTGGTCTCATTCAAGATGTGTCCTGTGAAAAAAAACATTTATAAAGCTACCGTTGTGAATTAGTTTCCCCTAATAAAATTCCACATTCAAACGGCTCATTGTAAAAGAATGTGGTTATATTACCACACGTCCCTGTGGGATTTCAGACAGAACTTGTGGCTTCTGTTTTCTGGCATAGACATGAGACCTGCAAATTGCAGCTATTCACGCCTGCATACATTGTTATCGATTATCTATCATTTTGTCGTCTGTGACCTCAGACGGAATCACACAGTCTCAGCACACCATCATGTCATCATCACATATCCTCCTCACCTCAAAGGCGTAGGCACTCATCCAGTGGTTACACCATGTGTCTGTCACGCCGGAGTTCGCGCGTTCATCCCCCGCTCTGGCATTCAGGTTTCAAAGAAACATCCCAGCAGCCACGAGATGTTGACACAATGTTGGTTCCCTGCTGGGCCGACGTCGTAGGCGGCGGGCCAACTGTGTCTACGTCTTGTGTCTGCTGGGATGTTTCTTCCCGCCCACTCCTGAAGGGTCTCTGTGACAGAGAAGTAGCGTGATCGTCAACAGACCGCCAGGGGTCGAATTTCAAATCCTGTGTCTGGAGGGCAGTGTCACCTGATTCATCTCAACTTGATCTCACCACCATCTTTAGGTTATCTTGGCCAAGTGCAGTTTTTATGTACATAAAGCCCCATTCATTCATTCATTCATTCATTCATTCATTCATTCATTCATTCATTCATTCATTCATTCATTCATTCATTTATTCATTCATTCATTCATTCATTCGTTCGTTCATTCGTTCATTCATTCATTCATTCATTCATTCATTCATTCATTCATTCATTCATTCGTTCATTTATTCATTCATTCATTCATTCATTCATTCATTCATTCATTCATTTATTCATTCATTTATTCATTCATTTATTCATTCATTCATTCATTCATTCATTCATTCATTCATTCATTCATTCATTCATTCATTCATTCAATAATTCATTTATTCATTCAATCATTCATTCATTCATTTCGGGCCTAACCAAATAATAAACCCAAACAGACCACCTTTCAAGCGCTAAGACACTATAGATTTATTATCAGGTTAAATCACAATTATTGTGAATGAACTGGGTGTTTAGCCATCAAGATTTGCAAATACTTTGTCTCAAATTAAGCAAATACATGTATGAGTGATTTTCATCCACTTGAAGTCGCGGTTGCTTAATAATCTAACTCAGCGGGAAAAGGCCTGAATTTACCATTGCCATCTTCATCCACTACAAGCCGCGAATTGCTGTCGCAATTCTCGACTTGTAGTGGATGAAGATGATTTGATGTGGTTCAAAAATTAAAGAAAATTGTCATGTATTTGTAAACCAGTTTCATGGAAATATTCATTCTAAAACCCTTGGTTGTAGGAAAATGAAGTCTGCTTTTAGGGATGTAAAATGATGCTTTAATGCATCGTGAGGGTTTAAAGGGTTGATATCAATTTTGCACTTGGTGTTCTCTGCTGGATTGTTACACTGATATGTTTATCTGTGATCATAATATACATGATCAAACACGGCAGTTACTTTACAAAAATCGCGTTTATTACCGTGTGTTTTAGAAGTTGCTCCTCTTGTGAGTTTTCTTCACAAATACAGCTAATGTTCCGGAGCCTCCGGAACATTAGCTGTATTTGTGAAGAAAACTCGCCAAAAGAACAACATGTAAAACACACAGTAATAAACGAGATTTTTAACCAGTGGTAACGCGTATGCTGCTGAATTGGTCATTTCTATTTTTCATTCATTCAAGTTGGAATTATTAACGCGATTTCCAGCTCAAACGACAAAGCAAACTTCTATTTAAGAAAAATATCCTAATTTGAATTATTTGAATGACTAAGTATCTACCACGAACTATTTGATCAATTTCTGACTGTTTATTTAGAAAAAATATATGCTTGAAACCTAATAGCAGGGGTACATAACTACCTATTACGGTTCAAAGTTTATTTTCCAATCAAAAGTCACTGAAATTTAAGAAAACTCTTTTTTTATCAATTTCGCTGACTTTTTATTTTGAAAATAAACGCGTTTGGCACCGCAATACAGTTCCCAGCGTGTTTATTTTCAAAATAAAATGTCACCAAAATTGATGAAATAGTAATTGGTAGACCATTATATAAGACGTGTATTTGGGGGGGGGGTCTAACTGTATCAGTTATGAATGAACTTGTTTGAAGCACAACAGCAACAGCAGAGCTATCACATGTTACCTCGCACGTAGTGACTGCTAATTAGAGCTCACCTGTGCCGGTATGGGAAATATACATAATTAAGCAGGTATCAAATTAAAATAAAAACACCTTTATAATGTTTATGATGATAAACTACACGATTTTAGAAAGTTATCGTAACAAGAAATAATAGTTTCTGGGATGTATATTTGATTTGTTTACCAATTGTATTTATTTTTCAGATTTACTTTTAATTGAGATGATTTTTTATTCATTTTGAACTGGTTGGAGCTAGTTGAACGAATTTTCATTATTTAAGCACGTAAACCCTAGATACTGGAAACGTACGGGGTTCTCTTTTCGTTGTCCTAAACTAAGATTGTGCATTAGCAAAGCACACGACCTGAAATGTCATCCTTTGTCGTGGTCCTGGCCTACATTTTGCCGCCTGACTATTAAACGAGGATCTCACTGTACAATTTGTGTTTGTTGTGGGCCTAATTTGTCGGTGTATAGAGCTTTGTTAACCCTTAAAGCGCTAAAATATGTTTATATAAACCTAGGGACCAAATGTTTTTTCTTCAATTATTTGAAATTTCATTTTGATATCTTAGTTAGCTCGTTCCGCTTCATTTGAATACCTATGTTATGGGTCTACGGCCATTATAAAAATGTTCCTCTTTCAGTGCGGGGACCGAGTTTAGACGCCAGAATCTGACGTCTATAGACGTCAGATTCTGACGTCCAAACTCGGTCCCCGCACTGAAAGGGTTATTGTTGCGAAATGGAGACTAATAGGTTCGACAGGCCCTTACATTCTACTTATAAAAAAATAGTCTGATAGACAATAAAAAACCTACGATAATTACACTTCATCATTTCTATATTAACTAGAAAACATCAATCAAACCATTTTATTGTGTGAGCTAATACGATTATCTAGCCATTAACTAATCCTTTCCGTCACACAATAAGTCCTTTTTTCAATAAAGCGGCAAGTATTGTTGTCTCAAATCTATGTAATGCCTTTGGACGAAGAAGGATACTATTTCCATCTTTCTTTTTTCATTTCATATTCACATTTGCAATTTATCATTTAGTAATATGACGGCACCCATTGTCCTGTGCTGAGATTAATACTCCCCAATGCTATCATTCTATTAGCCCATATTTCATGTCTTTAAGGAGGCTTGGACAGCTAACATGATGTGGCCAGAGGATTATATTTCAGCCATAGTCGACGTGACAGATCTACGTGTTCGATATTTATATAGGGCCAGTCGCGGAATCAGGGCGGATTAGGTGGTCGCTTCACCTTTCCAGGAACTGATAACAAACAAATGCGAAATGAAACGTCCCTGTGTTATCCCTTAATGAATCTGTAACTGTTCTAGCCTTTGTGTTTTCCCTTCAAAAAGAAAAATTGCAAGAAACGACAAATTATTTAATTTGAATTTTCACTCACTTGAAGTTGTGTCTCGCTGACGCGAATCCCAACTTCAAGTAGGCCCTAAGTGAAAATTATTCTGATTTGACAAAATGGAGGGCAACGATTTTGAAATATTATTGATTGATGTCACGTTTTGTCTTAAACATGTTTAAGAGCTGGTATTAATGTACCAGAAAAAAAATGAAAAAACGGAAATCATGACCGGCGATTAAATGTTAACCCTTTAACCGCCAAATTATGTAGTTGTAATTTTCACCCGCTTGAAGTTGTGTCTCGCCGACGCGATCCCCAGCTTCAAGTGAGTGAAAATTATTTAGATTTGACAAAATGGAGGTTGACTATCTTTAAATCTTCCTGCTTTATGTCATTGATTTTATCTTTAACACGATTGTTTAGAAGCTGGTACTAATCTACCAATACAAAAATGGAAAAAAACGGAAATAATCGTGAACGGCGGTTAAAAGATAATAGCCATGCTCAGCCCCACTCCCATTTCATTAATCTTGCCAATTACTGCGTTAAAATAAATAACTGAAATTTGGAGGATCCACAAATACAACCCTACAGCTCTGATTTCTATATATATTCCAGTAAGTATTCCTTTTAATGCCGTGGAATGTTTTAAGGAAAAATACTCTATAGGAGCAGATACAGCACATGATGCATTGCGACTATGTCATAGCCGCATCTTGGTTGTGAATGATTTGAGTATAAATGACCGTATGAGGTTCATTCTACGCAAAGTAGTGTTATAGCCTCACAATAAACACCGGAGAGTGAAGGTGGTTAAAAGAGAAGGTGGTTAAACGTCACTGTGAGAATGCTAAGGCAATATCGCAAGTAGGCCACCATTAACGGGATCGTCTGATAAAATCTTACCTACAGCCACAACCGAGCCAGAAGATCCCCTGCATAAGACAGTCAAACATATATTTTACAGTCATAAGCTATTGTGAAACGAAAGAGGAATTACCTGATAACTTGATATATCCTTTTAAGACGAAACCTTTCACATTACAATCGCTCATTGCAATCATGTACCCTACCAGTGAACCATATCAACCCATCGAAACAATCACGATATGTGTTATATATGTTTTCGATGTGTTTCTTGTGGGGAGTCTCTGTGAAAAGTGGCGTGCTCGTACTGAGACCACCAGGGCTCAAATTTCGAACTCTGTTTCTAGAGGACAGTGTCATCTGTTTCATCTCACCATCCTAGTTTGGTCTGTAATTCGTTCCCTTGAAAGGGTGTATTTGTGAAGTGGCAGATAACCCTTTCATATCCATGGGGACGGTATGTTCACAAAAGGTGTGATCACTGCTGATTCAATGTCGGGCCAATGTTGCAGACCATGGAGGTTCAATTTGTGCAAATACTTACCTCAGCATTACAATGTATAGCAAAAGAAAACATATGAGTAAACACGAGCTTTTCACCCGATGTTAGCTAAATGCTGGACGAGCGTCGCAGACGGTGGCCCAGCATTAAACCAACATTGCTTTAAAGTCTGGAGCGTCGCAGACGGTGGCCCAGCATTAAACCAACATTGCTTTAAAGTCTGGATTTGCTGTGAGCTGTAGCCTCTCTGACGTCACACCATTTCCGCACATCCGGCCATCCCGGCCGATGTGCGCCTGCGTCGCGTGGCTACAGGCGACTTCACCACTGTTCACCACTGGTGATATTCATATTCTCTCCAATGATTTATATTGCCGATGAATTGACCATTCTGGATTATTAGCCCAGAGGTCAATTGGTTTATCGGGCCATACTACTCCCGTCAAGCCCTCGATCATGCCAATAGGGCCATACCACCACGCCAATACCTCGATCAAGCCAATAGAGCCATACGACCCCGACAATTCCTTGATCGTGCCAATAGAGCCTTACAACCCCGACAATTCCTCGATAAAGCCAATAGAGCCATACAACTCCGCCAATTCCTCGATCAAGCCAATAGAGCCATACATTCCCGCCAATTCTTCGATTATGCCAATAGCTAGAGCCATACAACCCCGCCAATTCTTCCATCATGCCAATAGAGCCATACAACCCCGCCAATTCCTCGATATGCCAATAGAGCCATACAACCCCGCCAATTCCTCGATATGCCAATAACTAGAGCCATACAACCCCGCCAATTCCTCAATCATACCAATAGGGCCATACTACGCCAACTAATTTCTCTACCATGTCAATAGAGCCACACAACCCCGCCAATTCCTGAATCAAGCCGATAGAGTCATACAACCCCGCCAATTCCTTTATCATGCCAATAGGGCCTTACAACCCTGCAAATTCCTCGATCATACCAATAGGGCCATATTATATATACCATCCCCGTCGATTCCTCTAACATGCCAATAGGACCATACCACTCCAACCAATTCCTCGATCATACCATTATGGCCATATAAGTATACCACTCCCGTCAATTCCTCTATCATGCCTTTTAACGCCTCCTTATCGCAATTTAACACCTCTCCGTCGTCATTTAACGTGACCGTTTTGGTGATCTTTTTTTGTAATTCATATTATACCACATCACTGTCGAAATAGACCATCTGCCAAAACATTGCTTCAAGTTTTTTGTTATCTCCAGACATTAGTCCTTACATAAGCGAATTTCGAAATGTTGTTCTGGGGACCTTGTCGAAATTCATTGTAGCAAGAACTTGACCAAATATTACCTAAGATTAACTGGACTACTACATTAATAAATAATCTGTTTGTTTTACCACCCATTTTTCGCTCACTTGAAGCTGTGCCACAACTTTAAGTGACTGAAAATGTCAATTGAATAACTGGGCGGGGGGTGTAGGCTATACAAGTGTGGTATAGTATTTAAGTTTATCTATTATACTACACGAATGGAACATGTATGTACGTCATAGTTATGCAGACCACCTTGTCACTGACGCGGAGGTGTGTGAGGAGCGCGCAGCGCGTGGTCCTGCGCGAGATTGAAGTCGATACACTAGTCTCAACCTTAACCCTTTAACCGCCGGTGCCGCTTATATTCGGATTTTCATTTTTTATCAGCACATTAAGTACCACATTTTTAATATGGTAAAAATAAAATGTGACATCAACCAGCAAGATTTGAAAAGAGCTGACCTCTATTTTGTCAAATCTGAATAATTTCACTCACTTGAAGTTGTGGATCGCGTTAGCGAGACACAACTTCAAGTGGGTGAAATTATTCAAATTGAATAATTTGGCGGTTAAAGGGTTAACTCGACGAGGCTGCCATTAACATTATTGCCCAGTCACATTAAGAACGGAGAAACAAGGTTATTTCTCTGAGAACCCCACACAGGATCAGTGGGGTTCGAACCCGGGACGCATGCATGACTGGCGGATAGTCAGGCGCTCTATACCCATTGCGCCACGTTCCCTTCTGTGGGGAGCCTACGAGACCGAGAGGTAGCGTGCTCGGCCTCAGACCCCCAGGGTTTGAATTTCGAATCCTGTGTCTGGAAGGCAGTGTCATCTCACTCATCTCACCATCCTCAGGAGGTTCTCCTGGCCCAATTTAGCCTGTATGTGCACAAAAGTGGCCTGAAACCCGATTCATTTCATTCACGTTCCCTTCTTATCTCAGAGGGTGGCCAATGTGCGTTTAAATGTTAATTAACCTATTGGAAACGCTTCCGGTAAACAGAAGATGTTGAATCAATGTTGGTTTAATGCTGGGCCAGCCTAGCAACTCAACGGGCCAAGCAAACATGATACGGGGGGGGGGGATGATGATGGTAGGCCACACGCCTCTGTGTGAGCAAACATATTGTGAGCGACATGTTATCTCATATTAAAAAATATCAAGTGATTTACCATTCAATGTGATGGAAATTTTGCTTGGTAGGCTGTATCCAAAACACTAACTTTTATTTTACGCGTTACCCTTATGCGGCCGAGTTAATTTATTTAAATTTTCACCCACTTGAAGTTGTGCCTCGCTACCGCGATCCACAACTTCAAGTGGGTAAAAATTACTCATATTTGCTTAGATTGAGACCAGATATTTACAAATTATAGTGTTTGAGCACACATCTTGTTCCTAATATCAGTGTTTTTATCGGGTAGTAAAACGGATCAAAATCGACTATAGTCGCGTTTACCGTTGTGAGGGTTATTATGTATTTAATCTCATTCCACAGCCAAGACCAAATACAGCCGGATAACTAATCAGAATATCTGATGAAATGCAAGGAAACTTCCCTAATCGAAAAAAGTTCAGTTGAATCTTTCAGATGTGTGCCGCCTCCCTAAGCGTGAACGTCACTCTCATCATAAAGCTTTAGTCCCTAAATGAGATGTTAACTGGGGACGAAACACAATTACATGAATTATTCAGCTTTCAAGAAATCTACAAACAACATGAATAATATTCGACATCCGAATTGGAATATCAAATGAGGCTTTAGAATTTGTCAACTTACGACAAAAAAGACTGGTGGGCTATTCAACAATTCCATTCAGCTCACCGGGAATAATGCATACAAAAGGGTGAAACAGTTTCCAACATCAACATTGAATGTAACAAATGTAAAAATTTATTTAAATAATTATTCGATTTGTAACAGACTTTTTTACTTCGGTATAACAGTGCATACAATTTTAAAAAATCGATGTTAAAATTAGATCAATCATACCCTTTGTAGCCTACCTTTTGTACCGTGTATCTCCACGTTTCGAATTATATTTGGATTCCACGAGAAAATGCATTATCTTTGTCATTTGACAGTTTAATTGCACAGGTGACAAAAAACCCTTTCGGACCAGGGGGTCGAGAATAAAAAAAAAATTGCATTATTTGACACTTTACTTGCACAGGTGATAAAAATAACTCTCTCGGGCCCGGGGGCCGAGAGTAAAAAGTTCTTATAATAATAAGATTCTGGTCAATATTATAGAACGCTATCTTTCTTAAATTGAATGTGTAAAATAATTTGTGATTTAGGACATTAGCGTATGTCTACAGCTATTATGGCATCTCATATGTTCTTATGAATGAGGTTTAACTTCCTTTTCGTTGACACTTGAAGGCGAAGTAAGTTTAATAACATAGTTTACAGAAAATCAGAAATGCATGTATTATGCATTTTGTGGTATTGTAGGCCTAGTACTAGGCCCTATATCACCGCTCCCGCATTTCATTGCCATGCAAAAATTCAGAATATGTCAAAACTTACATATATGCTCAATTATACATACCCTTATTATTGAAACATTTTCACCTGTCTACTTCTCGGACAGATCATCTCAGCATTATGAGCTGATTTGGCGGACGGTGTAGTTTGTCATTCTTATCGCTTATTGAATAAAAAGAGGACAGTATGGTTGTGTTCCAGCACGTGTGGCCCCCGATGATACGAGTGAGTATGGTATTCAATTTATTTTTCCGTGGCCGAAATTAGTGACAGGTTTTATCGTCACCAGATACAAAAGGTAATCGCCTGATGTCATGTCATGTCAGATCTCATGCTTAACCCTTAAAGCGCTGAAATATTTTTTGAAATCATCATAAATGTCTTAGCTCGCTCTTTCCACTTCATTTTGAATACATATGTTATGGGTGTACGGTCATTATATATTATTAATTTAATTCTTTCATGAAGTGCGGGGATTTGACGTCTATAGACGTCAGATTCCGATGTCTAAAGTCGGTCCCCGGGATGAAAGGGTTAAAAGTCGTTTTTTTTCATTTTATAAGCCGAAAAAATCACTGTTATTGGGAATGAAGTTGGTGTTTAAACACCAAGCTTTGCAAATGTTTGGTTTCAAATAAAGCAGCAAATATTAGTACTTTCCACCCACTGTGACTTGAAGATGTGGGTTGCGGTAACAAGACACAACTTGAAATGGATGGAAATTTATACAAGATAATATAGCAAGTAAAGGGGTAATCTTGAACCCTTTCATCCCTAGCTTGTTTTGGGCCATATTTTCATTTCAAACATGTCATATTTCGTCATAAATCACACATTGTTCCAAGAGAATGGCCAGGAAGTCTACACATATTGTGATAGGTTAGGACATAGACTTTCGTTTGCTGTCACATTTCAGCCCGTAGATGGTTGCCATAGCAACGGAACTGCCCCCAGTTCCAGAATATGTCGAAAATATGTTTTTTTGACAGTTTTTACTGGGTGTATTGCCTCGAAAATTGGTAGTCAACGATAATTTTAGTTGGAACATGTCAATTTGGCCTTATTTTGCCAAAATGACCAATTGCGTGTCACCCACGTATACTCCTGATGGTCAAAGGTCACACGTTAGTGAAGTTGTATGTGTCATATTGCATTGGAATATGGGCGCACATTGGATCAAAATGATGATGTTTGGCGCAGTCACATAGTTATGACCTAAGCTATAAAACAAAACACTGCATGTCTGGAGGCACACACATCACTGGGGCTAATATCCCTGGTATACATACGGAGAAGTTAAGACCATTCATAACGGTTGCTAGGGCAACCAATTGCACCCTAAATGCCTACAATCTACTAAAACACACATAAATCTCAAAAAACTTTTGCAATCTTATTAAAAGCAATTTAAAACTATTCGAAGTGAATCCTATGTGCAGCAGTATTAGTGTTAGACTAATAATGTAGCACCCTAGATAAGCTATACTAGGGTCAAGAGAAGGGTCAAAGGGTCATAAAAAAACACGGTACTCGATGCCCGGTCACAATGGATCTAGGACATGAATTGCACATGCGTAACATTTAAATTGACCTCCCTCGCTTGAAATTTGATGAAGGAATATCCCATAAGTGGTGATATAGTTGGGGAGAACACCACCGGGAATTATTCCAGAGGGACAATGAACCTTCATATAGGTTGTCATGGCAACTAATGTCACGCCAAATGCCCACAATTCCCCCCAAAACACATAAATATATAATAACAACTTTCTAAAGCCGATGAGAACTATTTCAAGCTGTTCCAAGAAAATCTTACAAGCTGTATTAATATTAGTGTGGCACTAATAATGAAGCACCCGAGAGACTACTGGGGTTCCGGTAAGGGTCAAAAGGTCATGTATAACCATGATACTCAATGTACGGTCCTAATAGAAATATTTAATAGTACATTATTGATGCCAAAAATGCACTTAGTAACATTTAAATTGACCTCACTCGCTTGAAATTAAATGAACAAATTTCCCATAAGTGGTGATATGGTTGGAGTGAACATCACTGGGAATTATTCTAGATGGGCAATGAAGTTTCTTCATGGTTGCCATGGCAATCAATGTCACCCCAAAAACAGACAATTCACTCAAACATACATACATTTCAAATTAAAACGTTCACAATCTTACAAATGAAATTTCAAACTGTTCCAAGTGCATCCTACATGCAGTAGTATTAGTGTGGTAGTCAACGATAATTTTAGTTGGAACATGTCAATTTGACCTTATTTCTGCCAAAATGAACCATCGCATGTCCCAGAGACTACCGGGGTGCAGAGAAGGGTCAAAAGGTCATGTATAGACATGATAGTCGATGCCCAGTCCCAATAGAAATGGAACTTTTGATCACACTGTCGATCTTTTTATTCAAAGGGTCAAAATAGCTATTTGGTAACCATTGTACTACCGTCATTTACATAGCTTCTGCAAGAGAGTTGGCAATAACGACAAAGATTTTCACACAGCCAAGAGTTAGATAGCTCTATATAACCTCCGTGCTTTATCAGAATATATAAGTATCATGAGTGTAGCAGACAAGGTAGGCCCTATAGCTATCCATATTTCACCTCCTTGGTCCCCTGACTACTTCAGGAGGTCTTGTTATTATATAGACCTGGCGTCTACGCGGGTTTCAACCATCACAGATATCTGAAGTGAACATAATCGTAGCAAAAGCAGCAAAAACAAACAATTTTCACCCGTTTTTTATAGATAATTTGACCTTGTAGTGGCCTTCAAATGACCTTTCCGTGACCTTCGGCTATACCTATGAAGCACAACCCCAACCCATGTCACTATGTGTACTTTATACGGGGTTCATCAGATTTTAATTATTGGTCATTGGTCAAAATTTAACATCAGTGTGTTATTTGGTTCACTCTGTTGACGCAAGGGTGATTTGAAGGGGGCGGGGTAAAAAACCCTCCAACCCTAAATGTTACCCCTGCAACCTCTTGGGGGTGCTTTGGCATAGGTCCGTGTTGGGATCTAGGTGTGTTTCAAGCCATTATATACATTTCAAGTGAACATAATGTTAGCAAAAACAACAAAAATCTGCTATTTTCAACCGTTTTGAGCTGATTTGCCCTTGCTGTGACCTTGAGATGACTTTAACTTGACCTTTGGATAACTCCCCTATGAAACCCAACACCAACCCATGTCACCATGTGTAGGCTACTTGGGCTGGGTTCCGACCGATTTATTGGAGAATGCTGGTCCAATAATCTATTTTTTTTTAATTTCGAAAAAACCCTTTCCACTGACAGTGTGTATATGACACATTATCATACCACCCTAAGGGTCGAAAGTACCAACCTTCGATGACCCCTTGTGACCTTGTTCATGTATGTAAAACCTGCAGACCACCTGAAAGTAGCTTGGTACATGATAAGGTTGAAAAAAATATATGGTCTACAAAAATCCCCAGGGGTGGAGAGGGTACAGGTGGGCCCAAAGTCTAACTGAACAAGTGCGCGAAAAAACGCCACCTAGCGAATACGATGTGAGTAAGGTCAAATATTGACCATCCGGGGTGAAAGGGTTAATGTATCTGATTTGGGACAATTTACATGTTTTCACAACTTAGATCATTTTCTTTTTAAATCCAACATGGAACAGCGGAGAAATGAGCATTTAAAATTGCATTTCCCAAGTCAAACGTGAAGCTCGAAATTATTACAATTTTAAAGCCAAAGCCAAAGTGTTATCGACACCCATCCAACGAAAAGACGGTATATCACGTCACGTGGTGGTAAACTGTCAATCAGCACCCGTCATTCAATTGTGGTGTCGAGTACTACACTTGGGCCGAAATTTGTATAAAATCAATGCCGTATTTAATCTCAATTATTATTCATTGTTTCACCTTTCATATTTTTTTTGTAATTGTTCAGGTCCCACAATAACCAGACCGATATGTTGGGTTGATATTTGGTCAAAACCTCAGTATTACGACGTCCGAACATTATAAAAAACTAAGAAAAATATGAATTTATTTTTAAAATTTAAGAAATGCGGGAATATGAGAAAAAAAAGTAGGATAAAGTAGCAAAAATTGGATCGTTTTAATGCATGCATATTAGGGACCAATTTTAATTCATGGCCGAGCTGTTATTGTTATATAATATACCTGATATTATATGTTATTATACACAAGGACGCCATCAAATACAAGATTAATTACACAAATCACGACCTTCTCCTATTTCACCCACGTCTTCATTCTATCTCTAGGTCGACATATTGAGTTTGCTAATTATTTTGATGGCCTTGCTTACTTGATAGCACTAATTAAACTTCTCTGCATGTGAACAACTTCTATTCCTTACCGAACTGATTCTTTTTATATATTGAGTTAAATAAATCAAACGGATAGTAACCGATATCGGATAAAAACAAAATTAAAATTTATATAAACAGGTCAGGTTTTCTAATTCAGAAGTAGTTTTAATTCACTTGTAGACTGGCAATTGTTTCATTTTTGACAGTATAAAATGACAAGCAGCAGTAATGTAGCATTCAAAGAGTTAGGCCGTACCTTGTGCTTCTGAATTGCTCATTTCTGAAATTGCGTTAGCAATTTCCACCTTCAAATGAAGAGAAATATTACCATTTATGACAAATAGACATATCCCAAATTGAATTATTTTTTTTCTTTGCAACATGGTTCATTACAAGGGTTAAATTAGAAACTCAAAAGGCTCCCTGAAATCTGACGACTAATTAATTACAGCAGGAAATTAAAGTACAAATAGATATCATCAGTGTGTGGTCACGTACACTCAGCTATCAGTGAGTGTCACAGTCACCCACTGAGATTTTGTGTGGCACTTACACATATCCAACACCATGGGTCTCTGTCGTCTGTTACGTCACCGTCTGCCAACCAGCAGCCAGCAGTTCATAAATGAGCCACCAGCGGTGAGGTAGATCGTGATTGGCCAGTTGTGTTTAAATGCACACCTGCCCATCCGCTGCCAGCACATGGGAATTTGTGCGCGCAGTGCTCGTCATACAAACCTGAGGGTATCCATGAGTGTTCCACTTTCAATTTTATATTTATTGATAATTAATTTAATGGAGTTTTTAAAAGTATGAGCTACGCACAATTTTTACTACATATATCAGTGTATATTCAGCCTAGATATTTTTATCTCATTTTCAGAAGCGTCAATGGTAATAACATGAATCGAGTTATTTTGCACTCTGTGAGGCCATCATTCTGAAAGAAGCGGGCTTTTTCCCACGCACCTAGATGCGGCAGTACAGAGAGTGGCTGTGAAATCTCTGTCCCCTGGTGGGTAATATTAGCTGATCTGGGGAAGATGACCAGTGTCTGAAGTAGAGATACAGACACTGGTGACACGAGTGAAGTGGTCACGCAGCACTGTAGGCCCCTACTGGAATTAAAATTTAATTTAAATTCTTTGCTCGCTCCATGCAAATGCCCGACATCATGTATTAGAACCAAAACGATTACATGTAGGCCTACTTGCGGATAACTGCACTTAAAATGTGTTGTGCTTTGTGGCTTTAATAAATGAAAAAAAGAAATCCACATAATTAAATTACAATATTTACAATGTGCAAAATGTACAAAAGAGAACAATTTTCATAATATAGACTATGGTCGCAGCGGCTAATTTTATTTTGTTGAAACCAGTTTTAGGCCGATATATTTATATTGATGTTTTGAAATTTTGAGGATTCACATGGCCTACAGTTAAAAAGATACGGCTGGTGGTGGTAATTCGCTTAAGGGGGCGGGTCGTATTTTACGATTTCGGCGTCAGTGGCAAATGCGTTAACAACCAATTTTTTTTTCAATTACCTCCAATAGATTGATTTCTGAATAGTTTAGGTGTGGACATACAAAACCACAATCAGCTACTCCAGTAGTTATGTTAAAATATGGTATTTTTCTTCCAATACATAACAGGGACACCTGGTGATAATAATACCATCAGTAACACGATCCGTGGGGACACCTGGTGAGTGATATCTGTGAGTGATATCAGAAAATGCAGTTATGCCAATGTCGTCCGTAATAACAGATCTATACAGATCGGGATACAGATCCATGTGTCTAATCTCGGACTAGGCCAATGTGGCAGGCTTTTGTGTGTCCACTATCATCATCATATTTAACAGGCATAATTACGTGCATCACCTGCGAGCACTATCTTATGAAATGCCTTAAATCCGTGTATTATTAGACGGCCCGGAGCCAATAACGATTGCGCATTTCGTGACCTGTTAGCACCATTTAGCCCGAACGTGACTGAAACTGAAGGTTTGAGCCACAGATTGCGCCCATTCAAAGAAGTATACAAAGTCTTTGGACTCTCATATCTAAAACTTGGCAGCGAATAATCTGATAAATTTTAATTATTAGAATCAGTAACATTTCAGCCACATATATAGGCTACGCATGCTCGACTCAATTGCGCTACGTCGTTTTCATGCTCGAAATTGGAGACAGAAATCACTCGGATACCGACATGTTAGGAAATATTGAATTCCCAAGGTAAAACGAAGTGAGCAATCCATGGCTCACACCTTTACTTGTTGACTGCTCTGACTGTACCTACCAGCAGATGAGGTAGCGGATATGACGTCACGCTAGTTTGACAGCTGTGGTAAACACAAGAGGCGTGTTAACCAGCCGACAGACACTATGTAGAAATACCAGAAAATACGACCGATTAAACCACGAATAACGAAGAAGACGCACGGGGGGGGCGATGGAGAAAAATAGCGTCTCTGGAACCTCGGCTAACGGTCTTCACAAATCTTCTTCTCACAACTCGTCGGGCGGTGATCTTTACGACTTCGCCTGCAAGGTAAAATTGGGCCGCTGAGTTCATGATTGTGTTTGCTTGCTGTCAGTGGTGCACGCTGTGTGTATTGGTTGTACTGTTGTAGTAGTGTATCGGCTGCTAGCTGTAGTATACTGACATACTGATCAGATGTGAATAATACGAGACGCCGACCCAATGTTAGTTTAATGTTGGTCCAGCGTCGCAGACGGTGGGCCAACATTAAACTAGCATTGGGTCAACGTCTAGGGAATGTACAGTTTTGTGTGGTTATAATCTGATTTTTACCAGCAATAATGTTCTAATGCTGGGCTAACACCATAGGGATTGGGCCAACGTTTAAACCACATTGGGCCAATGTGACTACACATATAGTGTGTTGTACCTTTACAGTCTCATCCCATCAGTCATTCGTTGATCCAATGTTATTTTAAGGTTGGCACAGAATTGTAGAAGACAGTGTACCAACGCTGAAACAACATTAGGCCAATGTCTCATGTTTGCTCTGATCACCGAGAATGCGCCCTCTGGTTGCATATATCTGAGACTTTATAATGTGGGTGATCCACACCTTTTAATCCCTGGGGTATTTAGGTAGGCCCTATAGCCCTATTAACATGACAAATATCTCCCCACTCGACCCTCTCTGTGCCTCAATAAGCCCCTATGCCTAAATCTTCTCGATCACCATGTGTAAACCCCGGGGACGGGAGGGGGGGGGGGGGGTCATTATCTGTGCTCAGTGTATTCATTTTTCAATTCAAACAACATAATAGTTGCAATATCTAAAAAATAAATTAATAAAAAATAAAGCATGACAAAAGGAACTGACACCCATTTCGTTATGCGTCCTTAAATTTTACCACAAAATACATCACCCAGTTTTGTTAAACAAGTTGACTAAGTGATCATTTTCTCTTAAAATTATTAAAAATTTAGAATCAATACTAGACTACATAATAAATGATCATAGTGATTTAATAATAAACAACCAACAATAGACATGTTACAAGGAAATATATAATGGGAAGATTAACCTCAATAATTAAATAAACTAATGTAATCCAGGGGGTACTTTTACAGTGTTTTAGCCAATTTTTATACTTTCTAGGTATATTCCAGGGTCCATAAAACGCCCCAGCTATGTAGCCTATAGTGAACGGCAGCTGTCATCAGCTCAGAGACCCGTTTTTCCAACAGTCGTGTTTTGCACAAAACTGTATAATAAAAGTGTGTTTTGGATTTGTATATTCAAGGGTGTGTATTCAATCACATCTGTATATACTAGTATTCAAGTGTGTGTTTTTGATCACATCTGTATATTCAAGTGTCTGCTTTCGATCACATCTGTAATATTCAACAGTGTGTTTTCGATAACATCTGTATATTCAAGTGTGTGTTTTCGATAATATCAGTATATTCACACATTCAAGTGTGTGTTTTCGATCATATCTGCATATTCAAGTGTCTGCTTTCGATCACATCTGTATATTCAAGGGTGTGTTTTCGATATAACATCTGTATATTCAATGGCGTGTTTTCGATAATATCAGTATATTCAGATATTCAAGGGTGTGTATTCGATGACATCAGTATATTCAGATATTCATGGGTGTGTTGGTGTGTTTTGATATAACATCTCTATATTCAAGGGAGTGTCTTCAATAACATCTGTATATTCAATGGTGCGTTTTCGATCCCATCTGTATATTCAAGGGTGTGTTTTCGATAACATCTCTATATTCAGATATTCAAGGGTGTGTTTTCGATCCCATCTGCATATTAAAGGTTAACGGTTTGAGCACGCAGTCTGCACAAACCCACACAAATTTTAGAACACCTCCCACCCACCATGTGATGAATCATAATGCTTTAACACTTAGATACGTATACTATTTCCACGTGAGCGCTACCATCGCGTTTCCTTTTTTAATTTAGCATATTTAGATTATACTCATAAATAAACATCTAAAGGATAGACATAATCATGACAATCATGATAATAGATTAAGAAACATACATATTGTGTGTGCCAACCTCTGAGTTTAGGTCCATAAACATGATAAACACTGATAAATATGGCTTTTTAGTCATTCCAAGTTGAGATAATTATAGGTTCAGCTGTGGTTGATTCATAGCCTGAACAGATGATATATATCGAGCTTGTTACTCATTTGCTCATATGGAAAGGCCAGGCCGGTGCTACATTTTCAGATCACCCTCATATTATTTTTGCACTATGTCTAAATTTAAATTATCGACCATTTATCGAAGGTTCCGGTATATGCGGATAAACATTGTAATTATTAATGTCAGACATTCTCGTTTACCTGTTTGTGTGAACAAAACCCACTCATTCGTATTAACATGATTAACAAAAATACAATTTTGGAGATGTGTTACTTCTGTTACTATATTATATTAACCTTGATCTGTTAATGAGTTATGACATATTTTCCTGTATGTTCAACACATGGGCGGGGACCCTAGGGCAGTGGTTAGCACCGCTGCCTTTCACGCTAGAGTTAGGTGTTCGTTTCCCGGTCTTGGCGGTTTGAAAGAAACAAAAATGTTTCTTCCCCATCAATACGTAAAATTCAATATTGTGGTGAGCCTCCGTGGCCGAGAGGTAGTGTGCTCGGTCTCTGACCGCCAGGGCTCGAATTTCGAATCCTGTGTCTGGAGGGCAGTGTCATCTCACTCATCTCACCATCCTCAGGAGGTTCTCCTGGCCCAATTAGCCTATATGTGCACAATAGTGGTCTAAAGCCCGATTCATTACATTTCGTTTGTATGATCAACACATATGCACGTGTCGGTAATAAGGTCAGTTTTGCGGCCATATTCTGATGCACCCAATTATCATGATTTATCATGTTTATGAGTAATGAGTATTAAAACACGTGACAAATCACATACGGAACACTTTCACGTATCGGTTACAGGAGCAAAATATTGCACATTTAACATGCTTGAAGGAGGTTGTGGTTAGAGTAGTAAAGTGGTAGCCCCTATTCGTATGTGATAATAAATCATTATTGCCTCGGTGCATTTGATAGACGATAAGCATGCTCATTTATTTTGACCTCCAGTAACTTGACATATATATAATCTATGTCCACTCCTCAGCTGATCATTGTTGTCCGATCGTAGCTCCGATTGAATTGATACATTTACAATGTACAACCTCAATAAGACTCGATGTATCATTATTTATTCTATGTGGCTCTGCAACTGGAAGGCTAAATGTTTTCCAAATATTATCACAGATTGGGAATCTGTTATAACAGCCTGGCCCTTCCAGTGCTTTTCCACCCAACTAATCATGAATAAGGATAGCCTGATATATAGCCTAACACAGGCGTAATGGGGATGTTCCACACCTAACCAACCATCTGCGTCATTCCATTCTAAATCTCAAGTGCGTGTTCAGGTACTTTTATAGTTTTTTTGGTAAATGTGTTTAAATGATAACCGTAAATCGCTAAGCACGATAATAGTCGCTTTTTATCTGTTTTATTAGCTGATTAAATCACAGTTATTGGGAATGAAATGTGTGTCTAAACCAACAAGATTTGCTAATGTTTGGACTCAAGTTAAACAAGTATTTTAATAATTTTCACCCACTCGTGTCGCAACTTCAAGTGGGTGAAAATTGAAATCAAATAACACAGCGGTGGGTTAAGTAGCTCTGATCAATCCTTGACTCTTTTGCTTTGTTCCACTCTCTTTGTTTTTTTTCACCTGGAGTAGACTGTTCAGATTAGTGGAGCACCCTGTGGTATTTCACCAGATATCGGGCTACAAGCAAAACTTGTACTCGTGTAGTACTCTTGTCACTGGGCCAGCCACCGATCACAATCACTGATCCCGAAGACATTCAACCCTTTACTTGTGAACGCATTCTATATGGTTTTACACAACATAAAATATTGATAAAAAATTATCACATGCGCTGGAGTCAAAATGTATCAACTTTTATCACACGCAAAACACCAATACTAATAATAAACTATAACAGATATAATTTTTAACATGTTTAAACGTGGGTTTTTTCATTCATTTGAAGCTGACAATTGCGTCAAATGGCACACAGTAATATATCTCACATGTCGCATGCACCATTGCATGGCCTATTTTTTATATCTAGCACTGATGAAAAATAACAATAAACAATTCTGAGGTACCATTTTATGTAAAACAAATAGTTGGTATTTTATAAATTCAGATCGGATCCTTTTGATTCTTCTACAGTTAGAGATTCACCTTTGAATAGGGTTAAACTTACATCTGATTCCTTGTCATGCTTTTATCAGTTTATACTGTACACTGCTCTAGTGGAAATTAAACACATATAAATCTCATTTCAAATGCCAGAACAAATGTTGAAAATCATGAGCATCAAGTTCAACAAAATTATTGTAAGATATCGGGACTTCGGTATCGTATCGGGTCGTATTTGCCACGTAGCAAGGTGGCAGACACTACATTTACTACGACAGTTATGCCTACTCTACTACGCTGTGTTATCCTGGTAATATGGTTAAGAAATATCTCCGCGTGACCACATTTTATTTATTAGAAAAAATGTACCATTCAGATGTATATTGTTTCATCATATTATTCATAACCTGATAACCGAGTAATCAGCGCCGAAATCATTAATTAGACCAACTCACACAATCACAGTGGTGTAACTATTACATGGACGATAAAACATGCCTGGTTGTTGATATTGATAATTTGCCAATACGTGTTTATTATAAATGTTTTCGTGGGAATGCTAGCATTGTACATTTATATGGCATTCTTAATCTATGCCAAAAAAATAATTTATTTCTTCTATAAAATTCTTGAAAAACGTTCGTGTGTGTGAGTGAGGGGGGGGGGGGACTTTTGTGCAGTGACGATGCGTATCAAAAGCAAAGTTTAGACACATACGCCCACACGATATAGGTCTCTAGGTAGTTTTTGCCGATGGCGATATCTGTATCTTCGCGCATTTTATGGGACAACTAATGCGTTCCTAAGATTGTACAATAGGCCTAGACTGTCTGGTACATTTCCGTTTCGTATCACGATTTGTGCAATCTGATTATCTTGTCTAGTGTTTTAAGCATGCGATAGGAATTATTTTCTGTGTCCGCAAAAAGGCGAAAATTTTAGGTGAAATTTGTCAGATATTTTTGCCATAGCCAGGGCATAACACATTGCATCATATTTGCTGATATCTATTATAATAAGAGAACGGAGCATGTATGGATGTCATGGGTATGCAGATCACATTGCCATTGATCGATCAACTTCATGTTTTGCACAAGCATAGGCCTTGATCCAGACAGTCCAATGATCACTTGCATTTTTATTATACTACTGGAACCGCTTCCGGTATACCAAAGACGTCGAAGCAATGCTGGTTAAATGCTGGCTCAGCGTGGCAAATCAACGTGCCCAGCAAACACGATACGGGATGACGTGATGGTGGTCACGTAGGCCACACGCTTCTAGAGGAGCGTACATACTGTGAGCGACAGGTTATCCAGTGTAGATCTGTAGTGGCCTCTCATGACACATGTGGCGACGTCTGCAGCACCTGTTTCAACCCTTTTCTTGCCAAGTTATATAATTTAAATTTTCACCTACTTGAAGGTGTGTCTCACTACCGCGACCCACTATTCCAAGTGGGTGAAAATAATTATCACTCATTATTTGTTTAATTTGAGAGTAAAAAATTGTTAATTTTGATGTTAAACTAGCATTTCATTCTCACTAACAGTGATTTGATCGACATATGCAA
The DNA here is from genome assembly GCA_964017125.1 of Flabesymbios commensalis. Taxonomy (NCBI): domain Eukaryota; kingdom Metazoa; phylum Annelida; class Polychaeta; order Terebellida; family Flabelligeridae; genus Flabesymbios; species Flabesymbios commensalis. The sequence continues at coordinate 20,538,571 of OZ024904.1, read as the reverse complement.
CGTATTTTATTTGTGATCAGCGATGAGAGGGTTAATAACGTCGTCACACATATGTTACCAATGGTTAACCTTGTTAACAGTGCTTTCCTGCTCCACCATCTCCATCTCTTGCTCCTAAAAAGTCTGCATGCCATATCATCATACCACGTTCAATATCAGGGAGTTGACTGTCCCCATTAGCCCCGTGATTGATGATTTAATGGAGGCGATAATTTTCACTTAACCCTTTAACCGCCGGTGCCGCATACATTCGGGTTCTCATTTGTTATTAGCACATTAAGTACCACATTTTAAATATGTAAACGATAAAATGTGACATCAACCAGCAAGATTTGTAAAGAGTTTACCTCCATTTTGTCAAATCTGAATAATTTTCACGCACTTGAATTTGTGGATCGCGTCAGCGAGACACAACTTCAAGTGGGTAAAAATTAAAATTGTGTAATTTAGCGGTTAAAGGGTTAAATCTACTGCTAGTACAGAAGTGGTTAAAGTCATGCGGGTATTGTGGACATCAATGGGCTTTCCACTTAGATTTGAGAACATTTATTATTATCCACAAATATCAGGTCATAGATGACCATAAATTACCTCATAGACCAGCTGCATCATGTCTCCAGTCCTGCGGGTTGTCAATGACATAATGGTGCGCATCCCATTCCATGTAAACCGGCATATAGAGGGCTAATCAAGTGGCGGATCAAGATGGGGGTCAAGTGGTCCCGATCCTCCATTTCGCAAACTAAATTTTCAAAATATTGCTAAAATATTTATTTGAATATCGGTGGTAGCCCAGCTGAAAAGACTTGAAAAAATGTGGGTTTTTTATATTCAAAGAAAAATTGCGAGAAGCGAACCAAATTGCCATCGAATCCCTCTTTTTTCTATGTTCTGGGTACGCCCTTGTAAACAAAGGATGCCTAGCATGTTTGAAAATAATACAAGACATGCTTTGTTTCTTAGCTGTGATCCACCAATATTCAGCGAAAAGCCAAATCTATCAAATCAGAACTAAGAATACATATTCGTTTCGTCATGTGCTTTAGAGTTATGTGGTGTATACTGAGACAATGGTGCGTAAATGGTTACCATTCTTAAGCCCGTTGATTATCTCTGCCAATTGACGAACTTAGGCGTACATGCTTGTGTGGTTTAATCTACGTCATTTTTTAGAATAGCGAACTATGATTAGGATTGATAAAGATCGACTATGAATTTTCTATTTACGTATCTTTTTTATGGCTCATCTAGGGTGATCTAACTGTTTAAGACGAATCATATTTGAATTATTTTCGAGCAGAGTTCCAATTTAACTCCAACATGTTCCGTGATGCTTGCATCTTACAGCAAAGTCAGCAGATACGAGATGTTCAATAAACTTGTTAAATGTTTGTTTAATAAGCGCAGTCGTTCTCGTTGATGTTGCCTCAGCGTCGCAGACGGCGGGACAACGTTCAACCAACTATCGGTCTATGCCTCATGTTTGCTGGGAAGCCAGGTCCATTCCAGCAGTAATGAGCCACAAATCAGAACCCTGCAAATCTAGGCACGTGATCAGAATGCGGACCTTGGTATGCAATGCGAAGTGCGTTGTTACTAATAATATATAGTAGATTACTTGAAGTGTAACCAGTTACTACTGTTTGTCTGCGGTCGGCAGTATAGGGGTTCATTGGAACATGGAAATCTTAATAGCAACTATCTCAGTATACTGTCATAATAATATGTTATTTTTTCCAATATATGGTGTGTCAGTGGAGTTTTAATGTTAGCACAACGCTTGTGACGTTGGCCCAACGCTAAGAAATCTTTGAGACAGCATTATCATGATTATGTGCTAGCTGGTTTGACACATCTTCAACCACCAAGTTGTGCTGGAGCTTCGCTTTACAAAGCACCCCATAAATAAACATGGCTATGTACAATGTTAACCACTGGCGGATGAGGATGGGCAAAATTGCATCTAATCATTTATCATATACATGATATATCATATATCAATACGACGATGTACATGTAATGTAGTACTACTTGCTTCTATGAATACTGTACCGAGCCAAGATAGGTGATTCATTGAGTTATATTCTGATAGCAAGATATATAAATAGGCATATGTTATTTTATGGACATCAAAAGTGATCACTGTGACCCAAAATTTGACCAGCAGCGGTTCACTGGGATGTCTTTCGGCTTACGATGCTATTGGGTGGGATGGGGCTGGAGTAGTGGTTCACTTGTAAGGATCATCCTTGATCGAGGAGCCTCAGACCACCAGGGCTAGCATTTCTAATCCTGTGTGTGGAGGGCAGTGACATCTGATTCATCCTCATCATCCGCAGTCGTTTATTCTGGCCTAGTTTAGTCTGTATGTGCACAAAAGTGGCCTAAATAAAAAACCCCTATTCTTGCATTCATTTCGTTTTCATCCGCTCATTCATTCATTCATTCATTCATTTCATTCATTCATTCATTCATTTATTCATTCATTATTTCATTCATTCATTCATTCATTCATTCATTCATTCATTCATTCATTCATTCATTCATTCATTATTTCATTCATTCATTCATTCATCCATTCATTCATTCATTTATTCATTCATTCATTCCTTCATTCATTTATTCAATTATTCATTCATTCTTTCTTTCTTTCATTCATTCATTCATTCATTTATTTATTGTGCGCTATTATTTTATGGTATATACCTTATCTGAACAACATGAACAATGACAACGAGGTTAGGATGCAGCATTTCAAGCATCTAATTTACCCCCCCCCCCCCCCCACACACACACACCTCTGGATCCGCCACTGGCATCCTTTTAATAGTAGTATCTTGTTTCCATGGCTACTGACAGTAACAATAGGTAGCGTGGGTGTCCAGTTATGATTTATTATTATGATAAGAAATGTATGTACTGTATCTGTACAATGGATGTAACAGCACTAGCTTAATACTACATGTGCAAGTACTCCCAGATCAACCGACAAAGGGCTTCTCACCCCTAAATCTCACTCAAAATATTTAGATTAAGATAATTTTAGCTTTTCTCTTTCCATTAGAAAAGTTGGGATAAAAACCTTTTTTTTGTAATGGAAATAAGAGAAAGGTAATATTATAAGTCTGAACTTTTTATCATTTCTATTAGAAAATTTCTGATAAAGCATAAGTAATCCAATGGAAAATAGAGAAAGCTATTAATATTATCCCAGTCTTAACTCTCATTCACCATGTTTACATTGTAAAAGTTCCGATAAATCTTAACTTTTCTAATGGAAATAGTATCATTGGTAAGATCTTTACTTGGATTGGTCCCTGGCCATCAATCATTTTTCTACAAATATAAATGGACTTATGGATGATAGAAACGTATTATTTTCCAAATACCAACACTGACAACGATACGTCGTTGCCATTATAAACCAATTACCAAGTCGTAATCAATCAGGTCTGATTGATCTATTGCTAGAATATCAGCTGATGCTATCAGTCTTAATAAATCACCGGGTAATTATGATAATCCATATTTGACCTGCATTATCTTATATTGCGTCTGATTCCTGATGACTGGGGGGGGGGGGGGGTTGGTGATGTCATAGCTGTCAGTAACCGATACGTCTACCCCATGAAAACGAGACATTGACCCAATGTTGTTTTAATGCTGGTCTATCGTCTATGACGCTGGTCGAACATTAAGTCAAAATTGGTTCAACGCCTCGTGTTTACAGGGACAGAATATGGGCAGAAACGTCATCTTCCATCTCCATGATCTCTGGGCAATACATTTAGAAACAGCGACAATCTTTCATACTCACATTTTCTCTCTAATTGACATCTTATGAACGATTGACAAAAGTATTCCAAAAACATTTGTATTTTCACTTCAACTTGAACGTTTCTTGCTGTGTATTGTGCTTCTGATGTATTTTAAAATAATAGCACGGTTTTATCTGCAATAAATTGTTACCTGTCAATTATTTCGAAATATTCGCTTTATGAGCAAATAATATGGAGCCGTACTAGCAACTATACATTTTATGAATCTGGAAAGGCATATTAAATCTATTATTTGTTAATATGTAGGCCCAAGTCTCTTTAAAAGTATGTGATTACTTTCCTTCCCGTGGCTATCGATTTTACTAAATTATTGATCAACACTTACAGTTATGATGTTCTATTTTAAATAATACGCATTGAAGTATCCTTGCATATGATATATTTAATTGTAAATGGGGGGGGGGGGTACGAAAGAAATTCGGCTTAGTTGTAACCCGTATAACATATGATAGCTCAAGTTTACAGCATATAGTTTTCTTTCGACGCTTTATTATCGCCTAAAACGTGCTGATTCCTTGGTGCCAGTGATCAACCGTTTAAGCGCAAGATTAAACCAGCTGTATTGTTTGTTTGAACTACGTTGGTGTTAGAATCATCTTCTTTGTGAGACTTGACTCGTGTGGCTGAGAATCACATCACGTGATTCCAAGCTTTCTCGGGATATTTGTCTAAATAATAGAGCTCCCCCAAACGAAATGAATGGGCTTTTAGACCACCTTTGTGCACCTATAGGCTAAACTGGGCCAGGAGAACCTCCTGAGGATGGCGAGATGAATGCGATGACACTGCCTTCTAAACACAGGATTCGAAATTTTATCCCTGACAGTCTGAGGCCGAGCACGCTACGCTTCGGTCACGGAGGCTCCCCCACGATATTGAATCTTTGTGAGTGAGCGGGGAAGAAACATTTTGTTTATTTGAAACTTGAAGGCCAGAGTGGGGCTCGAACCCGCGATCTCCGACTTTCCAAACAGGTAGCTTTAACACTGCACCAGGGGCCCCGCCCTTCCCCCGAACGAAAATCCTACAGTAACATCCGTCTACCAACTATCCGTGTTCACAGTGTTGTAGATCAGCCCAAGGCCGCTACCCTGGAAACACGAGACGTTGACCCAATGCTGGTTCAATGTTAGGCCACCGCATAGACGGTGGGCCAACATTAATCCAGCATTGGCTCAACGTCTCGCTTCTCCCGGATGAATATACCGAGAATAAACCAGACATCAGCTCAAGGATGCCTAGCTGTGAACGAGCCCACACTGTAAAGGTGTGGGTCATGAATTGCTGTATTCGTTAAACACGGGAAAATCGGCGTTTTTCAACATGGCGGTGACTGAAAAAGATCTCGACCCCAAAGTACGAGAAATGACCATAACTTTTAATGACGTTGCGACAGAAGAGCCGAGCATGCGATCATGTAGCTGAAATGTTACTGATTCTAATCAACCTATTGTCGACGTGAATAATGGAGGCCATATCTTTGATATGACCGTCCAAAGAAAAATCTTACCATTTTGTATTAGCGCAATCTGCGGCTGAAACCTTCAGTTTCAATATTTCAGCCACGTTGGGGCTAAATGATGTCCGCCTAACTTCTCGTCATTGTCTGTATAACGGCTCTTCAACTCTCATAGCGATTAACAACCACTTGACCTGCAGCCAATGACCAATACTGGTTTAATGTTGGGCCAGCGTCGTAGGGAGTGGACCAACGGTGAACCAACGTAGTGTGAAAGTTTGCTGTGTGGCCTCCTTGTGCAGTAAATTACTTAGCGGTGCAATTACTGTCTGTCAGTTCTTCTTATCTGTCAACGAATCGCGCTCACTGACCATAAATACTTAACATTGTAGGAATTGAAACGTACCTACTTTACCTAATGCTACCTACTTTTATAACCAAAACCTACTTTAACTATTTTTTCGCCCAAAACACCTACTTTTACCTGATTTATTCTACTTTTTAAATAAAGTGTTTCGTGAGAAAAAGGAATAAATGTTTTTCTGTGAAATCTATATTTTTGGAACCACTGCCTCACTGCTGTCTGTCTTACCACAACAGCGCAGTTGTCATTCTGTGAGACATAATGATTATACAGGGCACCATCAGAGCTCGGGGTAACACTCAAACAATGTGGTCACTTTTTTGTTTAAGGTATATACATTTTACACAATTTCAAAACATGCATACTCTGGAATGGTATGGACATTTATAACTCGTGAGTATCAAAATTACAGTTATCATAGTTTTCTTTTTAAATACCTACTTCTGTCCCACTTTTTTATAAACAAAACAATCTACTTTTGTTTCTCACATGGTACCATTGTAATGCCTGTATCTTGTCTATCATTACGTTGTGAATTATCGTTAGTAGTTTCTATAACGTATTCATAATATGATTTACTCTATTACCTCTAGAGGACTGATGTGGACCGAAGTAATTTGACACTTTTTTATTATTACTTTTGTTTAGCAAACTTTTTAAATTGAAATATGTCAAATCTTTCTGAAGACAAGATTATCTCTTGATGTCCCGAGCTCGGACCACCAGCAAACATATTAGTCTTGTCTTCGAAGGCTACTTAAATGTGCGCCAATAAAATACGTTGTGCCCTAGTATTCACAAATCCAAGTAATAGCATCTTCCCCACATAAAGCTGGACTCCGCGAGGCCTCGCGAAGTCAAGCCTTGCTGTGGGGAAGATGATTAACAGTAACTTGTAAGTTGTGGTTCGCGGTGACAGTAGTAGTAGACTGTCTAGCACATTTTTGTATCGGCATATTTGTTTAATCATGGGTGTTGCGTCGTATAATGAAGACAAGTGATGAGTTAGTGGACGAGTATTATTAGATTATCGATTTTCAGGCACTTCAAATGACAAATTGATGACGTGAAATGTGAAGTACCAAACTGAATGGTACGTACACCCACACAACCATGTCTACATACCTGCATACAGAGTCAATTATCAAGTGTTTACACAATCATGTACTTGGAACACTCCCTTAACTTATAGGTAATAATCATGTTTGGTTACCGCTAATTTAGCTCTGTGTGTGTTAGCAGTATTTTACTACGTTGACCCTTTAACCCTTTAACCGCCGGTGCCGAATATATTGGGTTTTACACTCGATTATTACTACATTCAGTACAGACTTTTAAGCCATAATGTGACATCTATCAGCACGATTTGAAAAGAGTTGACCTCCATTTTGTCTGAATAATTTTCACTCACTTGAAGTTGTGGATCGCGTCAGCGAGACACAACATCAAGTGAGTGAAAATTCAAATTGAATAATTTGGCGGTTAAATGGTTAACCCTGTGAGTGTGAGTAATGAGGCTGAGGCAAGGCAAAGTCTTTAAAAACATTTGTGTAGCCAGTATTTAGGAGCAAAATATGTCTTAAATTTGTGCTATTGAGATGCAATATTACCTAAATCTCACAAATCAAAGTAATTATCAGTGACTAGTTTATGATCGCTTTAGCGATACACAAATTCAAGTGACTGAAAATTTAAGTGAATAATAATTGGCAGCTCTAATATCTGAATATAGAGCCTATACTGGTTAAGCGCCAATTACCATGATTACAACTGGACTCGTTTTTAATCTTGTTAGTAATAATTCAATTATATTGCCTTTTGAATCGTTTTTTCCGATCAGCATGGTTTAAAAATACTTTGATACTTTGATAATTTGAATAATTTCAAGTGAGTAAACATTAGTAAACTTTAGATAACCTGGTGGTTAAGGGGTTACGTGTTATAATAAAGTAATGCTACAATAAGGTGGCTTTATATGGTGATTGAAAACATGATCACTCCCAATGGAGTCGGTAGCAGATCGAGAGAGTGAACTTCAGCCATTCAGAAATATAAAGAAAAAATTATGTTATTGTAACGATGTCTTTAGAACTGAGACGCAGTTTGTTTAATCACAAAACCTCATACCCGCTTGCTACACCAAATAATGGTCATTCATATTGCAGTCTGGCTGTTACGTAGCCTACTGGGTTCGAATCCTGTGCCTGTGGCAATAATATTTTTTCGCAACCTTATTACGAATAATGACTTTCAAAATATATATAGTGAAAGGTGGAATTTGGATGTACAATTGAATTCACGTTTTAGGGCTTCGTACTACAGAGTTAAATAGGTGGGTCGTGACCACTACGCGGGTGCTAAAGTATACCTCTTGAAACAGGGGAAATCTACCCATTACGTCATAAGGCCGTAAAGCTACCGCTAAAGCTGAGCAGACTATCTCGGGAAGTATACCAAGCTGCTTTAAGCGTATGTCGTCAGGAATATATACACAGAAAAAAATAATCTTAAAGGTTATTTACTGTGTGGTAAATCAAGAACAAACCAAGAACTTTATATAAAGGTATTGGGTAAAGTATAGAAAAAGATTCCACGTACACTAAAGCCTAAACTCCATTACTCTAATTGGATGCGCTTGTAAATTAGTTGTAATCGCTAAGTAACTTAGCAAAAATATGTAATTTACAATCAGATTGTACTTTAATCCTGTATAGCGAAATTAAAAAGTCAAGGCGTTGATCAAATTGCGGTTTAATGTTGGGCCGGCGTCGCGGACGGTGGACCAATATTAAACCAGCATTGGGTCAAGGCCTCGTGTAATGCTGGTCAGCAGCTGTAACGTTACAGGTTTAGATCACATAAACAGCCATTGATTTAAATTAATATACAGCATGTAATATTTATCTATTTATGATGATCATTTCCGAGTCATATTTTCGAACTCGGACATTGACCCAAAAATTTAAATATCTTGACACATTCACCATTTTATTAACCATCATTTTACGAATTATTTCCTTATTCCAGTTATAGTTATAGCTCACTTGATGAAAAATACCCGCCACTGGGCAAATTTGTCCACAACAGGAGTTTTGAATTTCAGCGCTTAATTTTTATTTTTTTTCATATTCTTTCAGACTGAGGGTTTCACCCCCCCCCCCCCCCCCCGGCGGAAATACTGCACAGCGATATAATACCCGGATATGTCCCATTAATCCAGGGACGCACGTGTGTACATGTATGTCACTGACGCTACTGTGTCCAAATATATTTACCGTAGAAAAAAGTAAGGAACACGAAAAATGTTTTCTTTATTTTGCCTCCGAGCCAGAAATGGTGACACCAGATTGTGTTTACAACCTGTAAGCTAGTTGTGACGTGGGAAGATGTAAGAAGATGTACGTAACATATCTGGTAACATCTGTGCCCTCCCGCCCTCAAAACACCACAGGGTGATCCAATGCTGGTTTAATGCTGGCCGAGCATTGGGTCTGGACAGTACAAACACTGTCGACTACAGTGTGTGCTTTGCTGTGTGTACAGGTAGTTTGCCGTGTTTACTGGCATTAGAGAAGCTTACTATGTATTATGACGGGTGAAGTTAGTGGTGCATTCAATCTGAATAGAAACTGTTACTCTATGTATATACAGTTATTATGTGTGAAAATACGCCTATGTGCGTGTGGGCAACAACTGGCCAATTGGACACCCACAGCACAGGTCAACGGCTTTGAATTTTGCTGGCAAACTGCCTGAGTTGAATGCTGTGACGCAGCTTTAAGTTTGTCTGGACATGGCCTGTAGTGAGTACCGCTGTAATACCCACTATCGGGAATGGCAGTGTTCATAACACTATGTGTAACCAGTACTAGCAGGTTATTATGAGTATCTGGATCGCTGAACACTGGGTTTAGTACACAGTTATATTGTTAATAAGGGATCTGCCACACTGACTCCTGGCAATATGGGAGCTGTGAAGCTACAACATGTGGATGACCAATCTGAATGGATTGAACCGCTATTCTTCAACGTGAGTAACCGACTCCTCCAATAAGAATACACGAGAATCTCACCCAATGCTGGTTTGATGTTGGGCCAGCGTCGTAGACGCTGGCCCAACATCAAACCAGCATTAGGTCAACGTCTCGTGTCACTCTGTGCAGTATTCAACTTATTTTTCTCACGGTAATTATCAGTAGGCCCTAATCATTGTGAAGGGTGATGCTTATAATACTAGACCTGTATTTACCCCCCTCTCCCTTCACCCTCTCCACTAATTATCTATGAAACGTCATAATAATGTGAATCATTGTATGACCTGGATAGAATAATTAACTAACTGTTATTTATTTTTTAGCCAATGCAGACAATGAAATGTCACATTGCCATCTTCTTTATAAACACTAAGCGTGACCGCTGACCGACAGTCAAAGCTCTATTTATTCTTGCTGATGGGATAAATCACATTATGAAAAACCCTTTTCGTCTCCTTGGATATGAAAGGGTGTATCTGCCACTTTACAACGTGGCATATACACCCTTTCATATCCAAGGGGACGTTTTATATTTGTAGAAATATTATTGAAGATCAGCTCTGGTATTTTTGCAGCCATGCCATTTTTGCAGCCATGCCATGAAGGTGTTCACACTAATGTCAAGTACATTTTTACGTTTTTTTGGGACAAAATTTCGTTTATTTATTATCATGATTATCGTTCCATTATAAAAATCGATACATCTTAATGGTGTTTAATCATGTTAATAATCAGTTGGTGAAATGTCATGACTAAGTAAGTCAAGATACTTAATCACACCTCAATATCCCCGTTGGTGACACATGAGAGCGTGTGTCATACAGATGCATAATTTGACTGACCAGCGAACCATATCCCTTTTACTACTCATTGTATGGTACATGTATCACTACTACAAAGAGTGAATGAGCAATACGTATGATTGTATACGTTTGAAATGAAGTTTGGAGTATAATTAAATGAATCACCGTAACACTAGGCATATCATCATGGTCAATATATTTGTATATATAGGCCTACATAAAAGTAGGGTCTTCTGCACAAATTGCATAGTGCAGCTCTATGTTTTCATTTATTCAAAGCTGGAATTGCCCACTCATTTTCCAGCTTTAAATTGATGAAAATACTCTTACCGTATGTTAAGAACAATAATTAATGGTAAATCCACAAATCTTGCAGAATTATAAATAAATACATATATCATATATACGCCAGATTATAACATCGTCGTCGTTCGGATATTAAATCGTTGCATAAGCATGTATAAAGTGGCTTATTTAACATTTTGATCCACAAGTGACGCAAAGCCGGATATCAAACATGTTACCTAATAATAATGAGCGATAATGACATGATAACATTAAATAATTATGAAATTATATACTTACTTATCAATATAATTGGCATTCATTCTTGTCATTTAGTGTAATTTAAGTCTAGTGTAAAACTGCAATCATGTCGACAGTAGACGAGGAGATTGAGTGGAAGAACATACCTTCATTTCATAACCCTTTAAGCACACGTGTCGCGTATTTTCAACTGAATTAATTTCATTGAAATGTTATAATCCATCGTAATAATAATCCATCGTAATAATCCATCGTAATAATCCATCGTACTGAGCTTCCATATAAAAAGCCCCTATTTACTACTCTTTGGTATATTATAATATCTGGACATTTACATCTGATCATTTCAAAGTCCGGGGTTCGGTTCCCGGTCTCGGCGGTTTGAAAGAAACAAAATTGTTTCTTCCCCATCCACGTGTGAAAGTTAGTATTGTGGGGAGCCTCCGTGACCGAGAGGTAGCGTGCTCGGCCTCAGACCGCCAGGGCTCGAATTTCGAATCCTGTGTCTGGAGGACAGTGTCATCTCAATCATCTCACCATCCTCAGGAGGTTCTCCTGGCCCAGTTTAGCCTATATGTGCACAAAGGTGGCCTAAAGCCCGATTCATTTCATTTCATTTTTATCTGATCATTTATCTGGGTATTTCCCTTTAAAGCGCTGAAATACATTGGCATGAAACCTTGGAGACCAAAGAGTTATATTCAATTTGAATTCATTATAAATGTCATAGTTAGCTCTTTCCGCTTCGTTTGAATACATATTTTATGGTCATTAAATATGTTTACTCTTAGAGTGCGGGGATCCACTTTAGACGTCATAATCTGCATCTACAGACATATAAAGTCGATCCCCGCGTTGTAAGGTTTGACATATTTGTACGGTTAAAGTTATATATTGGCTCAGGTAATCTTTATGATGCAAAATTTTGCAGACAAAATAGTGAATAGGCCTAGTTATTTTATTTTTATAACTACCTTTGTTCACTGTGCACTTTTTGATGTAGGCCTACATGAAAATATAATATATTCACATAATGCCTGACTAGCACTCCAGCATATGCCCATGATAACATTATAATACAGTATCATCTGAAATCTAATGTCCCAGTCTAACAAGGAGTGCTATTGACATCTAACATATGACCCAGGCTTTGTCAATAACACAACACTATACCCTGTGTTATTTCCCATTGTGTGCGTTATGAATATGGTGTGAGTGCTTTGTTTCGTGTGTGTTGCTCAATCGTCTGTTAACTGTTTGCCTTTTAAAGTTGCATGTCAACGTTGTTCTTTGTTGTTGTATTTTTATGTTCTGTATTAATACACCATTTGTGTAACTTTCTATTTTTCATTCTCAGTTTCACCACTCCATGAAAAACCTAAAAGTAAAATACATCCCTGATGATGATTTTGAACACTACTTTATTTGATAAATTTCAAATTCACCCCATTTCTCAGCAAACACGAGGCGTTATACACACGTTGGTTTAATGTTGGGCCACCGTCTGCGACGATGGCCCAACATTAAACCAACGTGTGTTTAGCGTTTTGTGTTTGTTTGGATATATCTCATATGGACTCCTTATCATACACACCATTGTTGAATGTATTTATTTATGCTCGTGACATTGTACTGCTACTGGAGCAAATGTCAACGCTGAATCAACGTCTTTGAGCTTGGTCCAGAGTTCACATATCATCCAGCAACGTCGAATAAATTATCAACAAAGAAAATTGCTTATTTGTCGTTTTGACCACGAATTAATCTAATTTGAATTATGCATAATTAATTTAAACGTTACAATGATGTCACACATATATTTTACTATTTGTTTATCTTTGAATACTTTATCATGTTTATCACATATATTTATCAATGAGTTGCTCACTATTTTTACATTCATTTTAATATACTTTTCATTTAATTTAATTAAATGTTTAGCTTCATTATATGTTACCATGTTTTATGATTATATTTATTCTACAACATCTCATGATCGTGTTATTCTCTTGAATAAATGCTATTGTGCTCTGATTCAGATTGTGCTCTGACTCTGATTCCTGACGAACAAAATATTTTTTTTGAATTTCAACAAACATGACAAATGTAAATTTAATAACAATCGCTTTTACAATCGTTGAAAAAGTTTTCAATCAAGAGTAAATTTATTTGTTTGAAATCAATATTTCTAATTCAATTTTTAATATTAAGTAATTAAATAATTAGTTTACTAGTAATTACTGTCATTCTCAGGTTTTGTAATGTAATACGTGAGTGATTTTGAAGGAGACTAAACTCAATCATGAGATGTTGTAAAGCACATGTTGTCTCGATTGACCTTTTTATGTCCACAATATCTATAGAGTGATCTCAAATTGCAGTTAAATAATACACTTACTTTTTTTCGTGAAATAAATCATTTTGCATCTATATTTCGTGACTAGCAAGAAATTCTAAAAAAAAGTTGTGTTAGTATTTTACAATAGTTTGCACAAGGAGCATAAAGAGCTCAGTAATAATTAGTATATTAGCCCTTTGCCTCCTGGAGACGGATATGCTATATGCGTCACCTGACATCAACTTCAAATGGCTGAAAATTACGTATACTGTTATAGGCATATGTGTACAATTTGAATACAAAATATATGGCAATATAACACAATTTAGGCCAATTGCTCAGGCAATTTTTTTTGTTTGGACTGTGGGCGTGATTAGCGCTTTAATGGATTTAACCCTTTAAGCCCTCACGATGCATTAAAGCATCATTTTACATCCCTGAAAACACACTTAATTTTCATACAACTAGAGGGTTTTTAATGAAAATTTCCATGAAACTGGTTTACTAATACATGGTAATTTTCTTTAATTTTTCACTCACTTCTAATCATCTTCATCCACTACAAGTCGAGAATTGCGACAGCAATTCGCGGCTTGTAGTGGATGAAGATGACAACGGTAAATTCAGGCCTGAAAGGGTTAAGATAACTAGGCCTTCTCCTTAAAATCAAGTAGTTCATCGCCTCAGTTTGATATATATATATTGCACTTCAGCATTCTAAAAAAAGTGAATAAAACTATGGATGAATTCTCAATAAAGGCAAGGGTTAAACTGTTAAATCTTCTGCTCGTAGATTTATTATATGATGAATCAGCATAAATTCAAATGTATCATTCAAGAAAAGGTAAATATTCCGCAGAAATAATTGTACAACAAGGACTTAAAGGGTCAAGCGAGCTTACCAGCAAACACGAAGCATTGATCCAATGTTGGTTTAATGCTGGCCCAACGTCTACGACGCTGGACAAACATGAAACCGACATTGGTTGAACGTCTCGTGTTTGCAGGTTTATTTTTTGTTTGTGTTTTCACATAGTTTCTGTGTGATCTACACGCTATTTACGGTTTGAGTCACACAGCAGTTGTTGCAGCTGCTATGTTAACCCCTGTCCTGCTGAATTGCTTTCTTGTATTTTTCATTCATTTGAAGCTGAATGAATGAAAAATTATCTTAATTTGTAAAAAATATATAACTCTAAAAATGAATTATTTGATGCATTGGGCATCTACCACAGATACTTTTTACAATTTCAGTGGATTTTTCGTTTGAAATCGGCTTGAGATAGTATACATAATTATACGGCCCCAGCAGCACAAGGGTTAAAAACTCACGTTAGCTCAATGGATTGTGGACCAAGTGTTTGTTGGTACAGCATTGAGCCGGCGCTGTCCAGCAGACTCGTGAAACTGATCCAATGGCGGTCCTATTCTGGCCCAACGTCTGCCAACATTAACCCTTCAAAGCCTGAATTGATCATTGTAATCTTCATCCATTACAAGTCGCGAATTGCTGTCGCAATTCTCGACTTTTAGTGGATGAAGATGACCTAATGTGGGTGGCAAATGAAAACAAAATGTATGTTATTACTAAACAGTTCCATGAAAATTTTCGTTCCAAAACCAAGAAAATTTTCGAATTTTCTTAGAAAAATTAAGTAATTATTCTGAAATACAAAATGATGCTTCAATGCATCTTGAGGGTTTCAACTCAAGGGCATTACACCGCTATTGGATCAACACATGGCGTTTGCTGGCCGAACCTCTTTGTGTTTTGTGTAGTTAGCTGACTGTTATGTACCACACCTGTATGTAGGTGATGCTGATTGGAGACAGCGGTGTAGGAAAAACCTGCCTCCTTGTCCGCTTCAAAGACAATGCCTTTCTTTCTGGAAGTTTCATCTCCACTGTCGGTATAGACTTTAGGGTGAGTGAGACTTTTAATACGCTGGTGGCGGATACACAGTCCCAATGTTGGTCTAAGCTGGGCCAGCGTCGTAGACGCTGGCCCAACATTAAACCAGCATTGGTTAAACGTCTCGTTAGTTTGGTTGGTTGTGGGTTGGTTTTACTCGTCAAACGTCTCAGTGCGACCGACGGTTTTAAACGAACTGTTTTTTTCACAGCAAAAATATTGGCGGTAATTGATCAAATGTGCAGGTGATGATATAAAATAAAGCAACATCTGTAAATTTTAAACGGTTTATTTTCAAAAAATTTTCAGTGTCAGCAATGTCATCATCAAATGCATGAAAACTGTCAATGAGTAATGCCTGTGTCGCATGAATCATAAGGCACATTTGTGATGAAATTTATTCAAGAGAAAAATGGACCCAATCCATTAAAAAAAGATTCTCTGAACTTTAATTTGATCTAAAAATGTCTATATAAGTATTTTATAGAATCGTGTTGTTTTCATTCAATTGAGTGGAGAATTGTGAGATCAATTCACTCAAGATGAATGAAAATGAAATAATTCCCTGGTATGGGTGTTCTGTACTGTATGGGATTGCAAACCTCTCACTCTGACAGCTATATTTCCGACAAAAGAGGTGAGATACTTGCGTCAATACAAAAAACGGAACATTTATTCGAATGGCAAAACATCTAGTCTGATAATTCCGCCCAACCACATACTATGATCGTCCCTTCTCACGCGAACATCCCGTTCTTCGCACAAAACACTGTGTCATTTGAATTTCCCAATTTATTGTGCTTACTTACATTGTGCCTACTCGTAAGCAAGCACACCACGGTTCCTGGTGAAAACGGTATGATTAATATTTTATCCAACATAATAAAATTGAATTCTGCGTAGCATGATATATATTTTTAACAGTTGATATCAACTGAAATTTGCTACAAACTCGATAGAAATTAGCCACACGCTCGAAACAAGTTGCGTTGAGTTCGTATCTGAGTGTCCATTATCATGTTTATGCCAAGTGCTGAAAAATATATACTAAGAATTTAAATCATGTACGATCCCAACAAGCACGACACATTCAACCACTGTTGGTTTAATGTGATTTGGGCCACCTTCTACGACGCTGGCCCAACATTAAACCAACACTGGTTGAATAGGTCCTGTTTGTTGGGATAGAAGCGGTAAATTTTAGAATAAAATCATCTCTATTTGTTCATAAGACGCATTAAATTGATTTAGTTATATCGATCATGCCCGCCCACTATGTACATACTAGTATAAGTATAGGCTACAGCTGATATAATATAACATGATGATTATCTATATTACTACTAGTATATTAAGATCCCAGCAAACACGCGACATTGACGGACACAATGTTGGGTTATTGTTGGCCCACCGTCTTCGACGCTGGCCTTTTATTATCCCAACATTGAGTAAAAGTCTTGTGTTTGTTGGGATACAGCTGAGAGCTGTTGTAAAAAAAATATATATATTTACCCACCTGAAGATGTTTCTCGCTACCGCGATCCACAACTTCAAGTGGGTAAAAATGACTTCCATAATTATATATATACAATTCGAATCAAAGCATATGCCAATGAAATTTTCGGTTACTTGAAGCTGTGTCTCGCTGGCGCGATCCAAATTTGCTTGTTTCAGTGACAACATTGGAATGTTTAATCTACATAATTAGCACTATAAATGTTAAAAGTGTTCCTTATTTTCTGTAATATATATCTACCCTTATCTGCTTATATGTATGAAGGGAAACGGGGGATTATTTTACTTCATAATGTACAGTTTATATTGCATGCTGAAGTGGTCACGCATAATTCATCAGTGATTGAAGAAGTACAGTTTTGTTTTACAAATGAACATACTGTACATAACAGAGAACAGAGAAGCTTTACAAATACATGGGTGGTACATTTATGTTTATGCCTTACGGGATGTGATAAAAAGCAAATGTCGAAAAAGATCGTTTTAAGTTGTAGATGTTGATTTAGCTTGCAGCATGACATGGGCTGTGATTTTAGTCATTAATTGCCAGATTGAATCTATTAATATTCCAATCCTCATCCACCCCTAGCCGTGATCGAATTGCTAGCGCAATTCTCGACTTACAGTGGACAAACATGACTTGAAGTGGATAACAAGTTAAATTATTGCTAAATATTTTTTAAACTGCTTTATAAAAATTGTCGTCCTAAAACATGTAAAATGTAAAGTTGTAGAAAACTAAGTGAGTTTGCACGGATGCAAAACGATGATTTAAGTCATCATAACCCAGTGATAACCGTTAATAGTGGGAGGTAATCTTAACGTAATGATCTTTGTCAAATGACAGGTTATGATAACGCTGTTAATAAGTAGGCTGCATATCCTTCAGGTACGCTTGTTTTGTGTTGCTATAAATTATAATGTTTTATATATAATTGTAAGGCTAAAATGAAAACATTATATATAATTATGTGTATACGTGCTATATGCGATGTAGACTGCTCACGTAGCATACTACCAGGTGCATTTTAAACATCAATAGCTATACAATGAACAAATTCAATAGCACCAGGGCCGTCAATCTTCCTGTATCAATTCTATTGATAACCAGCAGAAATGCGAACTATAAATAAAGTCCTAATAAATTATGACGATTCTTTATGAATTAATAATATGATTGTTGATGGTTTATTCAACCTAATATCGGGGATATGATTATAAAAGGTCAGTACATTAACGTTGATAATTAAACAAATATTATTTGACCAATGTTACTTTTTGTCATAATCTGATAATCACTAAAGTATAGATTGACATATTTTCACAAATAAAAAATCTCTTGTGAAAACCTCGCGGAGATCGCTGTATAATATATGTAGTGATATATGCGAGTGTAAGGAATGATCATTATATCCCAGCAAACACCAAGCATTGACCCAATGCTGAATTAGTGTTGGACCACTGTCTGCGACGCTAGCCGAACATTATCCCTACACTGGGTGCATGTATCGCGTTTGCTGGGGGTGATAGTATTTCACACTCAGTATTCCATTCAGCTCGTACTTCATGACCTCGTCTTCCCTGTGTTAACGACACTCTCTTAAAGGGAATCACCACTCTCACACATTATCGGACTGATAATTTAGAGTCAACGTATATATTGGGAGTGTCTTGAACAAAGGTGTTGAACAACATTATGACTATTCCCTATATATTATGTTTTTTTATAGTCAACTGCATAATTGTGGTATTTTACTGTGCTCATGAGCGTATTTAGGACTCGATTTTTTAAAAATAAAAATTAAGTCTTGAAAATGAAAAAAACAACCCTCACCTGAGGAAATCTAAAATATTTCAGCTTCTGGGGGCTTTGAGCTGATCCCATTCCGCCTGCTGTTTGGCCTCCCCCTCAATCTTTTCCTAGGTACGCCTCTGACTGTTCATTCCAAACAAACACAAGACCAGATTTTCACCCGATGTTGGCTTAATGCTGGGCCGACGAGACACCGTGGACCAACATTAATTAGACATTGAACTTTTTGTACATAGATAATATAGGGAATAAGATAAGTTTTTGCATTTTTCAGCCAGTCACCGAAATCGTATTTTTACCTTGTTCATATTGTTAAAAAAATTCTGCGTGCAAATAAATGTTAAGTCTTTGAGATACTAGGTAACAGACACATAATATTTTTATTAACCCTTTAACCGCCAAATTATTCAATTTGAATTTTCATCCACTTCAAGTGAGTGATAATTATTCAGATTTGACAAAATGGAGGTCAACTCTTTTCAAATCTTGCTGGTTGATGTCACATTTTATCTTTAACATTTTCAAAATGTGGTAGTTGATGTGCTAATAAAAATGAAAACCCAAATATATGCGGCACCGGCGGTTAAAGGGTTAATAATTTGTTCAATAATGTAATATAAGAGCTGATAGTCATCGCAGAGGGACCTCAATATTCTGCGTGAAAAATGACTCCCCATGTCTAAGGTTGCAAACTAATTTATATCACATTCACGTCAAGTGTCAAAGAAAATGTCACAACTGCTTATGAATCAATGAAAGATCAAGCTGGTTTAACGTTGGGCCAACGTCTTTTCCATTTGGCAATATTAAAGCAGTGTCCCCGGGAAACGCCAGACGTTGAACCAATGTTCTTCAATTGCCGGCCCACCGCCAGCGACGCTGGGCTAACCTTAAAACAGTATTTTGTTGCCAGTTGGTGGATAACGGATTAGATATCAGATTTTGAGTATTGAGAACGCCGTGCGTGAGTCACTGGACAAACAATGAAAATTAAGCCAAACCGATATCTCCATTGTATTCCCCGCGTACACGAGAAGCTGCCTCAATGCGTGTGCGACACTGGCCCAACATTGGTGCTCCAATATTAATGCAACTTTTCGTGCTTGCTAGGTTCCTAGCTGGTCTCAACCTTCTCAAATCTTATCATGTCTTTAGACGTGCTTAGCACTTAAAAGGTTAAGTTATTGTTGCCATAATGCCGAGCTCAAAAAGTGATAACTTTGTTGGATGGTGTGTGTACATAAAACACTTTGATTAACTCTCATTTTTATTTCGTTAGCTGATGGCACTCTGTATAGCAGCCGTGCCAAGCCAAAAGGCAGTATCTGCTTACTTTACGAGTAAAGAGATATTGCCTTTTGTTTTTTTCAGAGCAGTTAAACAGCAGCAACAGTTCTGGTAGTATTGATATTAGCCCCAGTAAGCAAGCAACAACATATTACGTTGAGTGTGTGGTGGTTGGCTGATGGTACACCGTCTGTGACATAATGAAATTAATTCAATGGGGTTTGAGGCCAACTTTGTGCACATGTAGGCTAAACTGGGCCAGGAAAACCTCCTGAGGATGATGAGATGAATGAGATGACACTGCTCTCCAGACACAGAATTCGAAATCCGAGCCCTGGCGGTCTGAGGTCGAGCACGCTACCTCTCGGCCACGATTCGATTCTTTGAAACTTGAATGCCAGAGCGGGATTTGAGCCCGCGATCTCCGACTTTCCAAGAAGGCAGCTTTAACCACTGCACGCTGGTCGAACATTGAACCAGCACCAGACCAATTCCCCTGCTTTCTGGGCTGTGATTTCTGAAGTTTGGAAGTGTAGTAGTGTAATTTCACTGGAAGATGCAAAATCGCCATGTCCTGTACATGTACATGATGTAGCCATGCCCTCTTAGCACTCGCTCGGTATGACCCTTTACCTGGTAGTGGCGTCATTGAGGCTCATTTTGAGTTACCGCACTTCTATATTTTATACAATTTGTAAAATAATATTTTAATTGTGAATTGCTACCGCGATTCACATTTTCTGGTAGGTATAGAATTAAATACAATACACTGTGAGGATAATCAGGATTGTGCGACTGTGCGTTTATATACAATTAGGACAACGTTCACGAAGCTCGAGACATCAATCACATTACCTCACTATGTATTTAGCACAGTGTGACGTTTTCTGTGATAAAACATTTTCTCACATCGTGTTTAAACATATCGTTTACATTTTAAATCGGTAAATCAACTGTATTATCTGATTCACGATAAAAAATGAATTATAAAATAATGTAAATTGGTTTTCTACTAGTGCTTGCATGAAACACAAACCAATAGTTTCAAGATTTAATGACTAAAGTAAAAAATACTACAATAACGATGAAAGGACTCGATTGGAAATGACGCAATTTGCAGCTTTAAATGATTTGTTTATATGGTGCAGTTGTTGTTCTGATCAGATGTACTGAATTCATCGACCACCTGCAGCTGAACCAGTTAGTAGAAAACGCTGGCGTCACAACAACTTCAGATACATTGAAACAGTGTTTGGCCAACATCTCTCGTTGTCTGTCGGTGTTGATTGGCACCATAACATTATCTCAAATATAACATTCACTTAGCAATTGCTTGAAAAATTCCAAACACACATGAGACGTTGATCCGATGTAGTTTAAATACTGGTCCAGCGTCACAGACAGTGACCCAGTATTAAAACAACATCGGATCAACGTCTCGCGTTTGCTGGGATAGTAATTAAAAGATTTTAGCAAAGTGGCGAAAATACATTCGGATTAAAATGAGGTTATTGTAAAAACATAAGTGTATGTTTATGTTTAGCTATAATGAATGAAGACGACTCAATTAATCTGTTAATATAACTAGTATGTTTTAACAGTTACAAAATAGAATAGTTTTTGCTAAATTCCCCAGGGGATTTATTTTTGCAATATGATATTTTGTTTGTAAAGCGTATCGTGAACAGTTTCATATTGGGGTCAATGACACTGATCTATATAACTCCTGTCATTTTCCCTATATGCCACACACTGACGTGTGGCCATTTTTAACCCTTTAAGCCCTCACGATGCATTAAAGCATCATTTTACATCCATGAAAACACACTTAATTTTCCTACAATCAAGGGTTTTAGAACGAAAATTTCCAATTAACTGGTTTACCAAAACCGTCTGCAAATCAAAACTGTCAAATAAACTAAGTATTTTGTATTATGTTAACACTTGTGCTACTGAGTTGTTTCAGTCTATTTTTTATGCATTTGTGCTGGAATTGCTAACTCAGTTTCCAGTTTTAAATTACGAAAAATATTTCTTTTTAAGAAAAATATTTTGTATTCATTTAAATATTTTTTATATTTCAAAATATGGTTTTGATATTTTAATTTACCTGGCATATTTACTGCAAAGCAGAACTCTCAACCCAGCATACATTATACGTTGAATCAATGCTGGGTTATTGATGAACCACACCGTCCTCGACGCAGGCCAAAAATAAACCACCATTGTTTCAGCATCCTGTGTTTCTGGGAAATAAGTAGGCCTACTGTCTACTATATCAAGCTGGTGTTATTACCAACAAGAATACCCCTGACATTCGTACTGTGTTGACCCTCTGTATTCTAAATAAGCTGAACATGCCTGCACACTAGCATGCCTATAAGAAACAAGGTTCTTCATGTTTATTTGCTGCATGGTTAGTGAAATCGTGACGGATTTCGTAAAATCGTAAATATCAAGGTTGCAAAAACGACCAAAAACTGGGGATCATTTTTCTCATGTTGCTGTCAGTTATATTTATCGGGTTTTTAGTAAGCCAACACTATTTGTCACTTTCCGTGATGCTGTGTCGGTCACCTGAGTGCTTTGCTAGCAGCAGATGGGCCTAATTTCTTATTTAAAAAAACTGCTTGTCAATCATGAGAACATGCAAATCCCGCTGGCCATTTCCTAAAGGTGTTCTGAACGCTGCTGCACTCTATGAGGAAGGAAATAAAGAAATAGTGCCGTGCAAAACCAAAATGCAGAAACTGCTTACTTTTCAAGTAAGCAGTTACTGCATTTTGTCTTTGCAGAGCAGTATTGTGTTTAATTTCTAGACAGGATGTACAGATCCCCGTACCTCTAGGCGTGTACAGCTATAGAATTACACCTGATTACATAGTAAATATCATGCTTCTGCCCTTCCAACGTTGCGACATTGTTTCGATGTTTGTGTCAATGGGCAAATTACTAAATACCCTCACATGCTTCACTTGACTCATGTGTAAATGAGTAAGACAGAGATGGCAATGTGTACGAGAAATTTGATATGCGCCGAAATGGCTGCAGAACTGTATGCTATCCGTGGAGTTGAAATGGCACACGAATGAACAGGTCCGATGGCGTAAACGCTAAAGTCAGCTGATAAAATTTTTAGACTTGATATCAGACAAAAAACCTGCACCTTCACCATTTAAACACGCGACAGTGACCCTATGTTGATGTAATGTTGTGCCAGCGTCGATGTGCCAACATTGCATCAACATTTGGTTAGCGTCTCGTGTTTGTTGGGTGCAGGGCCCGTTTCTTTTGGGAAAGAGGAGTTCGGCTGAAAGGGCCTGAGGATATGTGTCTGCATATCCTTTTTATGAAAAGTGATTTCCTGCAATTTTCACCACAAAGAAATTATGTTGATATTAACTACGTATTTATTTCGTTTTCACAACAATTTGTATATTCGTTATTCTGTTAATGGGAGCTTGGCATCGCAGAAAAGCATATCAAGTGCTAGTTCACTTTTTTGGCTAATGATATGTCACCACTGATACCATTGTCTTTCTCCTTACTCCCAGGTAAAATAGGTTTTACCTGCCTTTTAATTCGAAGTTATTTGCTATCATCTGATCATGGTTATCAAAATAGTAGTTGGTTTATTTATTTTTTGATAAGTGCCCACATCAAACACTTGTAAACCCACGACCCCTTGGATTGACCCCTTACCTACACACTACTTTTCTCCAATCAAAACTAATATGCTCAATTTACTCATTGTAGCAAAATTGAAACAATTATTTCTGTTTGTTTTAATATTATTAATAGAAATAATTGCTTTCGGTCTACATCATATAAATGTCCTGCAAAATTATTATGTTGAATAATATACATGTATATACTGTGCTTATTGTCTAAAGTAGTAAACTGGTGTGTTATCTATTTAGCTATTATTTGATAATTTTTTTCTGATTTGATATGTTTGCAGAATAAAGTTGTGAACGTTGATGGAACGAAAGTGAAATTACAGGTAAGATTTTGATTTTGTATAATTGTAAACATGATTTGGATATGTGCTGGTTTGTTACGCTGGGTCAGTTGTGACAAACATATATAGTATTATATGCATAAGATTTATTTATTGAATATTGTCTTCACATGCCTAATGAATCCTATGTTCACATAAACCCTTAAAAATCGCTAATTTAGATCGCTAAAAAACTGTTCTAGGCGTGCTTAGCACCTAAAGGGTTATTATAAAACAAGTGGGTGAAAATTACTCATATTTGCTAAATTGGACACCAGCAATTTGCAAATGTTGAGTTGAAATACACATTTCATTCCTAATAACTACATTCGTGCTTAGCGCGCTTCAACCCTTTCAGGCCTGAATTTACCATTGTCATCTCATCCACCACAAGCCGCGAATTGCTGTCGCAATTCTAGACTTGTAGTGGATGAAGATGACTTGCAGTGGATGGCAAATGAAAAAAAAGATATCCTTATTTTTAAAATAGTTCTGTGAAAATGTTCGTTTTAAAACCCCTAGGTGCAGGAAATTAAGTCATTCTTCAGAGATGCAAAACGATGCTTTAATGCATCGTGAGGGTTTAAAGGGCTGGGTTAATTTTCACTTTTTGGAAGTAACAGTCTCATGTCATTGTCATTCATCCATATCAAATTGAAAAGGAATTATGCCGTTTTTATGCTAAGCGCGACTATGATTATTAATCCATTTTATAAGCCGAGCAAATCACAGTTATTGGGAACGAAATGAGCATTTAAACATCACGATTAGCAAATGTTTGGTCTCAAATTAAACAAATATGAGTCATTTTCACCCACTTTATGAAAATCATGGAAACCAATGGGTTTTTTTCAATTTGAAATCATCATAAACGTCTTAGTTAGCTTTTTCTGATTCATTTGAATACCTATGTTATGGCTCTACGGCCATTAGAAATATTTTTACTCTTACACATGTTACAGTGCGTGGGTCGACTTTAGTCGTCAGAATCTGACGTCTACAGACGTCAGATTTTGACGACTAAAGTCGATCCCCGCGCTGTAAGGGTTAAAGGTTAGCCCTTATCAGTAAACTGTTATTTTCACCTTTAAATTAGTGGTTTACTATAATCAATCTACATGGCGGTATTTGCAGATGTGATATGTGCCACTGATTTTTTTACATTTATGAGTAATTGTTACCCACCAAAAGTTGTGGTTCGCGGCAGCACCACACAACTTCCAGTGGGTAAACATGGTAAACATTAAAATTATGATTTCTATATTATCTAATAACTAATGTTTTGTGTGGATGTAAAAAACTTTTGGTTTCCGAGAATGGTGTGAGTGGCACAAAGTTGGCACCAGGCATAGGCCTACTGAAGTGCTAACCACCCGATTTATTCACTTGAGAAGAACTTAAGACATATGATACTCAGTGAATGGTGTTCCTTTCACATCAGGAAATCTGCTTACTGTATTCCACACGGTCCGCCTCCGCCGCCGCCGCCGCAGTTATTTGTTTTCAAGATAGCTACTAATCTATCAACTTCTGCTTCCTCATACTTCACATAGCCATCACATACCACTGGGGAATTGTTTTGGTGACATTTTGATCCCCAGTCGGCCAATTATTTTTATTTATTTTTTATTTTTTGAGCAAACAATTTTAAAATAGTGGTCGAGCGATAACGGAGGGCTGCTTTCGTGTTCGTTTCCGAAAAAGTTTTTCTAGTTATTATTATCATTACCAAGAATACTAATGTATTCTTGTTATTACCCATCACCACTGCAAGAACGAAGCGAACTGTTGGTTCAGCGCTAATTAAAACTTGGTTTGATACAAATCGAATGCATAGCCAGTGACGTGCTTGCAAGACCTTTATTTTTGTTCTGATATTCTAAACGTGTACGGTGTTGGCTGAAGGTATGGTCCAATTGCGGATACATAAATCTTTCAAATGTAATCAACGTTTGGGTATCGCATCATATCCCTTATTAGTAGGTGTAGGCATATTAGTAATTTTGCTACAGAACATATTTACTCCTGTATTATGCTGTAGCTCTTTGTATTTTGCTGAAGTAAGCATTTGTTCACAAGCGGAGTATTGTCAGATAGTAAGAGTTGTATCCATGTCTAGCCTGATTAATATTATCTTCAGATTTGGGACACGGCAGGTCAGGAGCGCTTTCGCAGCATCACTCGGGCTTATTACAGAGACGCCCAGGGTATGTCTATAATCGCATCATACACAGACACCCCTAATAGTCTGTGTCTGCAAGGAATGGCCTGCACGCTAGATCATAATAATGTGGTCTCATGGCAAATAACCAAGTCCTGGATGTCATAATAATTTTGTTGAACATAAGCTACATGTAGTCAACATATTTCATCATGATACTATATCATCATCTTCTTGAATATTTATTTATTTGTTATTTATGTTTACTGATTTTTAAAGTGCATTCGACTTAGTTGATCACAACATTGTTATGTTTAAGAGGCAAGTAAATTACATCGGGGCCTACATTTGATGATATATGCTCAGTTTAGCCGGCCATTGTTCAATCTTGGACAATGAGCATAAAATACTTGATAATGGAGACGCGTTGTTTTGCCATGAGACTACAGTGTAGATGATAGTTTGAGATGAAGAGGGTGGTGGAGGAATACTCCACTAACACTACGCTACCTATGACTAAGTACTCCCAGCAAACACAAGACGTTCACCCAATGCTGGTTTAATGTTGGGCCAACGTCGTAGACGGTGGGCCAACATTTAACCACATTGGGCCAACATCTTGTGTTTGTCGGTTATATATACTTGACCAACATTGGTATTCTCCCACAGGTTCATCTGAATCCAAGCCTTACAATTGGTTAAAATGGCAATTTCGATCAATCACAGGCCTACGATTTCTTTCGACCTGGTTTGAAAATACTACCAGGGAAGGGAGCCAAACATGTTGATAGTTATTGTGTGTGAATTGACGCGAAATATGCCTACTGTGGCATATGATTTTTTAATAATTTTAGCATTTCGTTATTTATATGCGGTTACTATCGTTTTCACTGGACCAGAAGTATATTATTAAATATTCTCGCGATTGATTAACTATGATATGAATAATGCCGCGGTAAATTAGTCTGTTAGCTAGGCCTGGGACTAGCCTTTCCTAAAATAGAGGCTATTCTGCCAATATATTCAGATTTTTTATGATCTAAACGTGTCGTCTTTATGAAAGTGGTAAGGTAATCAGATAATAACCCACATTTCATAGCCTTGTCAGCCTGATAGCGGTGATCGTGTTTTCTAATATATACGTAATCCTGTGCCAGAAAAGGCACGTTACTACAAGCCATGATTAGGTGCCAAATTTTCAAAATCAAATATGAATTCGGTCATCCGAGTAAATCGGTAATTTTCGATTACTAATAAATTAATTATTCTAAGGAACAGACTGGCTATAGTTGTAATTTGTTATTGTTATAAATCAACTTGTGTATTTATTTGTAAACACATGCCCTCTCAGGTTTTGGCTTCCGTCCCTGCTCTTTTAATGTAGAGATCTAGCATGTTAGTCTGACACTAATCCAGTATAGACATGGTGGTAGCTGAAGCAAGGTATGTCTAACAAATAAATCATCTACTGGTCATAACCTCCACAACTAACTCAATTTGGGAAATGTCCATTTTCTTAAACATAAATATTTTGCCTTGTTTGAAGCTGGAAATTGATCTGACAATTTCAGCTTCAAATGATTGGAAAATAACAACTCAGTAGGGTTGACTCTCACATTCTGCCTTCATTGGACTCATGTGTTGTGTCTTCTAGTCATTTCAAATTGAAAATTTACCTGTATATATTACCTTCTGAAATTGTGCAACTGGAGATTATGACCAGTATATCAAGTTTCTTACGTCCTTCAGCGAACAAAGTTGACACTTTATTTGAAAATAACAAAATTTTGGCTAATTGGATATTTTGTTTTCTAAACTGCCAGTCAACCTTTATTTGCTGTATTCGACGTTTGTACTCTTGGCTAGTAATTATATATAAAGGGTGATGGTGGTAGATGTAGGCCTATGTTTGCTATAGCTTGTGATGTATGCCACTAATAAGTAGTGTAACCAGGAACCAGCAGCTGTTGTTCTGCCCAGCACAGATAAACCTTCGTTATTAGTTGTTTGGAATATATGGTGTCAAATCAACACGTAATGAAGCCATCGTCTCATCATTATTGCTGATTATATTTAGAGAGCCTGGTAGGTGCCATTATGATGTCCAATATATTGTACAGATATGTTGGATGTCAGGAACGAATGTTTATAGTCTTCACGTCTAATTGTGTATTTCTCTTTATGTGCCAGAAACAACAACTGCTACAGCATGCAGGGCTCTGCTAATGGTGCTTTATATGTGGGGCTGCCTTCTGGTGATTGTCTTGGGTGTTGGTGTATTTTCAGATTTGGGACACTGCCGGCCAGGAGCGCTTCCGCAGCGTTACCCACGCTTACTACAGAGATGCACATGGTAGTACACCCAGTGTTTCCCAACACCTTAACCCTTAAAGCGCTGAATTATTTTTGTATAAACCATGGAGACCAAAGGGGTTTTTTCAATTTGAAATCATCATATGTGACTTAGTAAGCTCTTTCCGATTCATTTGAATACCTATGTTATGGGTAAACGGCCATTATGAATATTTTTACACTTTGAGTGTGGGTATCGACTTTAGACGTCAGAATTCGACGTTTACAGATTCTGACGCCATCAGATTCTGACGCCTAAAGTCGATCCCCGCGCTATAAGGGTTAAATCCACGCAATCCTACAATTTATATCAAGAAGCTACCGTGATAGTAGCAGCCTGGCTGACCGAGTGGCAAAGATTTGTAAAATGATACTTTTATATACCTGTGTCACTCAGTCGGCAGTGATGCTAGCTAAATAAATCACACATGTTTCCAAAAGGTATAGCATTGATGCTAGCTAAATAAGTGCCATAGATTTGTAAATGTATTCTTTTACAAACCTGTGTCAGTCACTGAGTCAGCAGTGATGTTTTCTAAATGAGTGACATGTGTTTCTGAAAGTCCCCTTTCACCAAACTGCGCAACTCGACAGTGATGCTATCTAAATGAGTGGCACAGGTTTGTAAAAGCATCCCTTCGCAAGCTTCTGTGCTATCCTACGGTAGTCTATTTATATAAATTGCGTGCTTATAACCCTTATTATGCACACTCCATATCACACACATACCCACCATTACCCACATAGGGACCTCCAGCAGTCATAGTGTCACATGGGTCATATAAATGGCACATACGACAATATGGCTGCTAGAGTACGATAACCCCATAATCTCTATTTATTCCCCCCAATCACACACACAAAGCATTAGTTACATTGCCAAGAACCCGGTGTATGTTATCGTTATATACGTATATGTATACGCCTTCACTGTTATCATATACAGCGAGAGGTGACAAGTGCGGTTTGGATGCTGCTTGTTTCCAAATAGATGCGATCTCTGTCAAGTTCTACATTTTAACCGTTTTAAGCCCTTCGTGACACACACATTTGTTGTGCCCACGGTGCTCCCCTGGTACATGCTGAAAACAGTAACTTTCAAGATTGAGTATATGTTAAAAAAATAAGAACAAAAACAGGAAATTATGACCCCGAAGAAATACAAAAACATTCTACCATACTGAGTTACTACTTCATCTAACAAGCAGGTTAAAGCCGCAGACCACTCTGCCTGTTTTAGATTATAGTTAATCCCCAATTGGCTCTGAACGCCGTGTGGTACTTTATTGTTACAGCTTTGGCCCGCTGTTGGTACACGATGGACTACTCCGCTAAAAAAACGAAACATACCAATAAAAAGCACCCAACGCAACATAAAAAACACAATAAGAAACACAACATAAGTAAACATAATCAGCCTGAGGATAATAACTGTAGACAAAAGTAAAATAATATCTCCACAATACTTTACGAACAATATTTCAGTCCCACACGACCACACAACACACCGTTATATCGACACGTTTTTCCTTGCTCTTTATGTGAATTTTGTGTTCCTTAATCTCTTTATTCCGCTATGATATCTTGGCTACCAGTATTTTAGGAGATAGTTGCATATCTAGCAGCTACTTCTGTAATCTTTCTAGAATGCTGGCATTTCTAGATTTTGACTGCTTTGTATTTTGTGTCTGCTTTAGTCATTCAGTTCATCCTATTATTGCTAATCAGGTATGATAACATTTATCTGAATAAAGTATTTGACTACATACCATGCCGATTGTCTTAAGTAAAAATTGCATCACAAAGTATTTATTTAAAATTCTCCATCTATTATTTTTGAAAAACTGTATGTTTCCAAGTGCGGGTGGCGTTTCTGAAGGTATTCAAAATGCTTTTCCCAACCAATTTAACTAGAATTTGAGTTAAATGAGCGGCATTAGTGTATATCAAACGGTGGATATATTTATCAGTTCAGTGTAATATAAACATCAATGTTTAGTTTCTTTCTTGTGTGTTTTTCAAGTTCATTTTTTGAGTGAAGTAATTGTCCCTGTCTGTCAATACGATAATCTTCACGTAACTCTGTGTCGTTTTTCTCCTCGAGGTCAACATTCTATTTTTCTGTTCACTTCCCTACTCTGGAACCAATTAAATAATATGTACATTTTGAAATAAGTACCTGTTATAAATAGAATATACATTTTTAATAAAACTATTTCATTTATTTTTCAATTCATCAACTTATACTTTCTTAATTTGGAAGTTTTCTATATCAGCACTCGTTTTTCCTCATGAACTTAAATAAGTACCCAATAACGAGATACACAAACGAAAACATCTGGATACCACCCAGCAAACACGGCACATCGACCCGATGCTGGACCAATGTTGGGCCGACGTCGCAGACGGCGGGCCATTGGTCCAACATCGGGTCGATGTGTCGTGTTTGCTGGGCAGAGAGCTTGAAATAACAACATAATTATGTACGCTACTATAATGTTATCCATCATTAAAACATTCTTGTTTGCGTCATTGTTTTCATTTTATAAACATGATATATTATCAATTCAACAATTTGATTTTATATTTTTTTCAGTGAGTGATTCTCTATACTATTGTAATCAAAACTAATATACAAATCATAATATCTATATATATATATATATATAGTGTACCACTAAAATAAAATATTCTATATCTCACTCACAATCAAATATTAGGCTGATACGATTGATGTTTTATGCTTGCTTTAACATGTTTAATGAGTTTGTTGTGTGCATGAGTGTCATTGTATATAATATTGTGGTTTTCATGCGTCACGTTTTAAACAAATGTAATATATAAATACGAATGTTTTGTCTGGAGAAACAAAACTATTTTTGCTATATTTTTTTTAAGTAGTTCATAATATTATTTCGACATTCAACAAGAGAGTACATATCTCATAGTAGTACATTGTATTTCATTGAACGTTTGGTTGTTATCATTTTTCTAGACATTGCGTGTATGTGTGCGCGCGTGTGTGTGTGTGTGTGGGGGGGGGGTATTATTTAAATAATTGTAAATGGGTATTTGTGAATGGTTGATTTATTATTATAATTGTCAAAACACCATATCCTGGCAATGAGAAGATCGTGCCATGTTTTTATACATGTGCTGATTTTCTGGTGTCTCATCTAGTTGGACTACCAATTACCGCCAGCTGTCATCGCTGTGCATTACAGTATAAAATACCGAGCTAACTCTGTCCCAATGCTGGGACGTCATCGTGGTTCATCATCTCCGATGATGTCCCAGCATTGAGACGGTGTTGGTTCAGCGTCCTGTATTTGATCGGTATTAATACATCACTCATAATAAAGTATCGTAAACATGCTAATAAAGCGACGGGTAATAGACCAACAGATGGTAATATTGCAGGTCTAATTGGCCGTGACACGCAATATAATATAACAAGGGGATATTATCATATAAACAACACCGTAGTTACTTACTCACAGTTCTATTAAATGTTTAAACACACACCTTAAATAGGACAAAATTATTAATTTCAAATTGTGAAATGTATGTTCTAAACCTATTATGATATGAGAAATACTTATTTATATGTAGGCCTACATTATAATTGCTTTCATTTAATCAGATTGCATAGCCATAATTATGTCAAAAATAATATCCCTGATTTTGAAGTAAGAACTGTATATTATAACACTTTAATGATATAAAGAATAAATCTTTTCTATTGAAACTTGGTGAATTTTCCAATGATTGCAAACATCACTTTGTTGCTGGGTTGCACTGCTTCTATAACAATAATATAGATAAAATATGATACTATTTACGCGTAATACATGGTCCAGTACATTTGGACTTGTTTAGATCTACATCATCTAATCATAATAATTTTTGAAAAGATAAAATCACTTGTATTCGAAGAAAGAAATGTTTATCTAAACCCTTCTATCATAGCAAATATCGTATTGATGTCTACTTTATAAATAAATGTATGTATTATTGGGTAAAGATGTTTTCATTGAGATTATACTATATGTATTCTGTTTTAGCGCTACTCCTCCTGTATGATGTCACAAACAAGGCCAGCTTCGACAACATCAGGGTAAGAGCAATGTCAATATGAAGGACAGAAAAAAACTGTTACATTTCCATCTACTGGAAGTTCTTCAATCACATTTCCACAGAATTTAAATTATAGACACGACACATGTGATATTGTTTCACTATTACTTGTGTCAAACGTTCAGATCTACAAGTTTGATAATTATAGTCCTCTATATTATGCCACTTAATTTTTCTGGATTTCTCACAATTTTGTTTATTTTGTACAATAATGTAATTCTTGGTTTTGTATTATTCTGTTATTGCACAGATAAAATGTAAACATTGAAGTCTACCTTTAATCTCAGGATAGTGTTATTTGTGTAGATTATAAGACTTTTATTTATGGAATTTATGCCACTTGTGAGTTGGCCGCGTGAGAACTTGATGTGCATTGTATGAAAAATACACCTCAAAATACCTCGAGACGTTTATCCAATGTTGGTTCATTGTTGGGCCAGCGTCAGCGATGCTTGCCCAACAAAAAACCAACATTGGATCGTATCGTGGTTGCTGGGCTGTCCTTTTCCAAGAAATATTCTTATATTTTCTCATATGGCACAGCATTGACCTCCGCTTGCTCTGTGCGTTTATTGAGCTAATCTCCCTTTTCAGGCCTGGCTCGGGGAAATCGACGAGTACGCTCAGGATGATGTGGTGATTATGTTGCTAGGCAACAAATGTGACA
This sequence comes from Flabesymbios commensalis, assembly GCA_964017125.1. Taxonomy (NCBI): domain Eukaryota; kingdom Metazoa; phylum Annelida; class Polychaeta; order Terebellida; family Flabelligeridae; genus Flabesymbios; species Flabesymbios commensalis. Next base: position 20,505,344 of record OZ024904.1, on the reverse strand, counting down.
TAGCAGCAGACAGAGTAGTACGACGGGAAGATGGCGAGAAGTTAGCGAAGGTAATGATCAGCCACATCTCTCCCCTTATCGACCTCCTACCAGGTACACACGACAGGAGGACAATAATTAGAGACTGAATACATCGCTAGTCAGTGGCGTTGTTTCAATGTATGAAATCATACGTTCCCTCTTGGAACATAATATTTTTCAACCTTGAATTCATTTATTTATTTAGCATGCTGCCCCCCCCCCCCCTTTCCATCTACGTGACTCCTAATATCATGAGTTGTATATCATGTTTCTGAGAACTCATGAATTTGTCATGAACATTCCGTGAAAAATTCCACTTAACAGTTCCTGCGACGCTGGCCCAACATCAAACCAACACCTGCCAGCAACTCGTGCTCGTTAGATTCGTATTACTTATATGTCGTTGACGATGATATAACGTTACATATTTTATATAGCTTCCATTTCATATATTTCATATATAGGCGGCCTATATTTGTATTAAAGAACAACAATTAGTTGTTTTATACAAGTTAAATACCCGATTTAACAGTTAACCCCTGTACTACTGAAAGCTGGAACTCCTAAAATAATTTATAGCTTTAGTTGACGAAAAATGTATGTATTTATGAAAAATAGACATGTTCCAAATCAATTTTTAAAGGGCTCTGGGCTTTAACAATACAATTTTTACCCACGTTATCTCGCTACGGTGATCCACAAAGTGACTAAGATCACTTGGAATTACAAAATTTGCGTTACGACAAATCTCTGTGCAACAAATGATTTCTTATTTGAAACCTAGGCAAACAAGTGTTAATGAAATCACTAACAGACCACTGTGGCTGACATCAGTGATGAAAGAGTTTAATATCTTTGCTCATTTGTTATTTCTAGGAACATAAGGTGGCCTTCATGGAAACCAGTGCCAAGACAGGGATGAATGTGGAGCTGGCATTCATGGCTGTGGCCAGGTGAGTCATCTATTGTCAACTTATTGTGCTAAATTTATTTTTAATCTGTCAAACGCCGAAATATTTTAATATAAGCCAAGAGACCAAATGATTCCAATTTAAAATCATCATAGATGTCTTAGTTGGATTTTCTCCCTTTATTCAAACACCTATGTCATGGGTCAGTGAGCATTATAATTTTCTCATTCTTTCAGTGTAGGGATCGACTTTAGACTTTAGAATCTGATGTCTATAGACGTCAGATTCTCAAGTCAATAAGTCAGATTCTGAAGTCTAAATTCGATCCCCGCGCTGAAAGGATTAATTTCTGAGGAAAATGTTTTATCATTATTTTATATTATGTTAGTTGTGCAGTGATTAAAAATAAATATATGAACCACTGTGAACAGCAAACACATTGTGAATGTGCAATGTTTCTGTAACTCCAGCTACTCAATGTCCAGCTGTGTGCTCCATGTAAAAGATAATATTTTATATTAATAGTAATTTAACATTCCAAGAACTAATAATTTGTAAGTTTATAGTGTTTTCAAAATGTTCATTAGATGTTACATACAGTATTTTAGTTTGAAGGATTATTTGAGTATATAACTCAAATGTTGAGTCACTGTAGCTACTTGCTTGTAAGACTATCATACGTTACATCTGACAGATCAACTGTAAATATAGGCACTAATCAATTTTAGGTTTGCTGTTCCCTTATCATTCATACATTGAACATACAGCTTGAAATAATCACAAATGACCTATTGCTCAGACCTACAGTTGACGAATAAAAAATTATCAACTGACTCTTGATTCTTACGTATCACAGTATTATATTCAATATAATAATTTATTAACTTCTCACAAAATCAGCTGTTCAAATTTCAATATGGAGCAAAATTAATATTGATTTGTATATTAAACATCAATTTGTAGTTTACAAGAGACATTTCGCGTAATTACTCAACGACGACAAGGTGCTTTAAAAATAGCCACATATACATGTTGTCTATGTTTTTGCAGGGATCTCAAAATGAAGAAAACACGAAAACCGAATGAGCCGAAATTTAATGTTGCGGAATATGTGGAGCAAGAGAAACAGCACAGCTCATGTTGCAGCTAGTACATCTTATAATCCTGAACATTAGAGTCTCTGTGACAGCAACAACCATGGTGTGGTCACCTGTCTCCATGCCTCACTGCCACCACAGCTGTTTGGATATGTCAGAGAATGCTGCCGTGGTATCTCTTATCAAATCGCCCGATATGGCGTACGTTACATAATGGTATTACACAGAAAGCAGCACATCTCAGTATCATGTTACCTGCGTCATGTATTCTCGTACAAGTTACGATATATCGTAGGCTTCTGATTGGTCGAGATGGACATCTCGACCAATCAGAAGTCTACGATACATCGTAACTTTACGAGAATACGGCTCCAGCCGACTCAACTGATTCTTGTGTGGAGAATGCTGTTATGGCTACAACAAAAACGATGGTGATAAAGATGTAATACGACATAGCATATAATGCTGATCACGGAATGACGTCACGAAGGATTATTGTTTTCTACATAATATAAATTTAAAGTAGGATTCGGTGAAATGATATGGGACCAGTGACAAAATGGAGGATATCATTTGTCGTTGTCTTGAAATTAAAGGGTCACTTGTGACAATGCACCCTTTAATCTTTAGAGAGGACGTGCTGTCGTGAAGGTGATAGATCTGGTCTGGCACCCAAAGTTTCACTGCCGCTCTGTGACTGTCAAGACCCGTGTCTGACGGTCTCTGAGCTGGAGTGAATCTATAGTCTCAGTCACATTTACCGTGTGGAAGAATTTTCACTGCTTTCTCAGCCAATAACATCCTGAAAATTACATTTAAAAATATTGTATGTTTTAAAAGTTAGTCTATGACATTTAGTTTATATCGCCCCTTTATAAACCCATTAATTTCGTTCTCAGAATCGCACTATACATAAATCTGCCAAAATTCAGGGAAGTTTTCCGTATGATAATCGCAGCATGTCCGGCAAACAGTTTTAGCAATATTGACCGAGAAAATGAGAATTGAGCGAGAAATCAACGAAAATCCTCCACCATGGTTAATGTGAATGCTGTAGAGGTGCATAACGTGGCGTACACTCAGAACCACAGCGTGGACTGCTAGTCAATCACTCTGTATGTAATAGAATGCTATGATGAAATATTATTACTGGTGAAAAGTAACCTAAATCTGTAGGCGTGATAAATTTATGTGTCTAAGCCCGCATGTGAACTACAGCCTAAAAATCTACTATGACACAATCATGCGGACAAACATGTCGGACACAGACTTTTTGTTCAGCTAACAATATATTTTTGTTTGCTAGTTGGAGACCGAAGGAGACCAACCTAAGGACGGGTGATTTTTCTCTCCAAATTGACCACTGGAAATAACCTAAATATCAATAATCGCCTGTTTTAAACTAAATGTCTAGAGGATATTTCAAGGTATTATCTATTTAACATTGTCCATGCTAGTACACAAATATGTGCGCACAAACCTAGTTTTAGCTGAATTCGAAAATTACGAATGCAACGAGTACACTACGTTCTCTGTAACATCAATCCGTGGTATGAGACGTGGTGGACACACTGATTAATCATTAAAACGCTGAAATGTTTTTATATAAAGCAAGAGACCAATTTGAAATCTTCAAAAATCCGCTTTTCCGCTTCATTTGGATACCTGTGTTATGGTTCTACAACCATTGTAAATATTTTATTCTTTCAGTGCGGAGATCGACTTTACACATCAGATTCTGACTTCTAAAATCGATCCCCGCGCTAAAAAGGGGTATTAGTACCCTTGTCATTTGAAACATGCTAATTTTCTTTGCAGAACGTAGGAATTAAAATTAATTTTCTATAAATGCGAAAAAATCCTGTCCAACTTTAACATGTCCTCACACTGGAGAGCCATAAATAAATTGTTCTTCACTATTACGACTCGTTAAATCGGGTAGGGCAGATCATACCCGTGCATGGTTAAGTAAAGTTTTATTACTTGTCTTGCTTCTTACTGAATATCAGTTAACATTTTTCATTCATTTGGAGCTGCAGACCAAAAATATTTCTATTTTCAAAAATAGACACCTCCTAAATTGAATTAGGCCTGATTGATTAACTGAGCATCTACCACAAGCTATTTTTTAATTTCAGTGGACTTTGTATTTGCTTTGAAAACGAGAGCTAATGGAAATAATGCTGCAGTGAATTATGTAACACCATTTTCTGGTTGTTTGCGGATAAGGATCAGAAACACTGTACACACAAGTATATTAGTTTCACCATGAATTTTATCAGAAATGCATAATACAATTGTACTATGCATTTCTGGTAATATCTAAACTGATAAATTATGGCTTTTGCCGGTTCTAGCGAGTACCATTTTATTACGGAACAGTATTTTCATGTTCACAGTTTGTGAACATTGCATTTGTATAGAATAGCAGTGGATATAGTATTGTAGTGGAGCCCATACAAACGTAAGCAGCATAATTAAAATTGTAGAGTACATGTCATAATTCAGATTTTACAAAGAATAAGGCTCTCATTATTATGAAACAGAGTGATAATAGCTACAAATATAATAGCTACAACACGACTAGGTAAGCAAACCGATGATATTAAAAGCATAATAATACTAATAGTTTTTGTTTCAAATCAGTAACTTAATCAAGTGATTTCAGATGTTATGAAACTTAACGTATGTATTCAATAGTCTTCAAACATTTATAATACTGCAGTCTATCCGTCGATTTATATAAGTTTACAAACAAGTATGTTCACTCTGCTGGTGCAATGTTGGCCTAGTTTATTACGACTGTGGCCCAGCATTGCAGCCTACCAGCATATTGTGAACGTGCCGTGTTAGCTGAGTACACACTACATCATCTTTCTCATTATATAATATTTTTATAATATGGTAGGCCCTATAAATCCGTGTATCTAATTTTATTTGATTTATATGATCCTCAATCAAGTCGTGAATCTTGAATCTGCCAGGGACCCATCTGCCTAAAAATCTTAAAATTAAGATCAGCCTAACGTTCTCTCGTTCCCATTAGAAGGAGAGGAAGTTAACCCTTGAAGCGCTGCATTTTTCAATACAAACCTTGGAGACCAAAGGGTTTTTTTTCATTTTGAAACCATCTTAAATGTCTTAGTTAGCTCTTTCTGATTCATTTGAATACCTATGTTATGGGTCTACGGCCATTAGAAATATGTTTACTCTTACAGTGCGGGGATCGACTTTAGTTGTCAGAATCTGACGTCTACAGACGTCAGATTCTGACGACTAAAGTCTATCCCCGCGCTGTAAGGGTTAGGATCGTTTTTCTGGGATATTACATGGCATCATAGATTAAAAGTGCCAATCACAATCGTAGATATATTTAAATCCTATATTAGCACTGCGAATATTCAACTGAGGTAAAAATTGTACTTAGGGCTTACAAAATTAATGTTTGATGTTTTAATCGTTGAAAGTTTTAGAATTTCATATTTTACCTACTCCCTACCTAGTACAAATTTGTTGAGAATCTAGTCTCTCGTCATGCAGTTTTTATTAAAGTATTCTTTAATAATATCATACATGTCCCCTCTGGAACTCATTCTGTCACAACCAATAGGCGAATGGTGTATGTTTTCAGAAAATATTAGTTCTAGATCCTGAATATGGCACAAAATTCTTGCTCTGCTAGACACCCCATTTGTAATACAGATGACAGTTTAAAGATAAGTATAGTAATGAATACAGGTCTACAGTTATTTTTACAATATTATGCGAGATTTGACAAATTAGTTTACTCTTGTATAATAAAATGTTTTGTAGAGGGGGATTTTGTAGTAGTACTATCTAGTATAACGTAGAAATATGCAATTGGTAATAATAGCACTGCCAAAACTTTATTCACATTTCTGAATTGTTAAGTTTTGTATAAAAGTTGTTTGTGAAAGTAGTGACAATTTAGTTATGAATAAAGTTGGGAGCAATTTCCAATCAAACATGTAATAGACATATAAATAAGAGGCCTTTGTTCTTATTACGGCTTACGAGAACAATCGCCATATTGGTAAATGTGTTATTTATATATATATTTACATATGAATTATTTTATAGTAAGAACTGAAAGGCCTTTCTGTTGTGTTTTCAACAAAACGCATTTAAAAGTATTGTATTCGGATCAAAGTTAATTGTTTTTTTCACTTGCACTGTGTGAAGAATATAGATATGCTGATGCTATATAAATGTTATTAAGGAACAAAACTGGTGTTGTTTCTTTTTGTATAGATATGTATTTATTGCAATTATTGAATGTGACATGCAAATACTAGTGTGTATATAGACGATGTTTATTGTGATGAAGGTGGCATAATGTCACAAAAATTGATGTAGATGCCACTTGGTTGAGATATCATTGATAAAATTCAACATTACCGCCATCGGGCACGATTAATTTTTTTTTTTACATTTTTGTTAGTGCATTAAATACCAGCTGTCAAACATGTTAAAGACAAAACGTCACATCAATCGGAAAAATTTCAATATCTGAATAATTTTCACTCACTTGAAGTTGCCATCGCGTCAGTGACACACAACTTCAAGAGTGAAAATTCCAATGAAATAACTAGACAGTTGAAAGGTTAAATGAAAGGATGCCACTTTTTATTACTGACAAGATTGTGAAAAGCTTAACATTTTATTTTTTATTTGTGAAAACGGTTACTATGTTATTTGAGACGGTTCGAAACGCATGACACATGAAATGAAGAGTTAGAACCAAATAGACGTAAAATTATGTAATTCATATTTTTGAAGTACTGGAAATTATCTCACATGATACACGTTGTTGTGAAAAATAAATAAATATATCAGTTCTTATGTCATTTTTCTCCTGGCCTAGTTTAGCCTATATGTGCACAAAGGTGGCCTAAAGCCCGATTCATTTCTTATGTCATTTGGCTATCTTAATCTTTAAAATGTTGGATTTTAATAATTTTGTAGCGATTGCTACAATTTATTAACAGTTGTGCTATTATAATTAATCGTCACTCGTGTCACCAGCGTCTGTAGGCCTATAATACAAACCATAGACATCGAGGGAATAGACAACCGACTTGAAATCTCACGACACTTACTGATTGATGTGAATGAGCTTTCGTCGGGGAGAATTGGCGAGAAAAGGGATAGTTTACTTCCGCTGTAAACTGTCAAGGGCGGGGGCCCTAGGGTAGTGGTTAGCACCGCTGCCTTTCACACCAGAGTTCGGGGTTCGGTTCCCGGTCTCGGCGGTTTGAAAAAAACAAAAATGTTTCTTCCCCATCCATGTGTGAAAGTTAGTATTGTGGGGAGCCTCCGTGACCGAGAGGTAGCGTGCTCGGCCTCAGACCGCCAGGGCTCGAAATTCGAATCCTGTGTCTGGAGGACAGTGTCATCTCAATCATCTCACCATCCTCATGAGGTTCTCCTGGCCCAGTTTAGCCTATATGTGCACAAAGGTGGCCTAAAGCCCGATTCATTTCATTTCATTTTGTAAACTGTCAACCATGTGATTTTTGATCGTTTTTTTCATGGGTATGTAAACATTGTGTTGATCACAATTTCAATCACAGTCATTTTAATTATTAACATCAATATCTTTCAAATCGTAAAAAATGTATTCGATAAGTGAATACATTATAATAGTTCCTTCTGCTTCATTATCAAAAGTATTTAAATATTACAATAAGAATGAAACATCCAAGCCCATAAAGTAGCCTTCTCCCGTGAAAATATGTGGACATAGATCATAGACGTATACACACCATGTCCAATACACCTATAATTTGACGTCTATACATGTATTCAATTCAATATGACAATTGTCCGAATTAAGGTCTACTGACATGCTGGCTTAGCGATTAACACTACAGTCAAGTTTGAAACAGCTTCATTTTGGCGTCTAATTTAAATTGTAAACCTCAATTGTCATTGTTTTTAATGTATATATTTAGCTTAAACATAAAAAATACATTATTTTGAACAATTAGTTGGCTCGGTAATTTAAATTATAGTGACAAAATAGTCGAAATTACTCGCCTATCGAGCCGATGAAAAACATAAATAGACAGCATGAACTGAAGACCGGAAATCAGTTATCCCTTTTTCTTCCGATCTCGCTCGCGCCTGTTGGTTGTCCATATCTAGAGGTCTATGTACAAACATTGCTCTTCATCGACTATTCGTCAAATTAGCGCCTAGTGATCATAGATTTCACAGCCACTGCGGGATTTTATTTATTTATATCCATGATGTGCCATGTGGGACTATTACATATTGTTCTTATTGGGTTTACGTTCATAACGAAAACCTTTCGCGCAAAATATATTTATGAAAATTGTGATATATATTAAGTAAAATATCACGTGCACACCTGACATCCACAATCATGAGCATTATCATTTAAAAAATCTAATGTAAATAAGGATTTTAAAAGTTTAATGTTGAACATCTGCATCGACTTTGCCATAAAATGAAATGCAATTCATGTTTATGTTATTACGGTACTGAGAATATGAATACATATAAAATGGATAGATAGACATTGAAAAATACCCAGAGAACGAGTAAGGAAACTCGCATCCAGCTCCCTAGGGTCCTAGTGCACCACTTTACGTGTAACGTGTGACGTTAATTGCCGACGTCAGACGTTTTAACGACCGACACTCACTGTTCCGACACACGTCAGGCGCACAAGACAAGGTCGTTACAACGTCTCACTAACGAGCAGCGTTCCCACACGGGGTAATAAAAAACACAATGATTTTACAACAGTAAAAGGTTTATTATCTACCCAAGCTGGTAAACACACTATTAAACGGACGCAAACTATCTCAGTGACTTAGAGAAAAACTTAATGGAACATATTCTATCACAATATGAACCGTATAATGTTAAATAAAAGAAAGAAATTAGCCAATACATTACATCATAGCCCATTTCTGAGGTAGGTCTCAAAACTGTGTTCGCTAAGCTACCATAAATCTTTATTTGTATTTTAGTATATAAACTTGTGTTCCTTGCTCAAATTTATAAGCTAATAATTAACATTTAAATACATTTTTCCTTTGATATTCTATAGACTATATCTTTTTGGAAAAAAGTGTCCATTTTCCTAAAATTAGCGTGTTTTAAAACCCCGTGATAGTAGGCCTATTTTCCCTTGTTAGTTTCGGCTAAGATGGGTTGTTGTAATCGTGTTATTACAGCTCAGCGTGCACTGCTAAGAGTAACAAGAGTAACAAACTGACCAAAAGACTCTAATGTAGATAAAATTAGAAGCATTTAGAATAAATGAAAGTCGGCGAAATTCATTTTTTTCTCTTTCAACTTACTTAAAGGGACTGGCCCAGGCTAAAATCATCAAAAAATCGTTGATTTTATTTTGGCTTCTTAATATCACCATATGATGTGAACATGTCCATAGACTAGAGCTTCAAAAGTTTTTTAATTTTTCTGCTGCGCATTCACCAGTTAGACTAGATATAGAGACGAAATTCCCGTATTTCTAATTTTTGGCATGGTTGTCAATAATTACAAATCAGGAATTTCGTCTCTATATCTAGTCTAACTGGTGAATGCGCAGCACAAAAATTAAAAAACTTTTGCAGTTCTAGTCTATGAACATGTTTACATCATATGGTCATATTAAGAAGCCAAAATAAAATCACCGATTTTTTGATGATTTTAGCCTGGGCCAGTCCCTTTAAAAGTGGGCCTATATTGTTTTGTTTAATAAATTTATTTTCTTCAGTTTGCAGCTTGTTTTTATATTTCTTCTCAATGTTATTAATCTTGCCGCAATTGTGATCTGAAGCAGGTAAATAAAATTATGTGTTTTTTATAAAATTCCCATGATAACTTTAAAAATCCCGAAGCCTTGTTATTGGGACGAATTAAACAATTTTGTATTCAATGAATTTATTTCAAAATAGGCCACCTTGTGAATGAAAGCGACGAGGGAGCTTAAAAGTAAAATATCAATTTCTTTCGTATGACGTAAGTCATTTGTCATAAACGTCGATTAGGCCTATATATGCATTATTTGTTAAATAAAATAAAAAGTATGATTCAAATACGTAACATTAAAAATAATTTGCATTATTTTTTTATCATTGCAAGATGTAATAAAGACGGCAATTCAATTCAGTGTATATACAAGATAAAATAGTGATAAGAATTTGATAATATAGGCCTATGACATGAGAATCTATACTTTTATATACATACGTACAACAAATTTGCTATCATATATCCCAGGCATATAACGAGTAGGCTATATAAAAAGTAAATATTTTTAAAGTGCCAGAGCACCTCCATTTTTTTAACTTCGGGTATCGCGACTACTATCAAAGTATTTATAGAATATCCGTATATGACCTTCAAAAACCAATAGACCCTCGTTTTTTGGTAAATTTACTATAAAATCGTCACGCTGAAACAAAAATGGCCCAAGCGGAAAATTATACAATTTTCGATACATTTATCATATAAAAAATATTTTTAAAGCTCCACAGAACCTTCATTTGTGTCACATGGCTGTCTGTCCCTGTCAATTGGGCACTACTAAAGGGTATTTACTGTCAGCAGTTCGGGGATTAAGAAAGCTACGTTTGAAGCAATCCGAGCAACATATCAGCGGTACCATGATAAATCAAGATCACTAGATAAAGTTTACGAATAAAACATCAACTGTTCTCTATCTATAGAAAAAAGTGATGAACATTAACATCATACCTGAGATATAGATACTTTCAGAAGAAAACGATATTAGTATACTCCTGACGCATAATTATAGGGATAATGCTCGGCATTAGTAGACGATGAATGTGTCAGGATTAATGAAATGCGCGTAACGATCTCTGTATATTTTTCAGCCAACGCCCCAGCAAAGTCTACCCCCTAGTAGACGTGACATTTTGGTCGTAGATGAGGAGTAGCGTTGCAAACGCCGCAGTGGTCCACCAGACGTTTTCTCAACGTCTTAGACGTTAACACGACGTTGGTAATTTACCCTGGACCGATCCCCTAACCACTGTTTGGTGCACTACCTCCCAGGTGCTTATACCCAACGTCTGAGGATGTGTAAGAATGGTAGATAAATTAGTGTTTCGAGACCAATATTAAAACAAGACTATTTTTATAGGCACAGAGGTTTATTCATTCCATTCAATTATTCATACTAACATGACTAAGGGCACATACAATGCAATTTGACTCGATGAGCACTGTGACAAGAGTGATTTAACAAAGCACAGAATCCACGTTAAAGCAAATTTCCATTATCCCCAGTGGCCAATATAAATCTCGGAAGTGGCTGAAATTTCTTTCACCGTCCACTCATCCTGGAACTTAGAGAAAGCAATGCAGATTTTCACATTCGTACGAATGCCCGTGAAAACAAACGGACAGTGGTCCAAGCCCGGTATAATGCTGGCAGCACTTGGAGCATGGAGCCAATATCAAACCAGCACTAGAGCTGCCTAAGACCCGTTCCTGGCCCTGAATTAACCGTTCTGAACAAAACACTTTGAAAACAAATTGACATGGACTGCTATGAATGTTATAAATATATTATACTGGGTAATTATTCCGCAGTGATAATCACAACCATCAAATTTAATAGACACACTTGCAAATATATTGTCGGTCATAATTCTTTCTCTGTTCAAGAGTATAATAATTTTTTCAAGATTATTATTAGGCTATATTAACTGACATATTATATGAAATATTCTTAATCAAGTGGGGTAGGCTTATTGATCGAGGTACAGCTTAGCAGAAGTAATTGTAGCCTATATTGATAATGCCTTTCATCAGCTAACACGGTACATTCAAAATATGCTGATACAATGCTAGCTATAGTCTACCGACTTATGCCTATGTTTTCATTCCGTATTCTTTTGGTTAGGCCTACACACAAACTAATCTGCTGTTTGAGAAAGGACTGTTTAGGTATATCTCAGAAGATTCAATTTGAGCCATGACCTTTTAGTGGCGGATCCAGGATCTGAGAAAACGGGGGGCGCCCGGGCCTTTGCCCCCAAGATTTTCGGGGTAAAGTTTAACTGATTTAGGGGACTTTTTTAAGTATTTGGCGAAAATAAGGGGGGTGCGTTCCCCCCCCTCCCCCTGGATCCGACACTGCCTTTGAATACTCAAATTAATTAAGGCGTGTGGATGGCCAGGGGGGCGGTAGGCTATACTACCATGTTGATCTCCTGTATTCATATTAGTTTGATTTGCAGCATGTCGATTAATCTAGTACAGGTGGATTACGATTTGGTCCGTCTAAGAAGTCAGATTATGCCTGAAGTGCGAAAGGATCCGATGATTTAATACCAGGGGGGATGGTTTCTCCACTACCAAACTTTTCCTTTCAACTAAAATCATGATAAAAAACTGATAAAAAACAAGCAATTATTTTACACACAAAGTATTATTCCCAGGAGATGTTTAGTCCGGTAAATAAGTGTGCCAGTATAATACCTATATTGTATTAAAAGTTTGACAGAGCGGAGTGAGGGAATTTTTTGTCTTTCTCTGGCAGTTTCCGGTCAATTTGGAAAGAGCTGCTGGCTGTCAACAATATAATTCTTTCTCACACATAAATGAACAAACTGTTTTTTCCCACCTTTTATAGAGCAAATTATTTTGGGGGGACAACTTTGTGAACAAATTATTTTTTAATAACAAAACATACTCCCTCCCCCTTGGTATTGAATAATTTCGTTCGTTTGGAAAAAGCAGACAACTTCTATTACCAATATAATAAATTACAACTATTTGCCTGTTTTATTATATGGGTATGAGGTTTGTGATCATAAAGGTACAGACATCCGAGAAAAGTTAAGCATCAGATTTTGTAAATATGTGGCCTACTAGGTGTGAACAAATCTACATACAGGCCTCTCTCCTTAATCTCACGAAGTAGAATGGTCATGGTTTGGGCCAGGATAAAACAAGTAGGGGAAAATCATAAAATATGAAGTTTACTTTCTTAAATACTTTTAAAAATGTACAAAAATGACACTTTTTGCCCAGTGAGCAAAATATAGTCACGTATCTCACAGCAACATGCGTGCCATGATCTGTGTTCATGCTCATAGTTCACAAAAACATCCAAGTTACAGTGGCCCAGATATGATGGGAATGTAAAATTTTGCACATGTAAATTGTAGGACCTGACATCATTTTTATAAATGTAAAAGAATGACCGCGTCATGTGACTCGGCCTGGATCCCCCTGCTCACCATGGGTAATGGCAGTTAAAAACGTATTGGAAGGTTGTAGTTTCGCAGGCGCCCGGGAACACCAACGTACGTCTACCATTTAGTACAAACCATTTCAAAGTTATACTACCGCGTAGGCCTATCAGGGACCAATTCCTTGAGGAATAGTCATCTGAAATAAA
>OZ024904.1:20296881-20489381 GCA_964017125.1 Flabesymbios commensalis | reverse complement strand
TAAATATCTAGTGGATTATATTTTATTGCAATCCTACTCTTTTCATGGTTTTGGCTGTAGAAAAATGCTTTTGAAAATAGTTTCTGGTGCTGCCCTTTTCATTATAATCCATTATTTAGTTTCACATTATCGCCCATACGGTCTCACTACCCAAAATGCCGCTCCTATTGAAATACGTGTAAACCAGTGTAAACTGCCTCAATTCCATCATGTCCATGGGCCGATTTCACCTCTTTTCGACAATATCCACATGTAGTTTTGCATGTCATGACAAAACCTGATCTGTCCTTTTTCAAAAACAGGTCCGATATATATTTAGTAGCCAGACAGATTTTGAGCTACAGTCCATATCGTGTAGGCCTATAAGCGTCAGAATAGCTCAAAATTAGCTCTTATTCTCACCCTCTGTTACAAACCAGACACGCATCCTTTCATCCCACTGTACCCCTGCAAGATTATCATGAAACAGTCGTATCTGATATCCTACATGACGCAAACAACGTACACATGCTTAATAAATATTCACAAAATTATAACCTGTTTGTATAAATTTGTTTTTAATTCAACAGAGGTTGGAATAGCCGCATTGAAAATATTTTGTAGACACCTGCCGTGATATCGGTTTATTTAGGGTGGTGAGACCATACGGCCGTACATAAGGTCTCACAAAGGGGGATATTGTCATCACCGTGTCTGGCCGTGCATCTGTGCATCCGTGTTTCGTTTCCAGACGATATCTTGGAACCGTTAGGCTAGCCTAGGTAGGCCTACATCACAATCACATAAATTTTAAAATTGTCCAATAAAATTATCCTGACCATTTTTTTGTAACTGCCCACATGATCAAATAAATATTTGACCACATTCCAGTTTTCACTGAGCAAAAAAATGCTGTGCCAGATCAAATTCTGAGCTGAATGATAAAAACGTCCAAAAGTTGTCACTTCAAATGTTGCAAATGGCAGGAGGGATACAGAATCCAAAACATCACCCAAACACTTGAACTTTTTGAAGCAGCTGAAAAAAACTACTGAGATAGTTTTAGTTTTTAGATGCACCAGGACACCCAACGAGTACCCCACAATACAGTAACAGTAGCAGATATACCATAAATGCACATAACAATCAGAAATTTGGGCATAGCCTCCGAGTTTTGGCGAAATATCCTGCCAAAAAGCAGGATGGGTTCAGTGATTCACACCATATATTTGGGATACAAAGCCATTTTAAAAATTTCAAACATGTAGTTTGTTTTCTAGATCATGTAAATTAATTAACATGATAAATGTGTTTTCCATCACATTTAAAAAAATTAACCGGTAACAACAAAATGTAATATTTTACAGGTCAGTTTTGTTATGATGACCTAAATGCAATCATGATGCGTCCGTCGTCTGTCTGTCTAAAATTCACATAGAATGCATCTCTTCTGTCAAATCTTGATGGATTTTAATTCTGGTTGTTCTCTTTGATATATCTAAGGATGCCTCACAGAATTTCTACACACATTTGCAAAATGTTAATTAATAATTAACTTATGGGCTAACTAAGCTCATTAGGAACAGTTACATGGTAATTCAAAATGCATGTCCTCTCTCAATTCTTTCA
Source organism: Flabesymbios commensalis (assembly GCA_964017125.1). Taxonomy (NCBI): domain Eukaryota; kingdom Metazoa; phylum Annelida; class Polychaeta; order Terebellida; family Flabelligeridae; genus Flabesymbios; species Flabesymbios commensalis. Next base: position 20,487,773 of record OZ024904.1, on the reverse strand, counting down.
GAATTTTGGAACTGATGGTTTTGTTTGATTAGGTATCGGCCTATTTAATTAGTAGTGAACTTATCAGCTAATTAAGCTCATTAGTGCCTTGTGTCGCTCAGAATATATCTAGTCTGTCAATTATTCATAGATTTTAGATCTAATGGTTTTGTTTGATTGATCTAAGGGTGCTTCTTAGAACTTCTATGCTGATTTATGAAATTGTAATTAATTATGAGCTCATTATCGCCTTAGACATGATATATCATTCGAAATGCATCTAGTCTTTCAATTTTCACGGAAAAGACCATTAGTACCGGTAGGTCTTATCACTAGTGACAACACATTATTTTCGATATTATTGGCATGATTGCTGATATAAAGATTTGGTGTGCACTACGCATTATGAATCAATAGTCTTCAATGTGGACATGGTGAGGAAGTGCACAAAACTATTCAGCTTGTAGGGCACGGCCATCAGTGGCCTGGACAATTTGTTTTTTATGGGTCACAGCAGCAATGGCGCATGGCACCATGGAAAATGGCCTCTGGCTATTTTGATCCTTTTCCATGTTGACGCCTACACAATGACGCCAAAAAAACATCATTGTCTATTACAACAAACATGACATGACTTGAATTTTTGTTTATATATATATATTTCAAGATCAGTCAGATCATTGAATAATCTCTTTCTAGTACATGTATATACATTTGAAAGCATTTGTGTGTCTATATACAGCTATAAAAATTTAAATAATAATTAGAAACTTCAGTATTATTCCATCACACTTTCTGAACATTATACATGTAGATCTATCAGAATATCAGAGATAAATCAACATGGGTAAACTGGTAAATCAACATACAATTCTGGGTTTTTTTTCTGTGTAACATTTTGATGATTTAAGTTAGAATGTCTTGTTTTATTTTTGTGTCTGTGATGTTTTAAATATATGTAGATTGTTTCTATTTGGTGTTTTATGCACAATAGCTGATGGCGTTTGAGGACTCTCCTGGGCTAAACCTTGGTCATGGTTTTATGCACTACATCAGACAAAGACAATTTGCGAGGGCTGATGAAGAACGCAGTTTTGAACATCTACGTCTTCGCCACCAAGCTGCATATATTGACTTTTCTAACAGATCCTCTCTAGTTGAACCACCCCCCATTTCACATTCAATTCTCAAGAATATACAAGATCAAAAAGAAAACATAAGTTTAGCTTATGAAATGTCATCACTGTCAGTAACAGACAAGAACAATAATCAAGATCAGAAAGAAAACACAAGTTTAGCTTCTGAAACATCATCAAATTTAGTCACAGACAAGACCAAGTCCCCGCTTAAAATAAAGAAGCCTTCCCGACCTATCTACCAACCTCCAGGTTACAAATTCATTGTTTCATTGTTTTCTCTTGTTGGTCTTATTTTCAATTTTTTCATGCTTTGTGTTATTATTTGGTATTTGATAATATTTTTTATTAAGTAGCTTTTACAATTCAGAATAATTTGGGTATTTTTGCTTTGCACAACAAATTCCAGGTGAGGATTATGTTTTTAAAACCATACGTTCAGAATTTTTCGCAGGGATGGATAGATTACTATACCAAAGTTTGGAGAAATGTTCCTCAGAGAAATATTCCTTTGGTTTTAATGTACTTCAATCCACTTTTTAGACTGTACTATTTGACCCTATGGTGTTTTTTATTCAGCCACTACTCCATGTCTGTCATAACAAATTTTGTTCAAATGATCGGCAGGTTCTAGATTTTCTTTTTGTTGGGTTACTTTACTGTTGGTCAGGTCTTTTTGACTTTGTGATCTCCTATCATGCCTATGGGCCATATCTTGGAAACTACCGGACTGATTGGTACAAAATTTGGTATAATTGACCCTCAATAGTTGTAAATGGGCCTTTCAGAGTGCAGTACTTTGGTCTACGTTTGGTACTGTACTTTGACTTCACTTGCTGTGCCATCAGGCTGCTTGATTGTCCGTTGCCACAAATTTGTTACAGTAGTCCCTCCAGATGCGACCCCCTTCAGATACGACTTTTTTTCATAGCACCGAAGTGCTTTACACTTTTAAGCACCCCTTAAATGCGACTTCCCCTCTCCCCGACAGTGTCAGTGTGTCAGCGGGGCGTGATAAACATCCCACTGTAAATACCTAACTTTGTTAATTATGATCGTATGGACTTTTGGTAAATAAAACCAGAAAGCTTATTTAATGCTGAAAATAATGATATAAAATAGATAATGATAGCTCCTAAACTCACAAAGTTATTGATTTTGAAAATGAGGTAGGGTTTAGCAGTCTATCATCACTGGGAATAAACGTAAACAGGTTAAGCTCCACGAGACGCCAAACCGATGCCGCCATTGAAGACGGTGGCCCAGCATTAAAACAACACTGTAACAACGTCTCGCGCCGTCCATTTTCACAGCCACGTGCATCATAGTGCCTCACGAGTATACACATAAAGATAATATCTGTGCTAGTGCGTTCGTGCTTTGTTGGTATTGTCTATCTGGTCAACATAGAAGACACAGGTCTCGCCTGTTTGCCATTGAATATTCCAATGAGAATACAGTGTACATCCATAACATTTGTTTTTAAATTTTTATTTGGCAATCCAATGTATTATCGATCAATCCTAGTGTTTCGGGTTGAGTTAAAGTGTAATGTGTGTGACGCATCAACAGATCAAGCCATAGCATGCACAGTGTCAGCCTTCATTTATCACAGCTATTTTTCACACCTGATGTCGGCACCTTGATTAAGTTGGCTCTACTAGGTTGTACAATGAGTTGTGTCAGGCCGCTGAGTGTCAGTTTAGCTTACAACAAAAGTAATGACTGCATGGTCATTGCCCTGACTCAGTGATCATTGACTCAGACAGATTGATTAGTGTTTCAGCCATAAATATTGTGGCGCTGTTAAATATCACCCAAACGCTTTAAAAAAAAAAATAGCTTTAAAATAAAAAAAAGTAGCGTGGTATCGTCAGTGCATATATTATATAATAAACGAGCCCCAACTGCCTCTGCCAACCTGGCACGTTTATTAGGGGCACTGTATGGTACATTGTTTTAATGCTGGGTCAGAATGGAGTCAGTGTCACATGTTTTGTAGTGTAAAGCATAGGGCTATATTGAAATGTGGAAAAAAACACAAGCCACTTCCAGTACTTCTAAATTAGGTGTTACTATTAGAACAGGCAATTAACACTGTCAACTGCGCTGATCGTGTCACAACGAGAATGGAGGTGTTTAAAGGGTGCTGTCTTAAACATCAAATTCGGCCCATTTTACGTTTTTTCTAGAGTTTTTTTCACCCCTCTGAGATACGACTCCCCCTCTGATGTGACTTTGGTTCTTTGGCATTATGGAAGTCGTATCAGAGGGGGACTACTGTACAAATAATTATCAGGAGCTGTATATTTTACTTTCTGGGATTACTGTACTTTCGCCTACTTTTGGTGCTGTTTTTGACCCAGTTTACAGTTTTGAGTATCTTGAAAACTACTTGATGCACTGCCGTCAACATTTAGTATGAAAGCATTGTGAAGATTTATGTGTATTTCATGTAATTGTACTTTTCTACATTTCTGTTATTTGACTTGGTATGATGTTTTTGATATTGTGTTCTCTTCCCTGCCATATCCTGGAAATATTTTGTGAATTTTGACCAAATGTGTGATCATATCAATAATCGTTGGAGGTTAATGTGCATTTCAGAGTAGCCCTCCTTTTTATCTAGTCTACATTTTGTACACTGGTTTGGCCAAGTTTAGTTCTTTCTGTGCCATCTCTTTCAAACTATTTGATAGAATGAATAATGTCTGAATGGATAGGAGATATTGTGAATGACAGCACTTTTTGTTATGTTTTTTGAAGGAATAACACTTGCTGTTGAGGTATCACGATCACTCCTTTGCTAAATGATACTGCTGTAGGTCTTGTCGGTCAGGTGAAGCTACTAAATATTTGAGAAGAGTCTGTGAGGATCCCCCCACCAGAATTGCATAATAATATCATTCATGGAATAATTTGTTGAGAACATTTTTTCATAGCCATTTTATAGCTAAGCAAGTAGGGATTGCAATGGCAGTCCAATCATGTCTAGTGCAAGAATTTGTTCGAAAGATACAAGTGCATCAAATCGTTTGCATTACAAAATGTATAATGCATTTCAAAGGGGGTAGCTGCAATGCCAGAAAAATATGCCTTGTATTTTTGTTATTCAATTTTTAGTATAATTCAATTGCAGAATTGACTTAGTAGTCATGTAAATGCTTTAGTGTGGGTCTATGTTGTGATTTAGCCATGAATCACAATTCAACCTCTGCCATGGTTGCTTTAAAAAACTAACTGGTTGAATGTGTAACTATTGATATTTCAAATGACATTAGCACACTTGAACATAGGTCCAGTACTTTCCAACATAATCATTATACATGTATTAATTTAATGTTTATCATGTATGTATGAGCCAGAGCACTGAAAATACAGATTAGGGACAATAACAATTTATTATGAAACCCAAGACACTTTCAAGGAGAAATTACCACAAACAGTTAAAATTATTCCCCAAATATTTGCCATTCATGACTCGAATATATTTACATGTTTATACCCAACAGATGGAATAATTTTCAAATCACAGTGGTTCTGAAACATGTCATCACCTGATACACATGTGCTATTAATTATTTTAGTTATTTTATATTATAAATTAATGCTGTTGTGTATAACAGTGTTGTATTTAATAACCTGTCCTGTCATAGTCAATAATTGCAAACTATATTTGGTTTATCAATCACATTCTTCAGCATGCATTATGTTGTCTAACAAAGCTCAAATTGACACAGAATTTAGCAAGAACAAATGTTTTTTAAGTGTTTGAACCCATATATATATATTTTATAAATTTCTGATTTTTGCTATTTGTTATGTTCAATATTGCAGGACTATGTAAACCTGGTAAATCACCAACAACTGGTAATATGTCAGCGAGTAGTAGTTTGGGTGTAATGCGCCAGAGAACCTTAGTTCATGGAAGAGCTGGTTTTATGGAATTGGATCTTAAAGAGGTTGATCTTGAGCAATATGTAGAAGATGCTCAACCTTCGGTGCTGAAGGCACTGCATGGTAAAATAATCAAAACCTAATTTAAAATATTGTCTTTTTATCATGATAATGCATTTTAGAGTATATACATTCTCTGACACATCTATAGCTTTCGACAAGCATCAAGTCCCCTGGGCCTCTTGTTTTAATATTAACCCTTACAGTGCCGGGACCGACTTTAGTCAACAGAATCTGACGTCTGTAGACGTCAGATTCTGACGACTGAAGTTGATCCCGGCACTGTAAGAGTAAAAATATAGGTAATGGCCGTAGACCTATAACATAGGTATTCAAATTAATCAGAAAGAGCTAACTGAGACAGTTATTATGATTTCAAATTGAAAAAAACAACTCTGTCCTCCAAGGTTTTCATTGAAAAACCTAAAACCTTATTTATATTTAATAGAGAGAAATCTGTTCAGATAAATACTAATTGCAATTCAGCAAATGTAAAAATAGGTAATACTATAATTGATAAAGTAAACAGTACAAAACTACTAGGGGTTAATGTAGACAATACTCTCTCATGGACTATGCAGGTCGCTCAGGTCAAAAAGTGTACCTCCTACCGTTTATTCCTGTTCAGAACGATTAGAAAATACTTGCCATTAGAAACCAGGATTAAATATTATGATTATTATGTTAAACCACTCATTGAATATTGTAGCTCAGTTTAGGGTATCTGCTCGAAAGAAAATCAGACTAAAATCATTAAAATCCAAAAGAAAGCAGCAAGATTAATATTAGAAGCACCTCCCTTAACCCCAAGTGAACAAATGTTTCAACAGCTAAAATGGTTACCGTTTAATGAAATAGTAAAATTTAAGCAGGTTAGTCTTGTCTATAAAGCAGTTAATGGTAATGCGCTTCAATATATACAGACTATGTTTACTAATATTAAAGACCATTTGAATTATTCACTTAAATCTTCAGCCAATAAAAAATTATTCGTTCCTAGAACACATCATAAATCCTTATCATACACAGGCGTAATTATATGGAATGCCTTACCAGAAAACATAAAATCTTCAAAAACATTCACCAAATTCAAGAACTTGTACATTAAAAAAGTTTTAGAAGGGAATAAATATAGCTAATATTAAGTAATTCGCCGATACAATGTAGCATATATTGTTCAACAACTATGTTATTCAATTTTGTATATATATTATCATTATTGCTTGTACATAGCTTACACTGCTCTGCAGAGACAAGAAGCAGTATATGCTTACTTGTATAGTAAGCAGATGCTGCTTTTTGCCTTTGCACAGCAGTACATATACATGTTTTAAAGACTCTTTTCTGATTATGCTGTATATATATTATTACTTTATTCATTATTACTTATGTATTATGTATTTTGTATTTTTGAATGTTTGAGGGCCCCAAGGAAGATGGGCAAATGCTCATTGGGTTTACCCTCTTTAAATAAAGATTTTATTATTATTATTATTATTTAAAAATTCAGCACTTTAGGGTTACCCCTTTACTCACTAAGTTCTTTATTTTATATACTGATTGATCATCAATTTATCTCACAAGTCATGACTAGCACTACAAGGGTTACCAGTAATTATTACTGCTGTCTTTTGTCTTTTAGATCCACTTAGCCTGCCACCATGGCAGCTCACTCAGGTGGCAGAAGTTGTCGTCAACAGAGCTTGGGAGGATACCACATACTTCACAACAGCTGCCAAAATCTGTCAGTTTATTGTAGAGGTGAGTTTAGCTCAGCCTGTTTTAACATTTTTATGATGATAGTCCAGAAATTGGTGCCAATTGAATTCATGGATAATTTTTTTTCTTCATAAATCAGATAAGTTTGAAAGTATTTTACTGATTGCCTCATATGAAGAAAGGATTTTTTTTTCAAATATCATGTTGTTTAGTTAGTGCAGTTATATTTTAAAATGCATTTAAATATTTTTGTGTTTCAGCAGTGCAAAATCTAAAAATTGGTGTAATGTTTGTACTTCTCTAGTCATCTAATTTATTAACCCTTGAGCCCCAAAATTTGTTTATTTCTTTTCTTAGCCCGCCTTTAATTATTTGCTTAAGGGTGGGCTGTTGCAATTGTTTGGCAACGTCAGCGTTGGCATTGGCGTCCACGACAACATTTACTCGTTGGCACGAAAACTTGCAAGTTTGTCTTGTATCCTGCTCAAATTTGTTTTGCATGTTACCAATATCCAGTTCTCAGATAAGTTCAATATTTGCTGAAAAAAATCTTGATTTATCATATTTTGCATTGTTACCTTTACCTTATGGGCACAATAACTTCAAAAGATGTTCATATATACTGCTTTAACTTGTTCTGCATGTTCCTTTTAACAAGTTCTTGGACAAGTTCAGTAATAGCGTCGGGCTAAGAAAAATCTAACAAGGGCCCTGGGAGGTAACTTTGGACGTATTGGAAAAGTTAATGACGGCGCCAAAAACAAAACAGCAACTTTAGACGTATTTCTGAAAAAGCTAATAAGGGAGGTGAAAAAGAAGAGAACAAAAAACAAGTGGATCAAGTTTCTCTCCTTAAACATTTTTTTTAAATTGGCAACCACCTAATATTGTAGATCTGATAATTTTTGCGTGCTTATATTTTTGTGATTTTTTTATTTTGGGACATTTTTAGCGAAATCTAGATTTCACAATATTTTTCTGTTGTAATCATGGCAATTAGGCCTAATAGATTATGCTAGTCACTGAGCGGTCAAATGTCAATTTTACTGGTGCTTACTCAGTAGTGAAAGCAACAATTCCCCTCACCATCATTATCACAAGTAGTCTCGGGCCACTGTCACTACTCCCTCTTTTGTAATACCAATTACGGATATCGCTATGCACGCAGTCGGCGTTTAAGGATCACGACACGTGCCGACCTCCCCAACTCCAATAGGCCTTTGCTGAAATGTTGGTTTAAATTTGGGTCAGGGCCGCATATACCAGGCCAACGTTGTGTCAGCATTGGTGTAACATCCAGTGTTAGTTGGACGATTGCAATGGACTATGGTGTTGTTATACAAACACATCACTTATATATATATATATATACCGGTAGTAGGCTACTTAGCAAAACTGTTTTAATCACTATCTTATATGATGAATAAATATACACATTTTTTAGAGTTATTTTTATTCACGCTCACGCATAGAAGCTGACATTGTTAAAGCTCACTAGTATTGGTCATTTTCGATTATAGGTAGTGCTATTACATGTATGATAATAATTCTCGTGTGATTCTTGAATTGACAAATTTGTCCTTCTAGTGAAATTTGCAAATATTAAAACCTCATGAATATTACCTGATCTACAGTACGTGTGCTAGGCAGAAAAAATATGTGTTTGCTTTGATGTAGTGCTAGCTTATTTAACGTGTGCCCTGATCTGAAACACTCAGTGATAGACAGTGTCGCCTAACAGTATAATAAATTATGTTTTTCTTGTCACAGAAGGAGCGCCAGCATAAGGAAGACAAAACAATTCCACAACTTGTGTTTCGCCGCAGCATGGTTTCTACGATGCAGGATTTGTTGAGTAAATGGAACCTTTTTCGAGAGCATAGTGTTCAGTACTGGCTTGCATATTGTCGCTTTGTCACCGAGGCCTACAAGTTAATACGACCTGGTGGTCAACATTTAACTGCTCTCACCAATTTGCTTTACGACACAATGACTCTTCTATCTAAACCACCATGTGTCAACAACTTTGAAGAGGTATGTTATTTTAACCCTCAAGATGATGATGCAGGCGCGTAGCTAGGGGTAAAACAATGTGGAAACACATTGGCCAACCGATTGAGCCCAGGCGAGCAAAGCGATCCTGGAAATGCAGCTGGGGGTTTGTTTTATGTGACTATTTACAACACCTCCAATGATTGCTGGAGGCATATTAACCAAGCTTTTTAACATTTTCAATACCTAAATTTTGGTGAAAATTTTGTGACACAGTTTTTGGCCCAACGATATGAAAAGTTCACAAACCAAATCAATAGTTTTATACGATTCACTGCCATAATTCGTTACCATATTGCAATCTTAACCAAGTCGACGACATGTCGACGTTTTAGGGCATATATTTAGACCAATAGAATTCTGAAAACAAGTTTTTTTCAAGATTCATATCTTTTTTTTATAAAAAAACAGTAATTCTCCTGTCGGCATATTGTCACACATGGATCAGCTGATTGTTTTGGTCACAAACAACTATTAAATATTTGAATATGTTATGCTGAAATTTATGGTGAAAAAGGGCACAGTGCAGCATAAGAGAAGGTAATAAATAAGTTATTTCAGAGTCAACCGTCAAAGACTGTGAAATTTTCATGAAAAAATATTCTATAGTTCAAGAGTTACACCACCTGGCATGTAATGCAATTCATGGCTTAAAACTGATCTCGTAATTAGAAATCGTTTAAAAAATGTGCTATAAGTTGATGTGACTTCCACTATACGCTATAGGATTCAGCTTATTTTTTTATTTGAAAATCTATGTGGACGCCTTGCATCTTTGCGTACGGCTAGCTACGCCCCTGTAATGACATCTTTTGCCATTTCAGCCTTTTTAGTTGTCTTTCAAATAAGAACATTTTAATGGGAAATATGCTTTACATTTGCTAGATATTGGCTTAACTTTTAATTCAAATTGTAGTGATATAAGTGGCACAAATATACAGTTCCAGAATGTGAAGTCCCATTGAGAGTGTGCTGGACATTACCTTGAATATCATCGTCGCCATATAATTTCTCCATGCCGATCTACTGCACATTTAGCCGACACACAGCCTTAACAGTGGGTAGTGTAACGTTACTGATGCCGAGCAAACACGAAACCAGGGGTCAATTATTTGATAATCATGGGGTGTTGTGCTGCACAATAAAATAATCTCTATTAATATGGTGACCTCTCAAACCTTGAACTATAAACAAATAAAGGGTAAATGGAAGAATTTTTGTGGGCCTGTATTGTAATTATATAGACATATATTGTAATGGGCTAACAGGTATTTCATAATCATATATTTAATGCGTGAGATTTTAACCGATGATTATTTCTAGAAATCAAAGTACTAGATAATTTTGATGATGATGCTGCTTCCTATTTTGCAGGTAGAGCTGCTCTGTTCGATTTTCTATGATTGTGGTCGTAAGCTTCATCGTGACAGCAATAGCAACATGAGTCAGTTAGTCTGTCTTCTCCGAGATGCATTCTTGGATTCTGGTACCTCTGAGGACACGAGTGGTATGCTGATGCAACTGATTGAACTGCAGGCTGGTGGCTGGCAACTATCAGAATGTGCAAAGAAGTTTTATTTTAACATGTGATTTTTTTTATCAAAATTACACTCAGTCATAAGTGTATGGCATTGTTTAATTCTGTTGCTGATCATTCCTACTTTTCAATAATTTCATAGTTGGTGGTGGTATAGTTTGTTACAATATTATTATGTAAACATCACAGATATTATCGTAATATAGTGTATCTGGTCAATTTGCTTACATTCTACATAATATCACCCATGTACCTGATACTTTTTCCACATGTAAATGTGTGTTCCAGGATGGCTGCCTGAAAACTTGTGAATGCCAAATCTTCTAAACTGTTTGTTGAATTCCATACTCATGTGATCTAACCGTTTGCTAGGTATTTGTTCAATCTGATTATCTGTTGGGAACAATCCATTTAAAAAACAGTAGCCAGCTTGAAAAAAAATGTATTGGAGTAACTGTTAGTGTTCGTCTCCAGGTTTAAATATGATGAAAGTCTAATTCATTTAGCTCTTGACGTACCAGGCAACACTTGTTCTTATATACAATCTTTCCCAATTGAGAGGCTGATTCTGTGGGTGTTTTCAATGTTCCCATGCCAAAAAAACAGTTACATCTAGCTCTTTTCACACTTCAGTATTATCACCAGTTTGCCTTTATGCAACAGGCTGAAAGATTAATGTCAGGTGGAAAACGTTACTCTTTGAGTTCTGACATATTAAGCACACCAGAGACTTTAATATTTTACTGACAAAATGTTGATTTCATGATAATTTTATGTGGTGGACATAGAAATGGTGATATGGACTAACAAAGAACATGGTCATCTACATACCCCCTTTTCCAACCCCAACTTTTAGTAATATTTTCTCTCCGGCATTGATCTTTCAGTCTGGCCTCTTAATATAGTGGTATTGTAATGTGCTCATTTCACACGGGTCCTGATTTATTGTTACACTGTATTATATGTTCAAGTTTATATTTTTAAAGATTTCTATGTTATTAAAAAACTTGGGGTAATGGCATCAAATACATATCATTTGTCCAAAGAATTTATGTTAATGACATTACATGCCATTAGTATGTTAGATATTCATAGCTGTATGATATTATTACTATATGTAGGGTATTATTGTCACGCGACATGTTTGTCCGATCTTTAATCCGCTACTCCTCAGCGTGATAACTTGTTTTGCATTGCTGGAATAGATATCCATGATAGCAGACATCACATATGCAGTTTAGTCATATCAAACCTTTAATTCTGTGATCTTGATTTGATCCAATTTGTTTATGTGGTACATTCTGAACTTGACACAATAAGTGTATCTTATAGTTGTCTTGAACAAGTTTTAACATGGGTGTAACTGAGGTAATAACAGATTTTTGTCTTCTGTCACTATTGTTAAAAATGTGTAATTACTTTAAAAGCTGCACATTTTCCACAAAATTTCAATATTTGATGTGTGTGTTCAAAATGCAAACTATAACTTGGAATGATTTGTACATAATTTGAATATAAGTCAAACTTACTGATTAGCCCTCTTTGTAGACTATCTATATTTTAAAATAGATGGTTCTGCAATAGGCCTGCGATGGAGTGAATAACTTGACATTATGGCCTATTCAATAAAACTAACTGCTTTAATTTTTTTTGAATTAGGTCTACATGTAACAGTATTTTTTCTCAAAATATATTCATCCATATAGCCTTTATATAATCAGTCTATAATTCACATTTTGGGTGCATAAATTTTGTGATGGGAACATGTTTTGTATCTGAAATTATTTATCAATTAACTGTACATATTATATTGCATAGTCATTAGGCCACTAGTCAGTCAAGAATTTTTCGCCTTGGTAATATCTGTAAAACTCACTGGTTGAAATGGTGTGTTAGAACACCTGTTGCACAGCACCTATTTGATAATGTTTTTTTTTATCTAAAGTTATCTCTTGGTTTATTTGACAATGTGTAATAAAATATTTTTATTTACTTTTATTCAGCCTGCCAAGTGACACTGCTCAATCACAATATTATTCAAAATTAAAACTGATTAGATTTCGAGGGTTGTTTTCGTAATTTTTGTTGAAATATTTATTTTCCTACTGATCGTCGTGGATTTGTATTTTGTCGATGTACAGTACAGTCACTGATCAATTGTATCATTTCATAAAAATACACATGACTACAACTTTGATAGGTGAACCGAGATTTTCTACATAATTAGGTTGAAATCTTGTTTCATATAATAACCCTTTAAGCTCTAAGCATGACTATAATCGTTTTAAATCTTTTTATAATTCGTTTTTTGCCACACTCCTAAAGGACATAAAGGGATTATTTTTACCGAACTAATAATAACACATGGTTTGGCAATATGGCGTGGAGAAAATATAGGAAATTGGTAGGTAATTCAAATACTCCATTAATGGTTGTGTTGGGCCATATATATTGCTTTATCTTTCACATGAGGTCCCTCTGGCACAATTTAACCTATCTGTGCAATAAGTAGGCTAGCATGATATTTGATTATTAATGGTTACCGCAAATATCTACGATCCTATATACAGGTGCTAATATGTCTACGATATATGTATTGTTGTGTAGGTGGTCTACTATGACCAGAATGATCAGAATAATTCGCTGGAGAAGATTTAAAATATGATGTTATTTTTACACACATTAAGTTTTAGTATTTTTTAATGTCATTGCTAGCTCAAAGCTGGTAAGTAATTGATGTTCATTATGATTCTGTTAATTAAGTTTGTACTCAATAAGCAATTTTCTGTTACAGTTGAATAAATATTTTGTCATTTTTATGGAGATGTTATGTTTTAAGAAACTTATAAAAGATACCAACACTCGAGGCCTTCAAACACGAGCAAAACCGTTCTGCTGGTGGGGCGCGAATATATTTATAATTATGACGCCCCTCTATAAACATGATAAACCCATTAACTCCATTCCGGTTTATTCTCAGAATCGTTTTACATGTCAAATGGTCTTACTTTTTAAATACTTAATGGAATTTCGCGAAATTGATTGTTGCCAAATGACTAAGTAGATGGGAATAATTAAAAAAATTCGTGAAAATTGCTTGGGAATTGACTGAGTAATCAGAGAAAAGCCAACTTTCTTTTTTGGACCATCCTCAACCGTCGGACAGACTATAGTGAACAAGGGGTAAGTAAAATAGGCTGATAACTCTTCTGACTTAATATCAGAGAAGTTCAAAAGGGCAACCAAGCATTTTCCAAGATGAAGAAAAGTAAATCGACTGAAGACAAATTTCATGAACTTAGTTTATTCAAATATAATACAAACATAGCAACTTTTACAGTGATATTAAAAATAAATAAAAGTAAGACTCTTTTCATTATATTAGCACAAATTTATTTTTGAAATGTAGTGAATTGTGAAGTCAAAGATTTGTCCTAAGTTCACTTCCTATTTACCGCGTTCAGGTGTTTACATTGAGTAATAATACATAGATCTATGATTGACTCGAAATAGGTAAATAATACCTGACACAGAATGAGATAAAGGAAACAATAAATTATAGGACATGGTGAAAGGCTAAAAAAAGATGCGTCAAGGTGGCCTCATTGAAAGTTAATGGGAAACTGATAATCACGAAAAAGCTGGAGGGCTGAACAACCAATTCAAATCTGTGTTTAATCCAACAACACGTACATAGAACTCTGCCAGACATGGGGCCCAGCTCCTTTCTATCTATGAGAAATTTTAAATTTACTGTTCCTGGCATACTAAAATTGCTCGAAAACATTAAAATTCACAATGCTTCAGGACCAGTCAAAATTGTACCTAGATTGCTGCATGATTTCGCACACATTTTGACTGAACTTTTAGTCGATATCTCCAAAAAAACTCTTGAAACATCTGATATACCCCATCACTGGCAGACAGCGAATGTTGCTCCAATTTTCAAAAATGGGAACTATACAAACCATCAAACTACAGACGAGTGTCTCTAACATGCATATGCTGCAAAATCATGGAACCTAATATTGCAACCAATTTAATGAAGTATTTAGGATCGGAAAATATTCTTTGTGGATGGCAACACGGATTCAGAAGCATAGGCTCCATGGAGAAGCAGCTACTAACCCTGGTAGGCCCTACATGAGTTATCAAAGAATTTAAACCACAAAACAAAGTAGACATAGCTGTGCTTGACTTTAGCAAAGCATTTGATAAAGTGTCACGAGAACATTTTGCGATCAAATTAGACTACTACAGTATTAGCACATTGGCATGGCTATATTCTAGCTATTCTGTCAATTCGCACACCGCAGGTTGTCCTCGAGGGGGTTGCTTCTAGAACCGTTGATGTCGCATCAGGTGTACTGGTGCCACAAGGGTCGGTCCTTGGACCAACATTGTTTTTTTATTTCTATAAACGACCTATCCAAATTTCTCTCTTCGAAAGTCAGACTTTTTGCTGATGATGCTATTTTGCATTATGAAGTGACTTCTGCGGATGACTGCCAGGTACTCCAGAATGATCTAAATAGGTTACAGAATGGGAGGAAAAGTAGCTGATGATTTTTAACCCAACAAATGCGAGGTAGGCCTACTGACAGTCACCCACAGGAAACAACCATGCATGATCAAAATGTAAACAAGAGTAAAGAGTAGGTTACTTATTATCAATAATAATAGTACAAAATATCTTGGCATAACAATAACTTCTGATCGGAACTGGAACAAACACATTGGTCAGATAACTGGCAAGGCAAACCAGATGCTGGGCTTCGTAAAACATCAAGACAAGCTAGGTCACATACATAGCATCGATACAAATGCATATTATGAAGCATATAGCTTGTTCTTCCCCGCCTAGAGTAGGCCTACTGTGCTAGTCTGTGGGATCCACATTCTCAAAGTGCAATACAAAAAGTGGAGATGGTGCAGAGGCGGGCGGTCAGATATGTCTTAATTGAGACGCTACCACAACATCAGTAGCATCTCAAACATGCTAGAACAACTTCAGTGGCCTACATTAGCCCAGCGACAGTGTTGCCTCCGCTTTACCATGTTGCTTAAAATCACCAACAATATTGTGGCAATAGACTTCACTTCCTACCTTTAGGAGCAATACGTACCACTATCAGAACAAATACAATGCCTTTTCTACTCTACATATGCAATACTGAATCATTTGAAATAATTCCAATGTTGAACAATTTACCAAGGTCAAAAGTACCGTACTATATCTCCTTCCCAAAATGCATTTAAAACTACACTTGTTCATCATATCTGCAGTTTCCTCTCACAATCCTTTTAACTGAAACCGTGTTTAACATATATGCACCCTGTTGATCCCTGTTGGCCCAAAGTACATAATAGAAAAAACTGAATTATCTCTCACCCCTTGCTGCATCCAAACAAAGGTAAATCCGAACATCTGTAATAAAAGTTTTACAACATCAGTATTCGACACACCTCATTTTATAATGTATGGCAAGTGGACTAAGTCCTAATTCACCAAGTTCAGCAACATCTGATGTTGTGCTTCCAACTCCCAGCAAACGTTTACAATTTTTTTAATGAACACACTCCGTTTATGCACCCATAGGCTACTCACACCCGACGCATTAGCAAAACAAATTATTTACTATATTTACAACCTATGTAAATATGGTCTCTATGGTCATCGAAACTAGTTTAATCTAAAATTGCAAGCGCACGCCTTCATCCAGAGTAACCATCCTCCCCCTTGGAAGTTATACTCTGTCACACAAAGAAGAAGAAAAAGTTCAGTCAGGTGTTTTAAATTTTCTTTTTGGTCAATGTTGGGCCCTTTTTCTTGACATTTCTATTATGCAGTGAGAAGGTATTTTTCTGTGTATCTTATATCTGGAAAAAGAGACATTCTAAAATAATTATAACTAGAAACGACTTTTACTTTTCAAGTAACAGTAATGTTTGGACTTTGACTTTTGCGACTTTTTGCGATATTTGGAAATTTTGGAGCATTTAGACCATTTGGAACATTTGAAACATTTTTACATTTCGGGCATTTGAGACATTTAGAACATTTGGAACAATTCTCTGCAATTACAACTGGTATTTTGATATTTAAATCTGGCATTTAAAATGTTGCTACTATTGATATCAAACACCCAATGTTGGTTCAATGCTGGGCCACTGTGCGCGATGCTGGCCCATCACTGAAACATTTTTGGATATACATATGTATTTTATTTATTACCCCCTGGTAATTAGAGAGTCAAGCCGGTCGGGAAGCCCAGTACAAGCCACCACCGTAACGCGGCGTCCACATAACAAAGACGCATTGTGTTGACTGACTCTCCTATTGAATTGATCAACCGACATTTAAATCACTCTACCAACATTAGTACACATAGTGGATTTACAAAATCCTGAACAATTCTGGATCTACTGGAAGGATCACTTTAAAAAGCTATAGCCTGGTACCTGAATACCTAAGGATCATTGTGCCAAAGTTTGACGTCGATTACTATTAAACTGAGTGAGAAATAGCGCTTCAAAAATTGTCAATGGTAATCCATATAGTGCATCTATGAAATCTGGATCAGGTCCAGATCCACTGGCGGGAACAATGAAAAAAGCTATAGCCTGGAGCATCATTCTGACCTCAGAGATTATATCTCTGATACCACACGCTCATTTCGCCGTATGCACGCATGGCGATTGACCAGATTTATCAGCCGTTAGTGAGCGTTACCACGTGACTTTATAACCATTCCTATAACCACGGAACTATTTTGGTGTTCACTTCAACGCATTACTTATCCTTTTTTCAATATTTAATTTGATCTTAGAGTTTGTTACAGATAAGGGCTATTTATTCTGTTTAGTAGTGGATAAATTGAACCAGCACATTTCGCATGTCATTCAGTAATTTATATTTGCCAGTGTTTTGAAGCCGATTGTAAATTCTGTCAAAAAAACGTAAACATGGACCTTCTCACAGCAGCGCGTAGGCAGAAAAAGTAATCCATTGAATGTTTTCTATTTCTATGTGAATATAAACTCATATGTGGCGGAGTAGTGGTGTTTTATATTTGCCATATATATTCAGGACACTCAAGCGTGTTTATAAGCCTATAGTTTTTATATCAACAAAACTGCTCAAAATGAGCAGTTTTTGTCGAAACATGGCGTGTGGTTACAGAGAGAGAGCGGGGTTGACCTGAGCGACATCTATGTGTGGAGAATGCTGGAGCATGTATACCTAAGGATCATTGTGCCAAGGTTTGAAGACGATTACTTGAAAACTGAAAGAGAAATAGGGTGGCAAAAATCGGCCGTAGAATAAAAAGATGAATGAAGCATCCGTTAGGATTCTAACATGTTTGGACCACAAGGTCCAAACATAATAACATACAAAACATGGTGTAATACAAAATGCATTTGATTGATTTTGATGAAGTCTATAAAATAATTTATCATTTTATGTTCTACAAGTTTGTACAGCGCGTGAGTTATGATTTTGTATTTATTTACTTTCTGGATTGATTGATTGATTCATTAGAACTGTCAAATGAGATTTGATCAAACTTGCTTCACATTTTGAATAAGAATGTGGATATTAATGATATGTAGTGTTATTTTGCTAATGTAAAATGTCTAAAAAGGGAGATATACAATTGGTTAATTTTTTTATATTTAATTCATTATTTGGACCGAAAGAAGGCGAGGTGAGCGATAATATGTGATACTGATAGTCTCATTTAGACAGTCATTAATAATAATTGTGATCGATTTGTACCTAATGTAGTAGACTATGGACCTAGACAAATAAAGACAAAATTCCCGTATTTATTTTGGACATGCATTTCCGTAATAAGAAATCGGGAATTTCGTCTTTATATCTCGCTTAAATTAACTGGTAACGTTAAATGTATGTAGACTAGCCTATTGTTAATTGTAGGTAGACTGGTCTACTTCAGTCTTCACTGTTCACAAAAAGGTGAAAAACTTGAAAAAGTTATTTTCAGATTTTGATGTTTTTTTCGTGTTTTTTTAAGATTTATGTGAATTTGTGAGAAACTGCAATAGAAAAGGCATATTTTTCTCTGTTTGTTCTTTTTGCTCACTATTACTGGTAGTAATGAAGCGAACATTGTAGAATTAAAAGCGTTATTTGTTTTGAATGGCACTTTTATCACCTTTTCTGGGGGTTCAGATCATTATATGTCTAGATTTCTCGTAATTACGAAAAATGATGCCAGCTATCACCTTTAATTTCATAATACAGTAGAACCTGCTATGAGCAGCCACTCTTATGAGCAGCCAACCTCATATGGAAGGCCACTTGGCCATTCCCCAAATGGCATTTTGTATACAAATGAACCTCCTACTTGCAGCCACCTGCGTTAAAAGGCCTGTGTTGCAAGGGTGGCTGCTCATAGCAGGTTCTACTGTAGTTGCAACAAGTGCTTGAAGAGGTAAGTGGAACAGGCATGATGTGGCCCCTTTTGATAATTTTTTTCACACAGGTACCATTTTGTTAATTTTTATAAAAAAATGCAAAAAATGAAAATAGGCTATGTCCACTGTCCTATGAGTTCTGGAAGCCATAATTAGGACCGATAGGACAGAACAATGTGGGAATCTCGAAGAATTGAGATACCTGGGGAAGGCTGCACTAGTTTGCCCAGGGTAAAACCTGAGTGAGGCTCTGTTTGCTGGAGGCTATGCCCAAATTTCCGATTGTTATGTGCATGTATGTGTTATATTTGCTACTGTGCTGTATTGCGGGGCACTTGCTGGGTGCCCTGATGTATCTAAAAACTAAAACTTTCAAAATTATCCATCTCAGTAGTTTTCTGCAGCTGCTTCAAAATATTCAAGTGTCTGGGTGATTTTTTGGCTTTTGTATCCCTGGGGCAATTTGCAACATTGAGGTCACAACTTTTGGACATTTTTATAATTTATATGTCGTAGGAGGGTTTTTTCCTCCGTCGCAGTAGGGTGTTTGGGGACAGGAGATACCAGAGGGTTATCAGGGTTTTGAGTCCTCAGTCCTACTGTAATACGGGTCGTGGATTTATCGAGCCAAGGACACAACCAGTTTTCAGACATCAATCACTTTTATTACAGTCACGAATACCATTCCAAATGAAAACCTACAGATCAAAACGTGATAATATAAGAATACAATAATTATTCACTTTCTAAAGCGTAATTCACAATATTAATAATGTCACATATTTATCACATCGTTACCAAATTTATATACTTTATTCTCATTAACTGGGCCTACATAAACACTGCTAAATTATAATTACATGAACACGTACCCTAAGTACACCCATGTTGACACATGACCAGCATCAACGTTGCACAGACATTCATACATGTATTACGACCACTTGATCTTTACTAACGTCGTGGTAGACAACTACGTCACCTAAATAATAATTGACACCATCAACACATTTCTCATTAAAGTGAATTAATAAAACTAACATCAGCAAACGTATTTCGATTGAAAGAAAGCGATATCTTTCACAAGACGGCAAACAACGCCAAATATAATTAAATTAATTCGGTATTTAATTAATCGTTATATTAATTATTAATTAATATACCTACACTTCTAATTAATATAACTACACGGCTAATTATTAACCACTGCTTCAAATACAAAACAACTAGGCCTATACTTGAAAACTCACCACTAAGTTGGTCAAAGTAACTGGAGGACGGCTCCTGGCTGTGCCTCAAATGGTGGTCAGAATGAAAAGAATTCAAACTTGCTTGGCGAAATAGTCATGTGATCGACCGAGAATGGCGGGATACATTATAATAAATTATGAGGTTACACCTCACCAGATGGCAACACATGCACCATAATAACGGCAGTTCATTGAAATTGGTAAATAAAGAAAATAGTGAAACATGACAAAATATACCGTTCACATATAGAAACAGGATTTTTCTTGCTCATTGAAAACAGTGGAATGTGGTCAAATATTTCTTTTGGCATGTCGGCAGTTATGAAAAAAGGGTCAGCATAATTTTACAGGACAATTTTTTTTGTGAGGATGTGATGTGATAGCCAAAATAAAAATACTGATTTTTTGATGATTTTAGCCTGATTGTATCGCTTGAAGTATTTTAAAAGTTAGACCAATCAGGTGATCACCGGGAGCACTGTCGATTGCTCTCCCTGCACTTTGTTAAGGAGTGAGAGAGGAGTGCTGAAGCAATCGCACTCCTTATGAATGGGGGACTTGTCCTCTGGCCAATGTGGAGCGAACAATGCAAAATGTGTGAAAACGACCATTTGATATGTATTAATTTAAGGTTTCAAAGAACGTTGGTTAAATCATGTTAATAGGTTTATAGAGGGACGTCATCAATTTAAATTTACTACAAGACAAATGATAATATACATGTAAAATAGGCTACACAAAATTTCAAGAAAATCAAGTGGTAATTGATATGTAAAAATCAGCGAAAACCAAGTGTTAGAAATTACTTAAGAAGGCTAAATAATGGTGGCCTAGTCCGTACCATACATACGACGTTAAGT
The DNA here is from genome assembly GCA_964017125.1 of Flabesymbios commensalis. Lineage (NCBI taxonomy): Eukaryota > Metazoa > Annelida > Polychaeta > Terebellida > Flabelligeridae > Flabesymbios > Flabesymbios commensalis. The sequence continues at coordinate 20,466,841 of OZ024904.1, read as the reverse complement.
TAGTATCTATACTAAGATAGACTATGATCTATCATGTCTATAGTCACTGATTTATTATACTTATATATTATAGCCTAAGCTTTTTGGAAAGAGTTTTTTTCTACCCCCTGGGCGATAATAAAGGTTTCTGTCATTCAGTATGGGCCATGAAATGTGATAACTAATGACGGAGGGGTACAATAGACAGTGGCACTTGTTTTTTCGTTGATTTTCCTGTCAATTTTCAAGCAATTTTCTTGTAATTTTATAAACATCATTTTTTAAAACAATTCAAATAAATTTAGTGAAAATTTTAAGCTTTATTACAGGTAATAAATGTTTCCCCTCTATAAACCGATTGACTTCATCTCAGAATTATGTTACATGTTCTAACTTCTCAAATTCCTGCTGAAAGTAAAACGTCACAAAATACCCAGGGTATTCAGGTATTTGTTGCATGACTAGAAGATAGTGTGTGTATTATTTCATAAAAATTGGTTGAGAATTGACTGAAAAATCAGCAAAATTGATCTAATGTGATTCCTGGTATATCATGTATATGTCTTAGGCTAGGCCAGGGCAAATATATTGGATTCTTTCTATTTTTTCTTTTATTGAGTTGAGGTGAGAATTGCAGCAGTAATTCGAACTTCAAAAGGAATGAACATTTTAATAAAAATAACTACTTAGTCAAAAGGTTACAGCAAACATTGATTATTACAAATTCTTCACATTCAACCATTGATGTGATAGTTTACATGATGAAATTGTACCTTGTCATATTTAATTATTATTCATTTTTCTGTTACTAGGAGCACAAGAAGATTTTGTATTACCATCCTCCATCAGTTGATATTGATTCAAAAATTAAACATGTTGGTTTATGTGAAGCAGTTGCTAAATTCACACAGTAAGTATATCATGCATGTACATATGCTTATTAGATAGCCGGCGCATCATTTCCACACCTTTTTCAAAAGTCTGGTGACGGGCCTGACTTCACCTAGATGGGTGGGAAATTATAGTTTTTTGTTGGTTTTCATGAATATGCCAGCCATTTTGAATTTTAATGTCCTTCTGAATTCTAGTGAGAACTTGTGAAATGCTAGTCAGAATCACTTTTTATGTATATGGCCTGCCCATCTTTTTTTTTCCATACATGTACTAGTTTATGCATGATCTTCAAACCGCTAATCTGAATCACTTGTGACTTTGTATGTGGGCACTTACATGTACTTAATTCGACCGGTAGCCAATGATGTTTGAAGAGAATTGGTGAGATATGGTCCTTTCTGCCGGATTTAGATATCACTCTAGCTGCTGCATTTTGCACCCTCTGCAAATTCCTTATGAGTACATGTAAAAATGGAAGTCCACATAGCATTGCATAGTGCCGAGTTGCAATAGTCAAGTCGGGAAGTGACTAGGGCCTCAGCAATTATGACAGAGCTCTGTCTTCATATCCAGCACTGAGGCTTCCTATGCTGCTGATGTTGTGCAGGTGTACAAAAGGAGACCTTAGCAAACACTGTTGACATGTGCCTTCATAGTCAAATGTTCCTTAAAAATGGCACCAAGGTTGTTAGGGAGATGGAGTGATGTTGTTGTCACCAGTAATAATCTAGCTTATGTTGGAGAGAGGTGTCCATAACAGCAACGAGAGAGTCTTTTCATTATTCAATTTTAACCAATTCATTGCCATCCATGCCTTTATCTCCATGACACAGGCTTCGATCTGCTTGGAGGTCTCTGTAACATCATCCTGGTCAAACACAATGTATAGCTGAGTGTCGTCCTCATACAAGTGAGCGATCAGTCCATGCCGCCGTACTATACTTGTTATGTGCACAGAATACAATATGTGAAAAGTAGTGGTCCTAATACAGAACCTTGAGGCACACTGTAGCTGAGCAATCTCGGCTTTAAGATGGTATTGTGGATCCTCACAGACTGTGTCCCGCCAGTCAGGTAAGACCTAAACCATGCCAAGGCTGTGCCACATACAACTCCGCTCACTCAATGGTGTCAAAAGCGACAGAGAGATCTAAGAGTAGCATGCAGCATTACATAGATATAGGTTAGACCTACACATGTTGTGAGAAACTGGCCCAATGCTGGGTCAATGGCAGCAAAGTCGAGTCTATTTTGAACTTTTGTGTCTGTAAATTGTATTGTGATATATGCCTCCATCCGTTTCTTGTGTGAAATTATGAAAATTTGATGATCTTTAAAATCATTTTTGCTTGAAAAATCTGTAAACCACCTTATCAGATAAGTGTCCCCTTATCTTGAGTATAGCTTGTCAGAGTCACTCCTGGTTTTGTATACATTATCATATAACTATGTGAGCTGCCTCACTGAAAAAGTTTTTTGTCAAAATGAATTTCAAGAAAATTGTGGCCATTTTTTACATACCGTATATCCCCACGTATAGTGCGACGCCATGTATAATACGAGTTAAGATTTGAGGCCTCGGATGACCTGAAAAACGCCTGCCCCTCTGTATAATACGACCCCAAATTTTGGATGTTGGCAGCGTCCCGGGACATCTAAGTGTGAGGCATAGATATTATCTTATTCTACTAATCTGACGGGAAGAGCGGCAACAGTACAGCTCTGCAATATCAAAGGGCACTATCTGCTTATGTATATTCATTTTCAACGGCAGAGTGGATGTCATTGACTGTCTCGTTTTGTGGCCAATGTGCCGACATTTTGAGGCCTGCACAGGCTACATATATTTTTAGCTCCCGCCGTCACCGTAGGTGAGCGGAGGGAGCTATGGATTCTACCTCCGTTTTTTTTTGGCCTCTTCTTTTGCCTATAACTTTGTGAGAAAATAAGCTAGGATAATAATTTTTGGTATGTGGGTTACTTCCAGGTGGTTAATGGACGGGTTAAAATATTTTTAATCTGAATTCAATACGCCAGGTTGCAGAGGAGAAAATGATGATGTGACGGCGTTGGGCCGTTGGGCCGTCCGTAAACAATTCGTTTCCGGAGCATATCTCTGAAAGTACTTGTCCGATTGTCTTCAAATTTTACACACAACACCCCTAGGGGGTCTAGTTGTGCCTTTTGGGGTATTTGAACTTTGACCTACTTCTGGTTCAGAACTATGACCTATTTAGACGTTTTGACGCGCACTTCGTTTCCGGAGCGGATCTCGAAAAGTACTGGGCCGATGACAGTCATATTGCACATACATGTTCTCTAAGGTCCCTAGTTGTGCCTTTTCAGGTTTTTGGACCTTGACCTTGAAGTTGACCCAGCACTTTGACCTAATTTATAACATCGGTAAATCCGACTGAAAGATTTTGCGGAATATCATGAAAACCGCTCAAGATAGCTACACCATTACTATAAAACAAATTGTGAGGTTTCAGGAGAGGATGCATCTTGAAAAATTTCAATTCGATAAAATTAAAAATGGCCGCCTATCGGCCATTATTCACCTCGACAGGCCTGATATTGCGGAATATCATGAAAACCGCTCAAGATAGCTACACCATTAATATCAAATAAATTGTAAGGTTTCAGGAGAGGATGCATCCTGAAAAAATTGAAGTTGATAAAATTCAAAATGGCCGCCTATCAGCCATTATTCACCTCGACAGGCCTGATATTGTGGAATATCATGAAAACCGCTCAAGATATCTACACCATTACTATAAATTAAATTGTAAGGCTTCAGGAGAGGATGTATTTTGAAAAAAATCATTTTGTCAAAGTTCAAAATGGCCGCCAATCAGCCATTATTCACTTTCACATGGCCGTTATTTGGTAAACCGTGCTAGATGGCTAGACCATTACTATAAAACAAAATGTGTGATTTCAGGAGAGGATGCATCTTGGAAAAATTCGACTCGATAAAATTCAAAATGGCCGCTTATCGGCCATTATTCACTTTCACATGGCCGTTATTTGGTCAACCGTGCTAGATGGCTAGACCATTACTGTAAAACGAAATGTGAGATTTCAGATGAGGATGCATCTTGAAAAAAATTAACTTGATCAAATTTAAAATGGCCGCCTTTTCGGCCATCATTCATTTTCACATGGCTGATATTTGGTAAACCGTGCTAGATGGCTAGACCATTACCTGATTACTATAAAACAAAGTGTGAGTTTTCGGGGTAGGATGCACCCTGAAAATTTTTAACTTACGAATTCAAAATGGCCGACAATCAGCATTATTTACCTCGATAGGCCGTTTCGAGAGAGGATGCCTTTTAAAAACTTTCGACTCAATCGAATTCAAAATGGCCGCCTATCGGCCACTATTTACTTGCACATTGCTGATATTTGGTAAACCGTGTTAGATAGCTGGACCATTACTATAAAACAAAATGTGAGATTACAAGAGAGGATGCATCTTGAAAAAAATTGACTCGATCAAATTCAAAATGGCCGCCTATCGGCCATTATTCACTTTCACATAGCCGGTTTTTAGTAACCGTACTAGATGGCTAGACCATTACTATAAAACAAAATGTGAGATTTCAGGAGAGGATGCATCTTGAAAAATTTTAACTTGATCAAATTCAAAATGGCCTCCTATCGGCCATTATTCACTTTCACATGGGCGATATTTGGTAAACCGTGCTACATGGCTAGACCATTACTATAGAATGAAATGTGAGATTTCAGCTGAGGATGCATCTTGGAAAATTTTGACTTGATCAAATTCAAAATGGCCGCCTTTAGGCCATTATTCACTTTCACATGGCCGATATTTGGTAAACCTTGCTAGATAGCTAGACGATTACTATAGAATGAAATGTGAGATTTCAGCTGAGGATGCATCTTGAAAAATTCTGACTCGTTCAAATTCAAAATGGCCCCCTATCGGCCATTATTTACTTTCACATGCCCAATATTTTGCAAACTGTGTTAGATGTTAGTCCATTACTATAAAACAAAATTTGAGGTTTCGGGGGAGGATGCACACTAAGTTTTTAACTAATTTATATCGAATTCAAAATGACCGTAAATCAGCTATTAGTTAACTCGATTGGCCTGATATCGGGTAAACCATGCCAGATAGGTAGACCATTACTGGGATACTGATTAGGATCATTAATTTCAATGGAGGTTTGCAATCTCTGACAGACTGTCTAGTTCTTATCTTACTCTTAGACTGGGCTTCTTAGACCTAGTTGTCTTGCGTCTTGATTTTTGACCTAGACTAGGACTACATTAATAACCCTATACAAAATTGCTTAAATCAAATTCTAATTCGTCGCGGGAGCTCCTGGACTTATGTAGTCTTGTTAAATATTTACATTGCGCCGACAAATATATATTATTTTAATTTATCTATTACAAAGACCATATTTTAATATCGTCGTGCTCAAATAAGAACATTCCAAGATGAAATGTGATTGTAAAACATTTGCAGACTAGCCGCATTGTCTAGACATAAGAGAGTGTTGGCTATATAAGGTGTCAGCCCAGTCAGGGTGTAATAACACAGCCGCACACCGTGAACCGAGCAAACAGATACCACCATTTGCTCAATACCGTATCAGCAGCGGTAACAGCGGTAGGCATTATTGTTATCCAAGCAATATAGACATTCTGAGGCCTACACGTATATAATTTGCCATAGGAAAATCATCAGTGATATCTTGTTATATTTCGTCATCGCGTTCTCTCATTCCAATATATCTTAATAAAATATCATGTTCAGATAGGCCTACCGTCGTACACAAAAGAACACTTCCATATGAAAGGCGATCTTAGATTGAATCATTATTAATATAAATTACCAGGTCAGAAGTGTGAATTGGTTGCAGACTAACGGCGTCATTTATCTGCCCGTGATTGTCAAAGGTGCCAGGCGCGTTTTTGCTTTTTGGCGGGCTGGAGACAGGGGCTCCAAGCAAACACGACACATTCACCCAATGCTAAAACAATGTAGTGTCAGCGTCGCAGACAGTGTCCCAACAGTGTACCAGCATTGGGTGAACGTCTCTTGTTTGCTGGGCTTGCACTCACAACAAACACATTTAATGTCCAATCCTGCTTTACAATTGTTGGGCCAGCGTCGACGACGGTGTGCTAACTTTGACCCAGCATTGCGTTAGTGTATCTGTGCACTGGGTGCATTATCAAAATCGTCGCGAGGCTGCTAATATACGTCGTCCGTGAAATACAGTAAATGACATTCTACTGGTTGGAAATGCACAGTCTTACTCTGCCGTGCAAAGCCAAAAGGCAGTATCTGCTTACTTTACTGCAGAGCAGAACTGTTGTTCTTGTTGTGTAGGCCTGCTTACCAAACACGCTGACTGGCCTACCTTTACAGATACGTTTTACCGCTAGAGAACTTACCGCTAGAGAGCTAAAAAAATGTATTAAATTCTACATCTATGTATAATACGAGGTGCCTTTTTGTGACATGAATATCTAAGACAAAACATCGCATTATACACGGGGATATATGGTAGTTCTTGGCAATGATTGGAAGGCATTTCAATAATGTATTAAGTTAATTAACATGTTCACAAAACGGATTTCTGGGCACTCAGTTAGTGTGTGTGTCCCAAATGGCTTTCAATGACATTTTGTCGAAAACGGCAGTAAGCTTATTCAGTTTTCTGTCATCACTTCGCATATACAGTAATATGCCCAGTAAATGTTGTTTCTGATTAAGCATTTAGCTCTGTATTTGTTCAGTCTTACACTTTTTCGGGTCTATTTCAGGACACCTCAAGCCTTCAGCTGTTGAGCTGTGTCTCAGGCCATTGGTTTATCACAGTAAATAACCTGACATTATTTCAAATGAGACGAATGCCCAGCCCCACTTCATGGCCGAAATATGCCATTATAATTCAATCAATTGAACAGAATGAGAGTTGGAAGCTGTTAGAAGCTAGCGGATATTTGGTAAATTAATATTATTATTATACTGCATTTTTAATGCGCCATCAATTTAATCGTGCTGATTATTAAGAAGCGCAGTACTTACTAAAACAGGGTTCTCGCTCCCCTGAAAAACCTGGAACTTGGCATAAAAAAATTCCATGCGCGGGAAAATCATGGAATTCCTGAAAAAAGACATTTTCATGGAAAAATGATGGAATTTCGTTTCAGTTAGTTTTTTTTTTCAATATCAGAATACATTTTTCAGAATTTATACTTTGTCACTTGTGTTTCTATCTTAGCCTAATATTTGGACTACTGGTGGTTGCATTTGCCCAAATATTTCGACGCAAAAACAGTTTAGGCGTATAATAACAATTCAGGCAAATTACATATGCAGCCGAAGGCCAAAATGAGATTGTGCAACCTGGAAAAATAACCTGGTATCATGGAAAAAATCATGGAATTTTGTTTTCAGTTTTGAGTGGGAAGGCTGTAAAACAGCGGTTCATTTAAAAATTGTACAGCTTCGCCAAATCATAGATAAATCAAAATATTTGCAAGAAATCCAGAGTTAGGATAAAATAAAACAAAATAATTAAGAATGTTTGTTCTTCATGCTCTGTGAAAACAGTTTAAATGTATTAAAATAATAGTGTTTTGTTGAATGGAAGAGGCCAGAAACTGAATTAGCAACAAAGTAACTTTTAAAAAGAAGATTCAGAAATAGATTACATGTACCTTAAACACATATGATAATTTATTTAAAATAAATTTGATTAAAACAGTAGATAATCATGCTTATAGTTCTTGGAGAGTGAATATGTGTGTAAATTGCTGGTTTTAAATTTGACTGGTAAAAGACATTCTTACATACTTTGTTGGGTTCAATGACAAGATACAACTTCGAGTAGGTGTTATCTATGAATTTTTGGGCTATAGATCTGGTAATCCTGTGTTCTAGAACATTCACTGATGATTGCTGCGAGTCCATCCATACTCAGAAAACAAGGCAGTTGTTGTATCAACCAGAGGAACATTTTTGGATGGTCATGGTAAAGTTGTATTTTGGTACTTTTATAACATAATAAACATTCATTTTAAAAGTGAATTCCTGTAATATCTGTTTGAATAGTTTTGAAATAATAAAGATTTAGTTTACTTAAAAGTGAAATTTATGTCGATTTACGGTATGTAATTGTCATTTAAGAACATAGTAAATATTATTAGCTTCTTTTATGAACACATCAAGCCCATTTTTATTGAACAATTATGATAAACATGTATTAAGTTTAATAGATAATATTTAATTCTTATAGACAGTGAGCGTTCCAACAACACAAAAGACTAAAGATGGCCAAACGTTCACAGAGTACCATGAGGATCGTATTCACAACTCTGTATACCAGGCTGTACTAAGACAAGCTTATACAATGTTCAAGGTAATTTTTTCTAAGAGGTTATTTGCTCAGAAAATACTTGGCTTTCTTCAACATATAATGATTATTTCTATATTATTTTAAGTAATTATTTTCACTAATCTTGTTTATCATTTCCTTATAAATGTAGTTATAAACTGGGAATATACTTGTTCTATGGATAATTGACATTAATAATCGATTAGCAAAACTGTTCTCTACAATTTAGGTGGTCACTCACCTCTAATGCATGACTTGATTTCCTAACAATATAATCAAATGTATTTTTTTTGTCCAGTCTTTTTAAAAATCGACAGTAGAGGGCCTATTTTCTGATGTATAACCCCTGCCCTACAAAGTTGGGGGTGGAGGAGAAAGGCATCACCCCATCTGTCTGGCCGCATATTTGTTTCCAGAGCATGTATCTCGTAAGCTTATGGGGGGATTTCTTTCATATTGCACACATACACATCCATTAGGAGGCGTAGATGTGCCTTTTAGGGGTTATGAACTTTGACCTACTTTTTGACCTGAATCTTTTGACCAAAATAGCTTTTTTTAAATATTTTATCAACCATGCCAGATAGCTATACCATTACTATGAAACAAAATGTAAGGTTTCAGGGAGGAATTGATATGCCTTGAAAAATTTCTACTCAATGAAATCCATTAGGCCATATATAATATTAATAACGTGGTTTATGGATGCGGCATCCTTAATGAAAGGATGCACCCTGAAAAAATTCAACTTGGTCAAATTCAAAATGGCTGACTATTGGCTATTATTTATTTTATTATGCGTAATAGCTGGAAACCCGTGCCAGATAGCTAGACTATTACTATAAAACAAAATGTGCTGGTTCAAGGAAGAATGCACCCTGAAATATACACATTCAAAATATCCGACTATCTGCCGTTATTTATAATGTACTTCACAGGGATCATATATAATATTATTAACGTGGTTTATGGATGCGGCATCCCTAATGAAAAGATGCACCCTGAAAAAATTCAACTGTCAAATTCAAAATAGCTGACTATTGGCTATTATTTACTTTAATATACGTAATAGCTGGAAAACCGTGACAGATAGCTAGACTATTACTATAAAACAAAATATGCTGGTTCAAGGAAGAATGCACCCTGAAAAATACACATTCAAAATATCCGACTATCTGCCGTTATTTACAATGTACTTTACAGGGATCACTCTCTTTATTATGGGTAAGATCAGGAGAACAAAAATGCAAATAGCTAGACCATTACTGAAAAACCAAATGTGTGATTTCCTGGAAGGATGCACCTTTAAAAAATTCAACTTGATCAAATTCAAAATGGTCGAAATGGGAATGATGCACCCTGAAAAAAATCTGTTACAAGGGCGGGGCTGGGGAATTATGGTGGCTGTCTGGCCTCTTGCTACTCCTTGGAAGGCCTGGTGCTGGCTATGTAACAAATGCAGACAAAACATGAGTGAAATTTGCAATTGCAAGAGGACAAGTATTGTTTAAATTAGGGCTAATATATTTGTAAGCTCTACAACAAACAAATGCAAATATTTCACTGTGGACCGTCGGCGGATTCTGGGAGAGCCTTGAATTTGTTTTAAGGTTTTTGTAATAGATTTGAACTCCCAAGGACGGCTAGAGGTCACATACACTGTACTGGCAAATTCTTTGTGGTTTCTCTCAAATAATCTAATACAGACAAAGCCAAAAGGCGCAGCAGCCAGCCAGAGGTCAGAAAGTGGAATTATGAAACGAGTCAATAAATTTAACGTTGTATATCCATATACACGTATTATAATCAATAAACTGTTTTGTAGTTATTCAATGGCACTATAACAAGCATCATGCAGAAAGGCAGTGTATCAGGTCTGAAACAACGTTTGGAATTTTTTTTCACAAAGGTGAGTGCAGTCATGTTTGTTATGTTGTCAGTACTTGCAGCGCGGGGATCTACTTTAATCTGACGTCTGTTGACTTCAGATTCTGATGTCTCAAGTCGATCCCCGCACTGTTAGAGTAATATTATTTATAATGGCGTAGACCCATAACATAGGTATTAAAATGAATCAGAAAGAGCTAACTAAGACATTTATGATGATTTCTAATTAAAAAAACCTTTGGTCTCCATGGTTTATACGAAAGTATTTCAGCGCTGTAAAAGTCAACTTGAATATATATCCTGTCTCTCCATCCTTATTTTTAGAGTCAACATCACAACTGTTTGGCATTCACACTTCCCTCATGTGCAAGCTTTTTTTTAAAACGTTGACACATAAATTTAAAAATTAAAGCATAGATGCATCCGGGGAAATTACATATCACAGACCTTCTCTTTAACCCTTACAGCGTGGGGATCGACTACAGAGTCTGACGTCTGTAGACCGCAGATTCTGACGACTAAAGTCTATCCCCGCACTGTAAGAATTAAAATATTTGTAATGGCCGTAGGCCCATAACATAGGTATTCAAATGAATCGGAAAGAACTAACTAAGACATTTATGATGATTTCAAATTGAAAGAAACCCTTGGTCTCCATGATTTCTACAAAATAATTCAGCGCTTTAAGGGTTAAGGTACGGATAGCACAACTAATTTAAATTGAAGCATCAATTGCAAGTACTACATTTCAGATCATCATGCATTATCATTATTGCAATATCGGTGCTTATTAGTATTAATATGGTACATTAAAATTACTCATTGATCTTATTTTCTTTTGGTCAGTAAAGTTCTATATCGTTACTTGGCAGTAATTAAGATTAATCTCTATGGTTTACTTGCCTGATGCTTATGGAGATAACTTTTGTTTCAAAGAGTTTGTTTGACATATGATCCATCACGCGTCGATCCGTGGTAACCCGGGTTACGTCGTGATGCCGCCATACCCAGCAGACACAAGATATTGACCCAATACTGCGCTGAACCCGGGTCACAGGACCACAAAAATAAATAGATGAATTAGAAAAATCGGGTGAAAATCACAGGGTGACCCAGGTTACTGCGTGATGGATCTTATTTCTAATGACCACAATTAATTTTGAATGTTAACCCTTAAAGCGCTGAATTATTTTTGTAAAAACCATGGAGATCAAAGGCTTTTTTTCAATTTGAAATCATCGTAAATGTCTTAGTCAGCTCTTTCTGATTCATTTGAATATCTGTGGTATGTTTCTCTGGCCATTACAAATATTTAAAATCTTACAGTGGGAGATCGACTTTAGTCGTCAGAATTTGACATCTACAGACGTCAAATTTTGACGATTAAAGTCGATCCCCGCGCTGTAAGGGTTAAAAAAACAAATTTCCTTCTGACTAATCATTCAGGAGATGGTTTTTTTTTTATTTACTTGCCATAAGAATCTGTCAGCTGATATTTTAGTGAATTTATTCAAATAATATATACCGGTATAAAATTTAACATGGGTAGCACAGTACTTTTATTTTTGTATATCATGGGTACATAGGTGATAAACTTACTATAGTAAACAATGATAATGTGGCCAATTTTTTAATAAGTATTTCTAAGTCAATGAAAAAATATTCCATTTTTTTACCACAATACATGTAATATCAATTTTGTACTTGAAAAGTTGTTACCGTTCTTTTTGTTTTAGTACCTCATCACATTAAGGTTGGGTCAAGCTGATATTATGGATATTTTCTGTGGAATACATTTCTTGCCATTGGACAAAAATACATATCTGCGCATTCAGTGTTTTATAAACCTGCTGGAAGCTATTTTTCCTGACATAGAATACACAGCATTCCTTTACAATGATCAGCTGGTGTGGTATGTATATATATATATATAATAACCCTTAAACCGCAGGTACCGATTATATTCGTCTTTTTACATTTTGTATTAACACATTGCATATCACCTTTTAAACATGTTGAAAATAAAACGTGACATCTGTCAACAAAATTTGAAAATAGTTGATCCCCAATTTTGTCAAATCTGAATAATTTTCACTTACTTGACACAATTTCAAGTGGGTGAAATTTCAGATTGAATAATTTGGCGGTTAAAGGGTTAATTGTGTTCATCTGTCTATTCTCAGTGTAGAATACTGTCTCCCAAAGGCAAACAGCAGTTCAATTTGTTTGTACAGCATTGATTTACTTTTTTTGTTATGTGTAGGACTACTTGAGATTGGTTTGCAGGATTCGTATTGGTGCTTATACTTGAATTCATAAAATATATTCAAGGACTTGTAAGTGCTTATAAATAATATGTGGGAGATTCAGCAACAAGTGTTTGAAAGTCCTCGATTTTCAACTTGGTATATCAGATGACATCTCATATAATTGTGTACATTATAATATATGTAGTTATTTACATGTACAGTAATATTTTATAGTGTCACACAGTGAAGCTTCACTGCGATACCAAAATAAAATATTTATACAAACCCCGGTTTTGTAGGAGTGGTCTGGAGCAGGAAGACATGAGAACGCTTTACCGATATCTGACAACAACACTATTCCCCGCTTGTCTAGAACAGGAACTGAAGGGAGCTACACCCACAAGCACATCTAGTGGCAGGTTGGAAACAAACTCACACAATTTATGTTTTTAACTTGGGGTAGTTAAAAAATCACGTAAATTTGTGAAAGTAAGTTCAAATATTTTCCCTTTATTATACCATTAAAAACAATTGCAGTAGCCTAACTAAGGAACCTGTACCAGTATTTATTTTGCATGATTATTCAATCTTTTTTCTCTTCAGCTTTTATATTTTGTCAAAGATTAGGAACTGAAGGGTGCTTATTTCTTTTATTTTGTATTGATATTTATTTCAATATCATCTCCAGCTGTTTTAAACTTGGGGTGAGGAGGGTTTTTGGTGGAGGAGAATAAAACAAATTATTGAAGCCTTGTTAATCATGTTGATCTTCAGGGGGATAATTTTTCGATGGTGCATTGAACAATTACATTTATCCACTGAAAGGATTTTTTTTAACTTAACAAGACCCCTTAATGTATTTTTCAAAAATGAAGTTTAGATGAATCTATGTGATAAATGCAGAATCTGTTGAAAGAACATGCCACTTTACGGGTGCTGTCACCAAGAGGTTTTTTAATTTGAAACCATCATAAATGACTTAGTTGCCTATTTTCGCTTCAACTGAATAACTATGTTATGAGTCTATGGCCATTATCATTATTCTACAGTACAGGGATCGACTTTAGACGTCAGACTCTGACGTCCACAGACGTCACATTATGACGTCTAAAGTTGATCCCTGCGCTGTAAGGGTTAATGCTGTGTTATAATACAAGTCTTGCCATACAAAGAAACGAGGAGCTTCAGCCATTACATGTACAGTAGTCCCCCTCTGATACGACTTTCATACTGCCAGAGAACCAAAGTCGCATCCAAGGGGTAGTCGTATCTGGGAGGGTTGAAAAAAACTCTAGAAAAAACGTCAAATGGGCCGAATTTGATGTTTCAGACAGCACCCTTTAAACACCTCCAATTTCGTTGTGGAACCATGAGCCCAGTTGACAGCCTGTGTTAATTGCCGGTTCTAACAGTAACAAGTAATTCAGAAGTACTGGAAGTGTCTTGTGTTTTCATAAGCATTGAGGCAGTGTTTTTTCCACATTTCAATATAGGCCTATGCTTTACAGTACAAAACATGTGACACTGACTGTGACGGCTACTTTCAATTGAAGTTGGGTCTTGTTTATTATATATGTGCATCAATATGTGATCAATATTACATTACCAAATAAAAATTTAAAAACAAATGTTATGGATGATGCCAGGATGTAGACTGTATTCTCATTGAAATATTCAATGGCAAACAGGCGAGGCAGGCGTCTTCTATGTTGACTAACATGTGAAGTTAAACAGACAATACCGACAACCACAACACTAGCACAGATATTATCTTCACGTGTATACACTCTTGTAATGCACGTGGTTGTGAATTTGGTCGTCGCGAGACGTTGGTGCAGTGTTGTTCTAATACTGGGCCATCGTCGTCAATGGCGGCATGGGTTTGGCGTCTCGTGGCGGCGTACCGCGTTTACGTCAATCCCCCATTATGATGACTGTTACACCTGCCTCATTTTCCAAATCAATAACTTCGCGAGCTATCATTATCTAATTTATATCATTATTTTCAGCGATGAATAAGGTTTCTGGTGATATTTATTACATGTCCGTGCGACCATAATTGAAAAAGTTAGGTATTTCAAGTGGGATGTTTATCACAACTAGCCGACACACTGACACCGTTGACGTCCCCTGCTAATTAGTGTTGTAATGCACCTTGTAAAGCCAAGGGTGACTGGATGTTAACTGCACTGTATGTATTTACAATGAAATCCCATTTAAACATGGTTTTAAATTAATAGCAGAAAAAGTTCCCAACGATGTGACTAGAATATTAAAGTCGTATATACATTTAGTCAGCTAGAAACATTAGAAAATCTTCTCTTGTCAGTGTAGGGCTGACAGACATCTGCAGACGTGACACAGTCTGGAAACAGCTAATTTCAAAAAGTCGTATCTTTAGAGGGATATCGCTATCTGGTACTGTGATTTGAAGCTACCAGTACACATCTTCACAGTGTATTGACCAAGATTGTGTCAATGTTGGCCCACTTCAAACGACGCTGTACCAGCCTTAAGCCGACAGTGGCTTAGCATACGTATCTACTGGGCTGTATTCGACGGTATGTACACACAAGCAATATCTTCAGACCGGCAGCTCATGCCAGGCTGACAGTGCCACTGAGCAGCTAATTTCAAAAAGTCGTATCTTTAGAGGGAGGTCGCTAGGTAGTGCCATGATGTGAAGGTCGCATGTCGTGGGAGAGGGGAAGTCGCATTTAAGGGGTGCTTAACAGTGTAGAGCACGTTGGTGCTCAGAAAAAAAGTCGCATAATAGGAGAAGTCGGATCCGACTAAGTATGAAACACTGACAGATATAGAGGTATATTTGATATGTTTCAAATTGTTATTGTAATCATACCTGACAGATGATCATTTTTCAGATTCTTACTAGGATCAAGACAACTCGGAGAGGAGACTCGTCTTAATAAGATACCACAGGTATTTGTGGACAGGGAAACACGATGCTGTCATCTTCTAGCTTATCGGTCACTAAGTGCCACTGTGTGCCTGTTGTTACAAGGTATTGTCCCCTCATCAGCTTTATTGTTCTCTTATAATCCATGTGTCTGAAGCATTTTTATTTGGTTCCTTCTTGCTTCTCTTCACCCTATTGTTAAATACTTTATTTCAATTATAACAAGAAAGGTGATTAGACATAATTAAGTTGATATTGGAGCAATAACAATAGTCTTACCATGTAAAATCATGTTTCAAAGATACATTGAATATGAATATAGGTGTATAGTATTATAACCTGATAAATTCTAAATATTATGTTCAGGCGGGCTAAAACTAAGTGTTGACTACCTAAAGAAACTGGATCAATTTCTTACATCACACATGTTGACACTTGCTTCTGACATCAGTGAGCAATATCCACAAAAACCTAGCAGGTAGGTTCAACGGAATATGCTTTGCTTTTGCTTTTATATATCAAAGTATGTTACTGCTGTAAATCTGTTAATATTCTCGCAGTTCAAATTTTTGCGAGGAGGATAAATTCGTGAATTTAAGAATCTCGCAAAAATTCGTGAAAATTTAAACACGCAAAAATTACCATATATACAGTATTATGAACTAATTACAAATTTATTGTGCATTTTGTTATTGAGCAGGTCCTTATCAATTTTCAATAATGATCAAACTGCCTAGTTTATCTGATATTTTATCCTGAACACAATAATTTATCCTTGTATCCTACACATATGTGTAATGCATGTTACCATTTGAGCCCACCCCAAATTTGTCTTGTAGGCTAAGTTGCAAATGACCATTACTCTGACTATAGAAATTTATGTTGACATGTAAATGAAGAATGACAGACCTTATTGTTTTACAACGTTTACCTTCTCTATTTTATCATACTGTGGCACAAGCTATCATCTTGGCCACATATGTTTATCTACAGTAGTACATTTACCGGTATATATATACATGTATTACATTTTGACCTAGTCAACTGTACACAGATTTGAAATAGCTGTGAAACATGGGAGTCCAAGAACCTCGTATAGTACATCTATACTGTACAAAAATCATAACAATTTAAAGGAGAACAAAAACTGTTTGCACAAAACAAAATCCTTTATTGTAACTAACTGTTTAAGATCTAAACTTGTAAACCTTACACTTATAATAATTGTTTAGTTTAATCAATTTTAATCCAGGCCTTATATATTACGACGTTTGAAGTAGTATTTTTTGTGGGGCAGTCCACCTCACTCATCGGTGGATAGTGACATATACAGTATTGTAGGCCCTATTCACTAATACACTCCTTCTATTTTCGTAACAAAATTGATATGAAATGGAATGCTCTAATCATGCTAATTGTGTGTTTTAATTCTATTTCAGTGGAGATACCCAGTTTAAATATGTTTATTTCAATCACATGAATCTTGCCCAGAAGACGACCGTGCACACAGAGGGACGTAAACCATCAGGTGTTACCGTCTCTCCAGATGTACTCAGAATACTGGCAGATTTGTCAGAGGATCTTAATTGGTATATCTGTATTTTTGTACTATTATCTACTATGATTTATTCAACTCTTGTACTGCTCAAGAGATAAAAATATCAAGGTGTCCTACTCTAACATATTTTTTTACAAAAAATTGCTTTGAACATTTCACAAATACAATGCAATTTTTTATATATACCCGGTACTGTTCAGTAAAATTCACAAGGCTGGCCTTTTTATTGCAGCTCACTGGCGGTTGAGGATGGAGAGGCCATTGTGAAAACATTTTCTGATTGTTGGGTTGTTGGAAAAAAATCAGACCAGAGAGAATTCTATGTTGTCCTGAATCAGAAAAATGCCAATTTAATTGAAATAAATGGTAAGATCAAACTTTGCAATTTATTTTGATTTTTTTATTCTATTCAATATTATTGTTGATACAAAGTTTGTAACTGATCTGTAACTATTTCCATCACAGTAGAACCTGCTATGAGCAGCCACCCTTGAGACACAGAAAAAGTGGCTTTTAAAGACAGGTGGCTGCCCATAGTTGGTTCATTTGTATAGGAAATGCCATTTTGAGGAATGGTCAAGTGGCCTCCCATAGGAGGTTGGCTGCTCATAAGAGTGGTGGCTGCTCATAGCAGGTTCTACTATATATACTTTCAATCAGATTTATTTTACTTCTTCATGTTTCGTCATTAAATTACTGCTCTAATGTGAGATCATAATCCGATCACCTCACGTTTACCACTAGTTCATTCTTTCTGCTGTACATAATCTGATTTTTTATTGTATTTATTTATGAAAAATATTACAAATAAGTCATACATCACTGACTTGTATTATATTTAATGAGACATGTGTCTGTCTGTTTGTCTGTATTGATCATATATTTTTTTCTATTATCAGCTATTTGATAACTGCACTGTGTAGTCCCAACTATTAACATATGTTATTGTATACATTATATAATTTATTATGTTTGTTTCTTTTTTCCAGATGAAGTGAAGAAACTTTGTTCATCTCAATTTAGTGGTATATTCTTCCTGGAATAATATTTATTACCCCACAACAATTGATAATTTTATTATATTTAATGTAATTGTTGACAGACTAAACATGCTAAAGGTTATGTACTTTCATTAATTATTTGTGTTAATTTTATTCATCATTGTAGTAGTGCGCAATAGTGTGGTGTTCAAAATAAGGGTTTAAAACAACCAGATCAAAATTGCAGGTTGTGTGCTAAAATTTGAGGTTGTCCCTAAATAACATGTAGCTATGTGCAGGGAGCCTAAGTTTAGTTTACTAATACAGCACAAGCTCAGCATTGTAAACAAAATTGTCAACTGTCAGTCACTGACTTCTATGTCTCCAAAAGTTGATTGTACACTTGGACAACCTTCTGACAGCTATTGATTGTCTGACACAAATTCCAAGGCCTTATTTCAAACACTTGTGTAGATCATTCAAACTGATCTGCAAAAATTATGAATAAATTTGTGTTGAAATGTCTGGTATTCAAACTCGCACACAGATGCATGTTTTGTAATATAGCATATTAGTATTGGCCTTTTGTCACAGAAATTTGTTATGCTTAATTGTCTATACTCTGCATATTATATTTATCAAAGGTTATCTGCTAGACGAGGGTTGATAGACAAAAAAACTTGAAGTAATTTATCAGCAGGTAACTTTGTAGATAAGAAAGTAATAACAGCGTTATGCTTTATCTTATTATAACTGACAATCACATTAGCTTGTTTTTTTCATTCTTGCTAACCCCGCCAGTGGGAGATATTGAGCCTATCCCAGCAAACATGCGACGTTCATCCAATGCTGGTTTAATGTTGGGCCACCGTCTACGATGTCGGCCCAACATTAATTAAACCAGCATTGGGTAAACCTCTAGTGTTTGCTGGGATGTTGGTTTATTGTGGGTTCGCTGTCTGCGACACTGGTCCAACGTTAAACCACCATAGGCTCCCGGTCTCTTGTACACAGGTAAATGTGGTGTTTATTATATTTGTGTAAGAACCATCCCATCTTAACCTTTAACATGTTAAGCCCTTACAGTGCGGGGATCGACTTTAGTCGTCAGAATCTGGCGTCTAAAGACGGCAGATTCTGTCAACCAAAGTCGATCTCCGCACTGTAAGACTCATGACGTAGGTATTCAAATGAAGCTAACTATACCCTGGCCACATTCATTTTGGTTTTTCTGTAGCGCATGCTTTTCGTCGATTTCTCCCGTCAATTATGAACCAATTTTCTTGAAATTTAGCCCAGGCAATTTTCAAGTCATATCCTAACGTCGGTAAAAATTTCGCAAAATTATATTCAATATTGAAAAAGTTGGACCATTTGACATGTAATAAAATTCTAGAATTAGTTTATTGGGTTTAAAGAGGGACATCATAATTTTAATTTACTACATGTCAAATGGTCTAACTTTTGCAATATTGAATATAATTTTGCGAAATTTTCAGGGATATTTCAAAAAAATCAGAGAAATTAACGAAAAACATGCGCTACTGGTTAGTTGTGGCCTAAGGTATAATACTTTTGTGATGATTTCTAATTGAAAAAACCCTTTGGTCTCCATGGTTTTTCTTTAAGAAATCCGCACTTTAAGGGTTAAAGCGCTAATATAGAATTTAAATTTTTACCCACCTACTTCATGTGGGTGAAAATTACCAATTTGTTCAAATTGAGACTAACGGTAAACATTTGCAAATCTTGACAGTGATTTAACCTGCTGACAAACAGATTAAAAACGACTATAGTCATGTTTAGTGCTTAAGTCATATTGATAATGCGGTAGATCTTGTCTGATCTAAACGAAATGTAGGTTGAAACATCAATATTTGCAAATGTTTTGTCTCAAATCAAACAAGTACGAGTACCCTGGGTAAATTTCATCCACTTGAAGTTCTGGGTCTAGGTAATGAAACACAAGTTCAAGTGGTATGGGTGAAAAGGTAAATTTTATTACAATTTCTCGCTTGAAGGGTTAACACACACAATATGTGGGTAAATTAGTGATGTCACTGGTTTATTGTAAAAAATAATCTGCTGATCAATGTCAATACTGTTAACTCTTTAACCTTACAACGCTGAAATATTTTTGTATAAACCAGGGAGATCAAAGGGTTTTTTTCAATTTGAAATTATCATAAATGTCGTTGTCGGCTCTTTCTGATTCATTTGAATACCTATGTTATGGGTTTACAGTCATTATAGATATTTTTACTCTCACAGTGCGAGGATTGACTTTAGTCGTCAGAATCTGACGTCTAAGGACATCAGATTCTGTCGACTAATGTCGATCCCCGCACTGTGAGGGTTCAGTCCTAATCACATCTGTAGCTGTAATTAGACTTTTTATTTGTCCTTCAAACAAAAAAAATTCTAAGGAAAAATTGGCATCTAATTTAATAGATTGACGTATGTTTTGATTAAAATTATGCATATTATATGCAAGTAATTTTTCCACACTGGAGGTTGTGGGTCTCGATAGCAAGACACAACTTCAAAGTTGGTGAAAATTTAGCTTCTATAATTAAGTGCTTTAAATTGTTAAATCGGTGTACCAAGCTATTCACGTTTGTCAACTTATGTCAACAGATAAGTCAACATATCTGTTGACGTAAAAATAAAATAGAGTGAAACTTATTTGATTATGTATTGAGACATTTTGTTTGTATCTTCGTTATATTTTTATTTGTGAATAAAATGAAATGTACGATATCAAGTATTTGATCTTAAGTTTGATACATGACAAAATCTTCTAAATAACAGTAAATTCTCAATGCTGCCTACAGACCCTTAATCATTATATTGATGGAGCAGTGGTGACTGAACTTTGATTAAAACAACTACGTCATTATGCTTCACAGTAATATTCACATCATGCTGTGCATCATACCATTTTGTTGTGCGCCCACAATGTTTACTCAGCGAATCATGACGATCCACCTACTTTAAGGGACATCAACCATGTTAATTTCTGAACAAGCCCCTATAAATAACGATATTATTGGCGAAAAGTATATTTATTAGATATAATTAGAACAAGAGAACATTCGAGAATAATCTACGGATCAAATGTTTTGAGACAGAAGAAACTAAAACCACAAAATATGAATTACATTACAACTCATCTGGCAATTGGGGAAAAATGATGGCATTAGGCCATTTTGACGGCCATTGGTCTTTTTGATCTCTTATTTCCATATCCTGGCAAAAAATAGAATGATCAATCACAAATTTGTAACATCGGGCTTATCATGTTGAGAGTCTACATGATATAGATTTATAAATAATGCCATAATTTCCACTACGGTATGTCAATTGATATCTGTGGTACCAATTTAATGCAAAAAAAAAAGTTGTAAGATGATTTTCATCTGATTGTTTTGAATCTCTAAGTCATCTGAGGTATTTTGAGCTTATTTCACAGCTATTAGCAGTGTTTGTGTCGCGAACATTTGAAAATTGGAATAACTTTTATATCCATAAAATTTTAATAGAAATGATCGAGGGCTTGTGTTCAGTGATATTTCTGGGACCCAGACTATCCGTTGTTCAGGAGGTTATAAATCCATAGATATTTGGAGGCTATATCTATGATAAATGTGGGGCCAGTTTCACCAACTTAAGTCAGTCTGAAACTAAATCTTAAGCTAACTGATAGGTTAAGATTTGATCATGTGCTGATATTAAAGACTTAATTTTAAAGGCTGCTGGTCGGAGATCTAGACGGTGTACTGTACAATACACTCACTGAATTTGGGAATCTGAACAAGAGTGCTCATCCAGCGATGAATTTCTTCAACTCAGGGGCCATGTTCTAAAACGATCTTAAAAGTTAGGCTGATACATTACATATTAAGTCCATCTTAACCAGAACATTCAGCTTATCTCATAATATAACTAAATTAAGGTCATCTTAGAACACGGCCCCTTGATCATAATCAGATTTTCACTATAGTGCGCTTTTAATGTTTCAAAACTTCTAATAATTTATGTTTTAACACAAATGAACACATTTATAGTTTTGACAATTCTCTCTCCACCAAATAGCTGTTTGGTCATGTTAGTTTGCTGCTTAATCTGGCCATAGTTAAGTGCATGTATACCCTTAGTTTGTGTGGTGCTTGAGCCACTTAGATGGTTTGAAAGATGTTTGAAGGAAATGAAATATCCTACTATGAGCGAGACCTAATTAGCTTTTTGAGCAAATCAATCAAGCAAAACATGTACCTGATATATTAGAAATACAGACGGGACTCATGAGAGAGGGTAGCTCTTACTTCTTTAATTATAAAGGATCATAATTAGAAGATTTTTCTTCACTAATCAAGACCAAACTTGTACAAAATAGTGTCTGATGACTCCTCCAGCCTTTGTTGAAAGACAATAATACAAAATTCATATAGATTACATGGCATGATCACATTTACCCACAAAATACAACATCTTATACTGAACATCAACACATAATACACAATAAGCGGCATTAGAGAATTATTAAATGAAAGTACCTATCTACGGTGCTCTTCACATATTTTTTTGCAATCTCATTACCATGCTTATAGTACTGTTGCAGATACAGAAATTAATTACTTGTCTGATGATGACATAATTGTTATTTTTTCCATTAATCAGTTGAAGACAAACAGTCTTGTACTATACATACTTTTAGTAGAATTGATTGATAAATTATTGATGACGACCTCATCTGATTCAATTTATATAGATCACATTATATCCTCAGATATAAGCCTACATAATCAAATAACCATCAGTATACTGTAAATTGTAATATTCATGTATTTTAGACTCTGATTCCCCAGTATAAATAATTTGAAATATATCTGTAACTTTCTATTATATTTCATTAACATGATTTTTACACAAATCCACACTTATTATATTTGATAAAGTGCAAAAAAGCTGCAAACCACATCATTAAATACATGTGGTCTTATTGTCATGATCATGCTGATGTACATAATTTAGCGCAAAGATGCACACAATTGACATCGATTATATTACTGGGATTTATTTTTGTTAAGCCACGGATAAAACCTACTCATAGGCCTACATCATGTACATGAAATAAAATGGATTATTTTTTGCTGTCCCCATTTCCTATTTCGCAATATTCAGCACATCATTTCTACATCAGGTAGTGCGACTTTACAATATTCAATTAAATCATTCTTCAAGTTACAAACTGGGTTTCCTTTGATGTTTATTTTTTTTAACCTGAGACAGGATTTGAGAAAATCCAAGTTTGAAATGTCTGAAATATTATTATCCTTCAATGAGAGACATTCCAAGTGTTGCATTCCTGATAATCCAGAGCAAGATACCAGCTGATTTTGGCTCAGATTTAAAACACTAGTGTTGTGTAACAGAAAACCATTGTTGATGGATGAGAGACGGTTGTTTGACAAATTGACATCTTTAGCATAACTTAGGTATTCTAAATGATTCAATGTGGTCAGTGCCATTTCAGACAGATCAACATTGACATTCTCCTGCTTCATATTTTCTATATAATTTTCAATCAAAAATGAACTCCTAAGGTCTTTGTAGTAGCTGGTTCTCATTTCATCTACTTTAATTAATTTATCTAGATACGCTTTTGTGGGTTCTTCATATCTAACAGGATCCAATGCCCGCATGACAGAGACAATTGTAAGCAATGTCCACTTGTTGTCCGGCTCCAGCTCATGCAGTTGTTCACATGATTCCAACTCGTTTTCTAAGATGGATATGGTGGCTCCACTCAGTTCTTGACTAAACATCTTGCTTTGTCTGACAATTGTGTGACATTCAGAGTCCACATCACTGACAGTAAGCACAAGACTAGAGATTAAATCTGTATCACCTTGTATTAGCCTGACAGTTATGTCAAAGCTAGATGTAACAGTAACCTTATTTTCATCTAATGAACATTTCCAAATCTGAGAATATTCACCACTAGGTGTATTCCAATGAACAGGTGTTATTTTGTCTTGGTTTATTTCAAGACTTAACTTAAAATTTGACATTGTGTGAATTCCTATTGGTTTAGAAAGTACAACGGCAATAGTATTAGTTTTCCCATTGAAAAGTATACATTTTATTGAAAGAGAATGACATCCTCTCCCAAGAAGCCACCGATGATAAAACCATGCACTCTGATCATTTGGATCAGTAAAAAAAGCATTTTGTACCAATTCAAATTCTTGTAGGAGAAAATCTTCTTGAACACCAACAGGATGGGATGGATCAGGATGAAGAACTGGCAATAATTTGCTGCGATAGTGCCATGAAGAATAATTACTAAAGTTACTGATGATTTTATTGCTTGTAAAGTCAAACTCTTGCTGTGTAGTTATATCAGAATGTTCAATAATAAAACGTCTATAGTCCCAACAGTGGAAATTTCTTTCGTCATATTCTAAGAACTTGTCACAAAGTTTGCGCTCTCTTAGCCAGTTAGGAGTTGACATATTCTCCATTGCCCAACTGCGATGATGCCAGCTGCCATAAGATTTATGATTGATTTTCAGACATTGTTCCAAAAAATATAGTTCATTGTCAAAAGTTGTCTGTAGTTCTTCAGATGTTTTTGATGTCTTGTAGAATTGCAAGATTTCCCTCCTGAAATTCCACAGTGAATAAAAGTCTGGATTTGAAGAAAGTAACTGCCCTGTCAGATCTAGCGCTTCTTGGTCATATTCTTTGTTTTGCTTTTTATCAAACACCCTTGCAGTTGCTGAGGTGTACAATTTCATTTTTTTCTCTCGTTCTTTTTCTTTGGCTTCTTGTTGCTCCGCGGTTGTTTTCACTTTTAGTCTTCCATGCATTTTGCTTAGGGTCGTGGATTAGACTAGATCTCTGAAACACAAACAAATTAAGATTTTAAAATGCTGCAAACTCCAGCCGACAATTTGTTTGTTTGCTTAAGTTGCTATCATAGAGTCTACATGGGTAAAAACGTGGCAAATGAAGATGTGATGATCCAAAGGATTTAAATTTTCAAAGGATCGAGGATGCATTAAAACTGAAGATTGAGAAATTTAAAAGTTTGAAGATTCGAGGATGTAGGCCTATAAATACAAAGAGCAATGTGAACCATGACATTAGGCCTACTACCACTGTACAAGTACTAAGCCTATTCATAGTACATCAGGCGCGGATCCAGAGGGGGGGGCGCAGGGTGCGCACGCCCACCCCTTTTTGCGCCAAATCCTTTAAAAAGTCCCATGCGGCTTGGACAGTTTGTACAAGTGATATGATGATACTGATCAAAGTGACAAAATTGAGCATTTTGAAAAAAAGTGAGATTTATAAAAAAAGTGAGGAAAGCGAGGATTTTAAAAAATGAGGAATGCAACAAATTGCAACTAAATTTGACTAAAATGGCAGGAAAGTGAGGATTTGACCCACTCATGAAAGTTTCCGCAATTTATGCAAGCAAACAATTGTCTTATAAATTATTAATTTAATATTGTTAATGTATCACTTGTTTTACTATTATTAAAATTACTGGTATTATTAAATATTATAATTAATTATCATTATTATTATTTAGTGTTAAATAGGCTTTATGTTCATAGACATCATATTCATAGCATGCTTTTGACGTCAAGAATCTAACCTCAAAAGTTGATCCCCGCATTGATAGAATAAAAAATTTATAATGGCGTCTATGTAGACTATGCATAGGAATATTTCAGCTTTGTCAAGGTTAAGTAAAACAACACAACAATATATGGCTTGTTTGTTTTCCTAAACTAAAGGATTTTTTTGGTCATAGGCGTATATATTACTTATAATAGATAATAGACATTTATACTGAGGACCTAGTACGACTAGACTAGGCTTATTACTAGATTACATTATTATAGTCAGTGAAAAAAAGGAAAAAGCCCTCAACAGGTGTGCGACGAGGAAGCTGATGATTGATCATGCATGGATTTGTCTTAGAAAGTCACAGTGAGCTGACTCAGTCAGTAAACAAGTGGGGGCCGACTGCAGATTAAAATACATACTTCCTTTGAAGTACGTACTTCCATTGCGGTGTGCCGTACGTCGATCAAAGTACGCCTACAGCCTCATTTTGGCCTGATAGGGCACTCGCTTGTTGTGTCCCCATTCATTTGCAACACATTATTTCATTGGTCGAATAGTCAGAGACTGTCCAATGATAATCAGGCTACTAAATTTACAGGAGTTCGGATTTTGTTAAGAGGCCATGCTTTCAACTGTGAAGCTGAGAGTGCAGCTAGTAGTTACAAGAATACATAAGTCCAGGAGCTCCCGCTCCGAATTAGAATTTGATTTAAGCAATTTTGTATAGGGTTATTAATGTAGTCCTAGTCTAGGTCAAAAATCAAGACGCAAGACAACTAGGTCTAAGAAGCCCAGTCTAAGAGTAAGATAAGAACTAGACAGTCTGTCAGAGATTGCAAACCTCCATTGAAATTAATGATCCTAATCAGTATCCCAGTAATGGTCTACCTATCTGGCATGGTTTACCCGATATCAGGCCAATCGAGTTAACTAATAGCTGATTTACGGTCATTTTGAATTCGATATAAATTAGTTAAAAACTTAGGGTGCATCCTCCCCCGAAACCTCAAATTTTGTTTTATAGTAATGGACTAACATCTAACACAGTTTGCAAAATATTGGGCATGTGAAAGTAAATAATGGCCGATAGGGGGCCATTTTGAATTTGAACGAGTCAGAATTTTTCAAGATGCATCCTCAGCTGAAATCTCACATTTCATTCTATAGTAATCATCTAGCTATCTAGCACGGTCTACCAAATATCGGCCATGTGAAAGTGAATAATGGCCTAAAGGCGGCCATTTTAAATTTGATCAAGTCAAAATTTTCCAAGATGCATCCTCAGCTGAAATCTCACATTTCATTCTATAGTAATGGTCTAGCCATCTAGCACGGTTTACCAAATATCGCCCATGTGAAAGTGAATAATGGCCGATAGGAGGCCATTCTGAATTTGATCAAGTCAAAATTTTTCAAGATGCATCCTCTCCTGAAATCTCACATTTTGTTTTATAGTAATGGTCTAGCCATCTAGTACGGTTACTAAAAACCGGCTATGTGAAAGTGAATAATGGCCGATAGGCGGCCATTTTGAATTTGATCGAGTCAATTTTTTTCAAGATGCATCCTCTCTTGTAATCTCACATTTTGTTTTATAGTAATGGTCCAGCTATCTAACACGGTTTACCAAATATCAGCAATGTGCAAGTAAATAGTGGCCGATAGGCGGCCATTTTGAATTTGATTGAGTCGAAAGTTTTTAAAAGGCATCCTCTCTCGAAACGTCACATTTTGTTTTATAGTAATGGTCTAGCTATCTAGCACGGTTTACCTGATATCAGGCCTATCGAGGTAAATAATGCTGATTGTCGGCCATTTTGAATTCGTAAGTTAAAAATTTTCAGGGTGCATCCTCCCCCGAAAACTCACACTTTGTTTTATAGTAATCAGGTAATGGTCTAGCCATCTAGCACGGTTTACCAAATATCAGCCATGTGAAAATTAATAATGGCCGAAAAGGCGGCCATTTTAAATTTGATCAAGTCAATTTTTTTCAAGATGCATCCTCATCTGAAATCTCACATTTCGTTTTACAGTAATGGTCTAGCCATCTAGCACGGTTTACCAAATAACGGCCATGTGAAAGTGAATAATGGCTGATTGGCGGCCATTTTGAACTTTGACAAAATGATTTTTTTCAAAATACATCCTCTCCTGAAGCCTTACAATTTGTTTTATAGTAATGGTGTAGATATCTTGAGCGGTTTTCATGATATTCCATAATATCAGGCCTGTCGAGGTGAATAATGGCTGATAGGCAGCCATTTTGAATTTTATCAACTTCAATTTTTTCAGGATGCATCCTCTCCTGAAACCTTACAATTTATTTGATATTAATGGTGTAGCTATCTTGAGCGGTTTTCATGATATTCCGCAAAATCTTTCAGTCGGATTTACCGATGTTATAAATTAGGTCAAAGTGCTGGGTCAACTTCAAGGTCAATGTCCAAAAACCTGAAAAGGCACAACTAGGGACCTTAGAGAACATGTATGTGCAATATGACTGTCATCGGCCCAGTACTTTTCGAGATCTGCTCCGGAAACGAAGTGCGCGTCAAAACGTCTAAATAGGTCATAGTTCTGAACCAGAAGTAGGTCAAAGTTCAAATATCCCAAAAGGCACAACTAGACCCCCTAGGGGTGTTGTGTGTAAAATTTGAAGACAATCGGACAAGTACTTTCAGAGATATGCTCCGGAAACGAATTGTTTACGGACGGCCCAACGGCCCAACGCCGTCACATCATCATTTTCTCCTCTGCAACCTTGCGTATTGAATTCAGATTAAAAATATTTCAACCCGTCCATTAGCCACCTGGAAGTAACCAACATACCAAAAATTGTTATCCTAGCTTATTTTCTCACAAAGTTATAGGCAAAAGAAGAGGCCAAAAAAAACGGAGGTAGAATCCATAGCTCCCTTCGCTCACCTACGGTGACGGCGGGAGCTAACAAGAGGTAAACATTTATCAATTTGAACTAGATAATATCTATTGCCAACTAAAAGAAATAATGGACTTTAGAAAAGATCGTTTGAAATATTAAATCACCACTTTATAGAGCAATCCTATGTCTAGAAAATTAGGAATGTGCTATAGATTAAAGTTCTGCTATAGAGTCACATGCCTCATGGTCTGTACTTCCATTGAAGTATGTACTTCCTTTAAAGTACACCATGTACTTCAATCAAAGTACACCCTCAGTAGAACAGATATAAAGTTAAATATATAATTTTCCAAACATGAAAAACAGTTTTGATAAAATACATGCTGTACAATGGAATGTCCTCTTTCAAATAAACTATTTCTGGTAGCTGGCAAATGCTCAATGTTCAGTTCCAGGACAAGGGGATGAAAAAAAAATTCAAGCTGTTGCAAAAGTATTAGCTATATTTGGGTGATCAGAAAAAAATTGGAAGTTCGCAGCTCTTATGAATAATTTAATAGCTTGATTATCATTGTTCAGAAATAAACCATTCAACAATAACATCTTAAGTTGCAAAGAAGTAATAAAAAAACAAATGAGAGTACCCATTTCTAAAAGTAAAGCTCAGGGTGTACTTAGATCGATACGGACGTACTTAGATACGGACATACCTCAATCCTAAGGCCACTTTGTTTAATATCTCTTTTTTAGATCAGAAAAAAAACAAAATCTAATGAGGGGGGGTGGAAACAAAAAATATTTAAGAAAAAAAAAACATTGAACATATTTTGGAAACATTGGTCATATTACTGGAAAAGTTAATGAGGGCGACAAAATAAAAAAAACTTTTGACCTATTTAAAAAAAAGTTAATGAGGACGACGAAAAACAAGCAAAAAAAACATAGCCGAAATTTTTTTTTAATCTCTCGAAATGAACTTGTTTTTTTCGAAATGTTTTTTTCATCTCCCGAAATTGACTGTTTTTTTCCGAAAATCGGCAACAATCTAATGCGCACGCTGAGCAGAAAAAAACACATGTTTTTTTGGAATGCGCGGCCTAAATCTAATGTGCGCGCTCATCTAAAACAGAGAAAAAACATATATAGTGGCCTAATCTGCGGTCAGCCCCCACCTGGTAAACACCCTGGACCTGAAATAACCAAGCAGTGTTCCACATATTTCCAGTTCCAGAATCCAGTCTTCCGTCCAACACTCACACACACAGTCACTGAGTCTCGACTCACTCACTGTCCATCGCCAATCTGGCAATCACTCAACAGTCACAACGTTGCAGTAATATTAAGCCAGTGTTTGTATCAACAACCAGACAACGAATCCTATCGTCGTATGTCAAGATCAAAAATAGATGAGAAAACGCTTACGTTAATATTCTGTGGAAAATAATGTTTGATGTGATAATTTGTAGCTGTTTCTTTGCGATGTAAGTTTATTTGAACATCATCATGATCATATCAACAATCATGGCCACCACTAGCTCGGCCACCACCATCATGTCCATGTTGCGCCACATGACTCATCACATGACATGCACCTGTACCAGCAATTCCACAAATGACGTCACGCGGTCAGGAAAAGGGATTTCCCCGTGCAAGCCCTGCGGAAGTGTTTTTTTTTTGGCAGTTGGACCATGTACATTTGTCGCATAAATAGTGGTAAAAAAGCATGATGGCAGACACCAATACAAAGTTTCTTCTTGATATTCGACAGAAGGATGAAAATATGAAATGTGCTGACTGTAGTTCACCAGGTAGGTTACTGTCTACTTACTCTGTTCTTTGTTTAAAATCGTCTTACTCATCAGTCTCTTGGAGTTGGAGTCGTTGAGAAGCACGGCAACGCAGAAGTCGCAATGCCAAACTCAGAACACCCAACAGGACAACAGTCAACATAAAATTAAAACAGACTGAAGGCTAAAGCAGTGAAGATTGAACATCTTCAACACTGACAACGGGATGGCCAATTCTACAGAAGCGCATTTACTGATTTAGGACATGGATTTTTATTTTTGTTTGTTAATTAACTTACTAATACTAATAGTAATAGTAATAGGTCTACTATCCGGTAGATCTAGAATAGATTAACCCTTTCACCACGGGTGGCGCCAATAGGTGACCACCTGGCAGACCACGGATGTCGCCTTTTGGCGACATCAGTAATTACTGTTTATAATTAAAAAATTAATTAATTCAGCGCTCAGGCATTTTATGTCGTTATAATTCAGCGGTGAA
Source organism: Flabesymbios commensalis (assembly GCA_964017125.1). Classification (NCBI taxonomy): domain Eukaryota; kingdom Metazoa; phylum Annelida; class Polychaeta; order Terebellida; family Flabelligeridae; genus Flabesymbios; species Flabesymbios commensalis. The sequence continues at coordinate 20,436,169 of OZ024904.1, read as the reverse complement.
AGGGTTAATATATAGAAGGGCCTATTTAATAGAAATACGGAGTGGCTATTCGTAGGTCTACAGGAAAGTTATAATAGGAGTCAATGAATGGGAGCCCGTCATTTCGTAATCGAGGCTGTCCATAGAGTACATTATGAAGAATCACGTACGATTAGCCACTGGCACTGCCGAGTACTTATTATATTGACTAGGCCAGTATTCGGTATATACTGATTAATATTCAGTATATAGCCTAGGCCTTCATTACCGATAATTTATCTTTATATCAGTCTTTCCCAATAACGTCGGACCGACCGGACATGTCTGGTAAAGCAGAGGCAGGTCCGGCAAAATATCCAACCACATCGGACCTACAATCCAGATATTTTTTTGTCAGCTTTGTTTTATGGTCTTTTTTTCGGTCTCACAAGGAAGGAATAGGAAATTGACCACCTACTGTCTGGTGAATTTTTTTTGGTCCAGTAAAAATTTCAAGTTCACAGGACCTACTGTTTAGTGACATTTTGAGCTTATTGGGAAAGACTGGTATATATACAGATTACTATCCAGTAGCAATTACTATCACAATTCAGTATACAGGTACCAAATTTTAATTGGTAGGCTATATATGTACTACTGATTAATATTCGGTATATAACATGTATATAGACATAGTTAATAATGTAAACTATAAATAATATACCGAATATTACTACTGTATACCCCATTATATTCACATCCCATTTAATTTGGCGATTTTCACGATTCGACATTTTATTGCTAATATTTACGCTCGCTAATTGAGTAATTACTTAGTTATAATCATAAACACTCCTGCTATGACATGATCTGCTGTCAGACTTGTGCCCCTAACTTTTATGGATGCTAAAAGCGCCTGGGACCAATTTCACTAAATATTTTGGATGCCAACTCGATGGGTGTACAGTATACAGATTATTATTCGGTTTATTCCTAAAATTATCTTAGGCTTCACCATAGGCATAGGCCTACCATGTGTGAAGATCTAGAAATTTTAAGTTTTTTTATCGCAGGCATTCAAATTAACAAACAACCATTTCTTGTAAAAAAATTGTTCTGGTCTGTGAAATGGAGCCCACTCAGGTTACATCATGTGATATGATAAGATGTAACAGTGATTTAGTAATTACTACTTACTATGCCGGTATAAAATTATCTGATTTATGTTGTTCGTTAAAAAAACATAGGTCAGATAAAAGTTAGTGCTCAACCCTGTTGTCTGACCAGTAAAGAAATTATATAATTTTAATGGCTGTTATTACAAGAAAGTAGCATTTGCTGTATTATTCAATTTCCGGAAACTTTAATATATTGTAAAGCTTTTGTTATCCAATTTTGTAGATCCTGAATGGGCGTCATATAATATTGGAGTGTTCCTTTGCAAGACTTGTGCTGGCATTCACAGAGGGCTGGGATCACACATCAGTAAAGTCAAATCAATACCACTTGGTGATTGGACAGAGGCAGAAGTTAAGGTGAGATATGTTTACAGAGATAAACAGAGGAAAACTCCATCTTAACCCTTACAGTGTGGGAACTGTCTTTATACGTCAGATTCTGACGTCTACAGACGTCAGATTCTGACATATAAAGTCGAACCCCACAGTGACAGAATTAAAACATTTAAAATGGCGTAGACCCATAATATAGGTATTCAAATGCATTGGAAAGAGCTGACTTAGGCATTTATGATAATTTTGAATTGAAGAAATCCTTTGGTATCTATATAGTTTATACAAAATATTTCAGCGTTGTAAGGGTTGAAGCGCTGAATTATTTTTCTCTAAACCATGAAGACCAAAGGATTTTACCAATGTGAAATTATCATAAATGTCTTAGTTAGCTCTTTCCGCTTTATTTGAATATGTATGTTATGGATCTATGGCCATTATAAATATTTTTACTTTTACAGTACGTGAGGGTCGACTTTAGACGTTAGAATCTGACGTCTACAGATTTCAGATTCTAACAACTTAAGTCGATCCCCACGCTATAAAGGTTAACCTTCTCAACTACCCAAGTGTAAGATCTTAAATGAAGATGAGGGCATTCTTATTTTCAGGGAGTGTCTCCTCTTTCAGTGTTCAGCACAGGCCGCGATATTGCGTCAATTACGCACTTAGAGGTCAAATGTCTCCTTTTTTTCCAGGGAAGTGAGACAAATGTCCCCACCTATTTCTTGTCTGTGCTGAACACTGGGCGTCAATTACGCACTTAGAGGTCAAATGTCTCTTTTTTTTCCAGGGTAGTGAGACAAATGTCCCCACCTATTTCTTGTCTGTGCTGAACACTGCTCTTTTATTTGGTGATTTTCCAATATGCTATGTAACTACAAATTAATAAATAAATGTGACACAAGAGCTTAAAATGTTGAAATTTACTTGTAAATTATGTGCTTCACATTATTATTGTCAGACTCCCCATATATACCTCATGTATCATGTGTATGTAAATAGTAAGATTTAATCTTATACATGATCCCCACTACTTGGTTATCATGTTTCAATGACATGTTATATGTCTACGACATGTTCAATAGGACAAAAGATATTCCAGTGATATTTATATTATATTAGAAGTTATTTTTTGGACTGACAAGGCGGTTTGGCTTAAAGACTTTAGTCCACCCACAGCCCTGTGTATGTGTGCAGCTATTCACTAGGTGGCGCTTATCCTGACTATCTCTGTAATCAACATGATTCACACAGTCCTATCTATGTGTATCAGTATATAGCCTACAGTTGGTGCACAGTGGACTGCTATGTTCGTTTATGATTTATTAGTTCAGGCATAGATTGTTAAGTGTACCTTAATCGTGAACAATTTTCAAACGTCTGAAGTTGCATGTTTTTTGCCTTGATGTGCACTTTAGTTATATGCGTGCAAAATCATAGTATATTTTTAACATTTTTATTTTTAGACTGTAGCACCTTATTTATCTTTCTTCTAGATATGTGATATGCACATGTCATGAATTAAAATGTGTTTGTTTTGTTTGGTAGCTAATGTCAGCTCAAGGCAACATGAAAGCACGACAACAGTTTGAACAACATCTTCCAATATGCTATAAGAGGCCATCGCAAACAGATTCCCAGTGAGTGCTTTCTTGGTACTACAAGATTTATAGAATAACAAAAGGAAACACTTCTTTACCATGTTTGTTTTTTTCGATATCCACAATTTTTTATAATTGAGAATCAAGAAATAATCAAACAAGTTTATATTTAATTCTCGATATGAAATTTCACTGACCAATTGCTGATTTTTATCGTTCATTTGCCACTCTGGCTATTGCTATTACCCTAAAAATTTTGTTTTTTTAAAAATATATCAATATATTCAAGTCATTTTGATACAGTTTGTAAAGAGAAATCAGTTGTCAATTCTGACTGAATTATCTATATTCAGGGATTTGCTCTATACTTTTGTAGCAAATGCGCATTTATAAATGTACCAGTAGGCCTACTAATCTAATTTTGCCCAAAATTTTTGTCCTATGCCACCATCTTAAAATATTTGGTTTGAGAATCCCTGCCTATTACAGCCCACCTTTTATTTTTGTCTAGGGACAACACAATAGAGACATTGGCATTTGCTTTACCATGTTTACTCTTAAATCAAATCTATATAATATATATTTTATTAAAGTGTTTTAAAGGAGCAGTGGGTACGAGCCAAGTACGATCGTCATGAGTTCATGGATCCTGAGAAACAAAAATATCTCTCCGGGAGGAAAGAGGGGTACCTCTGGAAACGAGGAAAAGATGATAAAAAGTTTTGTCGTAGAAAATTTGTATTGGACGAAAACAACAATTCATTGAAATACTTCATAAAGGATGAAGTGAGTGCACATAATTATGTGGTCCTATTAAAATGAAACAATCAATCATTAATCAAATAATAAATAATCTCATTGTTCATTTTGTAGATTGCTTGCATGTTATCTGCTGGATAAAATATTTTTCAATATTTTAAATATTATTTTTTATAAAATTTCCTTGGAAGCACATTATTAAGTGTGAAAACCTTTACAGATTCTAGAGGGTTTGCATCTTTTGTATTCTTTGATGATAAATTACTTCACATTTTCATTTAGGCATGTATTTTCATGTTTTCTCCAGGCAAAGACAGCTAAAGGTAACTTGAGACTAGATAGTATGAATGCAACAATTGTGCCTGAAAAAGTGGGAAATCCATATGGTATGCAAATAACATTTGAACAAGATGGGCAAACAAGAAATCTCTTTTTATATGCAGAGGATGGAAAGGTAAACAATTTTGAAATGATACTAATTATTATTATTTAATTTCCACCTGCTTGATGTTGTGTCTCGCTCCCGCGACCGACAACATCAAGTTGAGACCGAAGATTCACAAATCTTTATGTGTACACATTTTGCTCCCAATAACAGTCATTTAACATGTTTAATAAGCTTATAAAACAGGTTAAAAATGACTATAGATATGTATAGTCATGATTAGTGGGCAATTTTTTTTTTACCATTGATACTGTATATCCCTGTGTATTATGTGACGCTATGTACAATGCGAGTCACAATTTTGAGGTCTTGATAGCCTGTAAATTGCACCTATGTATTTAGTGCAGTACCAAATTTACTATTTTGCGAGTAAGACTGGCAGAGCCTGGTAATTATGTACACTGACATCACTTCATCACATATGACTTAATCAATCTTGTGGAACTGACATCAGTCTTTTTTTGATTGGTCCGTGATTAGGTAGCCCCCACTGATTGACAGTCACCTACAGCACCCTCCCCTATATCCTTCTATTGTCACTGACAATTTTTGAATCACACTGGTCACTAGACTGACCCTGTCTTAATGCTGAATCAACTTGATTGATGCTGTCTTACAACTGGAACAATGCCGGGTTCCGGCATGCGCTGGGGCAGGCGAAGCGAACGCAATGTGTTGCTCTAGCGATTGTCTGGTACTGTAAACATTTGTCCAACATTAAAATAACATATTGGATCATGGTATCATGATCACTTGACAGTGCCAATGTCTTGTGCCAGCTGTGCAGTCAGTGAAGATGGCGCCCATATGAGTGATAGGTTATCACATTGAAGACTGGAGAGGGGTGTGTTAGCTGACGGACAGGCTGTGTAACAAAATTATGACAGCACCGTTATGTCTACCAACGAAACACACTGAATAGCTGCTGACATTCACTGTGCTATAAAGATTACATTAAATTGATTCATATGGCATATCTTTGTTTTAATATTAGACATGTAGGGTTGGGTGATTGTTACTGGAAGTTTAGAGTGATAGCTGCGCGGCCTCCAATAATCGCTGTGCCATGTTATTTGACACCTTGACGTCTAAATATGTTATAATATGACTTAAATAATAATATAACTATTTGATTAAGTTATTGGATAATTATACATGTTTTATACATATTTTTTCATTTATTTATTTTATTTATTGTTTAATCATTTTTTAATAGCTAGGTATAAGACGTGTCAACCGCAATACCAGAAGGGCAATAACAGAATGAACAGTCTGTCAAACTTCTGAAAAAAAATTAAAACCTGTCTCTATGTATAATTCGAGTTTACACCTGTTTTCAATGAACATAGCATACTACCGGTACACTGGGAGATGCAGTACTAACATGATTCAATGAAAATTTTTTCCAATTATAAGTACGTCATCAACCTGTACTTACATCAGGGGTGGCAAGTGGTCATCACATGTGGCGACATAAGAAACATTTCTGCAATGCAAATATTTAAAATTGAACATTCAGACCACCAAAAAGTATTATTTTGTGTCAACTGGTCTCCTTTCTCCCGCCCATCCCTGTTACATGGACATATTTATTTAATACCTCTGTTGATTTTATATCTTCTTTCCGATAATTTAAAAATGTATACAGTATTACATATAATTAATTAATAAATGGTTTAAAATTAATCTGTTAATATAATTATTAAATAGATAGTCAGTTAAATTATCTATTATTTTTCTTTTTTCCATATATTTTTAATATAATTGTATTTAAATTTATATGCATGCATTTGCAACAAGAATCTATTATATTACATTGAGCAGATTTTGTTCTATTTGTGTTGTTTTCTTAGGATTTAATAGAGTGGTTTACATGCATACGGCAAGCCAAGCTGAACCGATTACGAATAGCATTTCCTGGTGCTAGTGATCATGAGGTGTGACATTGTTTGCAGAGCCTAGATTTACTCGAGGATTTACTACAACTTACAATGTTGTTTATTCTAACTTACAATGTTGTTTACTCTAACTTGCAATGTATTAAAGGGACAGAATAATATAAGAATTTTTTTTTTCACATTCTTATTGTGAACTAGATGTGAACTGATTCCTCAGGAATTGATCTAATACTAAAAAATCTGTCATGTTGTCTAATGCATCTAGGTATCTATGGGTGACCCCACCATGACCCTTCCTTCCCATGTTTATGACCCACCTTTTTTGCTGTGTTGAACTCGCCTTTTAATTTTTAATTTAAAAAGATGGGCTATTGCAATTGAAGTTTGGCATTGGCGACGACTTCAGCATCGGCATTAATATTAACAGTTTTTCATCTATCCTGCTCCAATTTGTTCTGCATGTGGCTAATAACCAGTTCTTGGACAAGTTCAATAATGGCTAAAAAAAAGGGCAGAATTATCGCGATTTATCACATTTTACTGCTTTAATTTTATCTTGTAGGCGCAATAACTTCTACGGTTTTCGATGTATCCTGTTAAATTTTTTTCTGCATGTTACTAATGACCAGTTCTCGGACAAGGATCAATAATGGTTGAAAACAAATTATAGTGGCTGATTTATCACATTTTTTGTTGTTAATCACTTTGTCACAATGTGAAGGCGATAACTTCAAAAGTTTTTCATGTATCCTCTTCAAATTTGTACATGTTAATAATAACCAGTTCTCGGAGAAGTTCATTGATGACTGAAAAAAATTATTGCTTTTTGCGTCAATAATTTCACCTTTTCATGTAATCTGCCAAATTTGTTCTACTTGTTGCCAATAACCAGTTCTCGGATAAGTTCAATAATTGTGGCAGGCATTAAGTGTGCTCTTGTTTATCATTACATTACAGCCCTTGGTAATTTTTACAAAATGTTTTAATTATATTTTGATTGTTATTTTTTATTTGCAGTTGTGCAAACGTCTAACAAGAGATTTTCTGAAAGAAGGGTGGCTGTCTAAAACAGGCCCAAGACAGGGTGATGCATTTCGACGTAGATGGTGCAGCCTGGATAAAAGAAAACTTATGTATTATGAACATCCCTTGGTAAGGGGTTATTAAACCTTACAAAATATTTTGCTAAACACAAATAAGTCGAAAAGTTGATTATACAGAGTTCTGTCGAAAACAAGACAAACCAATTGAATAGGCAGACTTGTCATACATTTAATTCTCATTGCATGTATTGAAATGTACCTCCAAGTGATACAAAACTTACAATCCTACACACACCTTCTAGTCAACCCTTCCCATTATCCATGCTAAAGTGTTGAAATAATAATTCTCACGCATATTATATTTATTTTCATCAATTACTTTACATATACATGTATGTAGCTTTTGCTTATATCTGGCTTTGCAATATAATAATTTGATTTACAAATGTTAAGCAAAGATACTAAAGGGCTTTTAGCTATCCTAGTTGCGATGCCTGAATTTCTCAGGTAGCAAAGTGACTCTGAGCCTAGGATCAAGAGTGGCATGCCACTAAAAATCCGCAGATTCATTTTATCCTAATTTCCTCTCATTTCCATTTGAAAACGTAAAATTACTCTTAACTTTTTTAATGGATATGAGAGAAAGATAAGATAATATTAATTTCCAGATTCTTAGTGGGATGGGCCCCAGTTGTTCGATGTTTTGTGGGACTGGACCTTGTGTTTATATTTGTATAATTATATTTGTATAATTGCAGGGGATAACACACATCAATACCAAAAAATTGAATACATTATAAAAGCAAAAGTTATTTAACCAATATATCCTGACAGTCTCATATGACATTCTTAACCCTTTCAGTACATTAAAATGGCTACTCATTTATTTTAATCTATTAATAGTCAGCAATACCAGCTTGAAAAAAATGAAAAATTTTAAGGAGTAATGCAGCTCAGACTTAACCGTTGTCCTGCTACGCCAGTAATATATATGAAGATAGTAGTAAAATTGTACTAACTTTGGAACATTTTTCGATACTTATGATGTTTCGACTTGCCACAGCAAGTGGAAACATCATAAGTTTCAAAAACAATGTTCTAAAGTTAGTACAATTTTACTACTATCTTATTGATTCTTGAAACCCTGAATAACATTTTTTCAACAGTGTATGCTTTGAAGCAGATTTTAAACCAAATAATATGAAATGGATGATATAGTTTGTGGTAGATGCTCAATTTCTCAAATAATTCAATTTAGAGATGTACGGTATATTTTCAGAAAAATTTTGAATCATTTGAAGCTGGAAATAGCATTAGCAAATTCCAGCTTTAAATACAATAGAATGAATTGGATTTTTTTACTGGACATCCTAGACTGCTCTTTTGCTGACTGATACTTTTGTATTATTATATAAATGTACTTTATGTAAATAGTCACATATAATTTCTTTATATTTGAATTGTGTATTTCCTTTCTTACTATTTTGGATAGGATCCTTTCCCCAGAGGTGAAGTTTTCATTGGTACCAAGGAGCGTAAGTATATGGTCAGCGAAGGAGTACCACCAGGTATAAAGTCACAAGGTTTTCCCTTCACATTGACAACCCCGGAGCGAAAATATCACTTCAGTGCAGACTCAGAAAAAGAGAAGAATGATTGGATAGCTATACTAGATGACGTCTTAACCTCCCCGATGTCACCACAAGACACCAGTAGTATGTCTAGACCTGGCAGTAAATAAACTATTCTACATTAGCAGCAGGTATGTGGTTATTGTAGCAACAGCTCAGGAACTGTGGATTTCTATTGTGGCATGATTACCTTTAAGTGTATGATAGTAGAAATTAAGTGCATGGAGTAATGACACTTGCAGTGCCTACAATTTTAGAAAAAAATAAGTAAATGACAAAATTTGCGATAATAACTGATGTTAATTCAGTCTAAGTTTCTCATTATCCAGATTATGTTCAAATTATGGTAGGGTATTCACCAGGTTTTAACCTTAACACTTGCTGCTCAGAGAATCATTGTAACATCTCTTTGCTTATCATCACGTCAACCTTCAATTTGGAAAAAAGTTACAGTTATGCATATTATGTGAATATTTGTTGTCAATTATTCCTTATTATTTTTATTTAGGTATTTTAAAAAATAACAACATGGGCTGCTTGTTTTGTTACTTTCAATCCGCATGTCATACCTAGCCGTGACTAACAACAAGAGATGTTGAAGTGATGTTTGAAGGCAAATCTTACTTGTTCCCCAGGCTCAGGCCCTTCATCCACACTGTTAGACCCCCATCCCATCCAAATAAAAAACATCCTTAAATAAATATCAATACAAACTATATATTTATTTCTTATGCATAAAAAGATCACCTGAAGGTTTATAAGAACAAAATTTAACCATAAAAAACTGCTACTATAATCCTGCGATTATATATTCGATGAGGAGAGGTTTCAATATTGGTGGTCTTTTGCTCATCAATTACAAGCTTGATGTGTCGTGCCTGACCATATAAAACTATACTCATTACTCATTGTAGGCTGCATGCATAATTATATGAAAGTCTGTGGCTATTTGTCTTTTGTTGTATCATGTGCTTATATGAATGTGATAACAAGTACTTTATTTATACTTCAGCTCTGTTAACCTGATAATGAGACACAAGGTCAAGCAATAACCTGATAATAAGACACTAGATCAAGATGGCTGCACCCATATCTAAATTCTTATTTATCATTATTAACACACTTACCTTAATTTCTATTCAACATACAATACAATAGTTAGTTTTAACCCTTACGGATATTTGTTTAATTTGATACCAAACATTTGCAAATCTTCATGTTTAATCGCCCATTTTGTTCCCAATAACAGTGATTTGATTGGCTCATAAAATAGATTAAAAACGATTAAAATCATGCTTACCGGTAGGTGTGTAACGTTTAATCTCCTGGCGTATATTGTGTGTCAACAGATGCTGATATGATGCCCCTACATCTCTGTGTAGATGGCTTGATAATTATAGTAGTTTGTCCATCATAGTGAATTAACATGCTTATATCATGCCTATCTGCAGTCAATCAACACTGATAGCCTATGATACCTCCTTATTGTAATACTGTACATCAACATTTTTATCCTGTTTCATTCATCTGTATCTATTAGGACATCTCAAAAGCTGGGCATATCAGGAATTGTTTTACTCATCTTAACCTGATTTTTATTTTCTTGTGAGAAAATGAGATATTGTAATTCAATTTTGGTGTCATCGGTGTCGATGTTGGCCTTTCTCTTTAGGGGTATGGCAAACTTGTATTGTGCTAAAATCTGTTCTGAGTGTTTCTATTAGGCAGCTTCCAGACAAGTTTGATAATATAAAAACTATCAAAATCATTGATTTATCTGATTTTTTTTGTCACTACTTCCTAATCATGATTATGGCATATTAAATCATTTTGCTAGATTGTGTATCCTTTTGAAAACATTTCTACTGCTTGCCAATTACCATTTCTTGTATAAGTTTGCTAAATTTGGTGAGCATAATTCTAAATTGTGATTTATATGATTTTACATAGTTATTCTGAATACCATGACTTCCAGATATATGTGAGGACCTTTTAATTTTTTCATGAAGAACTCGGCTTCTATAGAAAGCCATTCACATTTTTGTTATCACCCGCCCAATGAATTAAGGGTGGGGGTTATGTCGTCAGCCCGTCCGCATGTCTTTGTGTATGTTTGTCTCCATCTTCTGTCTGTTTCTGGAGCATATCTCTGAAACCCCTTTGGAGTTTTCTTTCATATTAAACACATATCCCCCAGGGGGTATAGATGTACATGCACCTTTTGAGTATTATGACCTTCAACCAACTTTTTGAGCTAAATGAAAAAAAAACTCTTTGAGGTGGTCTCTTCCATATTGCACACAATATGTGTCTGTTGGGATTGTGACCTTTAACATGGTAAACCTACTTTTTGACCCACAATTCTGGCCTCTTATTTAGATAAAGGGCCCCCGAGATAATTAGATAGAAAACTTAGGTTTGAAACTGCTCTCAGGAGCTTCAGATTTTTTTGACGTTAGCAAGTTTGAATTTTAAAGAAAAATTAATGCTCGGAAACACATGTTAATGATTTGTTTGTTTTTATAATTAAGGAAAAAAGCAGGTGAGCAGGACTTTGTTTGTTAAAGAATAAAGATCAGATGCTACATTAGGAGGGACCAATTTTTAATCTTGCACATTAAAAAGAGCATTTAAAGTTGTGGTTTGCTGTCGAGAGACACAACTTTAAGTGGGGAAATTAAAATAATTCTGTAACTTAGCACTTTAAAAGTTAATGATTTTCTTTCAGGTACAATACGGTGAAAAATATTCTATTTAGATAGCGGGAGAACATTTTTATAGCATTGTAACTATCAAATGGATCTTTAATGCATGCACAGCCCAATTATCGTACATTACCGTAAATTATGCACATTTAGATCAATCTAAACATACACTTAGCATATATTTGTTATTCCAATCCACATATGACTGAGCTGTTGGCCTACCACACACTTGCAGCATATAGTAGAAATAATGTTATACACCTTTATTACAGTTTATTTTTATATCTCCACTAGCTACTCTTTTTTGGCGATTTCTTTTAGTACACACATTTTTTTAGGCAAATTTACAAGATTTCCACGTTTTACCAGCTTGTATTTTCTGTTCTGCTTTTTTCCTGGTTTATGTTTACCTCTTTTAACACTTTATTTTTTAGTCTTTAGCATGTTTACTCAGGATTTATTATATTGACTTGTAAGGAAGTTCAATATTATTATTTGTCATTAGTCAATGTAATAACAGTGTATATTAACAAGAGCTGTGTATCTAGCCAGATCATTTTCACATTATTAATGCTTATTGAAAATAAGATATACTTATGTGACTGAAAAATTTGATTGTGGTGATTAAAAAAACAATCATTTCAAATCTTTTTCTTAATACTAAATTTTATCAGCTGCTGTGATTTCATCTTCAGTTTTTACCCCTCGGCCTGTTGGGCCTGAAGGGGTATTGTCGTCCCCTTTGTGCGCCGTCTCTGCCGTTGCTGCCGCCGCCGCCGCACACACTCTTTTGGCTACTACAACAACATGGTGCAACAGATTAAATTATAATTCATACAAACATTCAACCCCTCCCGGCACTTTTTTTACCCAAGGTCAAAGGTCAAGGTCAAAAATTAAACAAAATTCTTGTTAGAGCGATAACTTGAAAAATAATTATTGGATCTCTCCAATTTTTTACGTGAAGTTACCCATGAGTATGGAGATCACCTGATTAGATTTTCAGCTTTCCACCGATAATCAATATGGTCGCCACCTGGCGACTAAATTTTCTTTTCGACTTAATATTTTTTTTTTTTATAATTCCCTTGAAACCTGGTATAAATGGGGTCTGCGAGTCTATTGGCATTGTCAGTTTTCACGTGCAACTGAAAACGAGGCTATGGCGGCCATCTTTATTTTTCAAATACAAAATTCCTTGTTAACACGATAACTTGAAAAATAATTATTGGATCTCTCCAATTTTTTATGTGATGTTGCCCATGATTATGGAGATGACCTGATTAGAATTTCAGCTTACCACCGATAATCAAAATGGCCACCACCTGGCGACTAATTTTTTTTTAAACTTTTTTTTTTCAGAATCCTCTCGAAACCTGGTATATATCTAGGTTTTCGGGGTCTGCGAGTCTATTAGTATTGTCCGTTTTCATGTGAAACTGAAAACGAGGCTGCGTCGTCCATTTTGGTTTTATCAATTTTAATAAATCGTTCTTATTGTCAATTAATTGCCTTGAAACCTGGCATATATAGAGTCACTGCATGAGCCAAGGGGTATTTGAGTGCTTGCATGGTATTTTTTTGAACTGTGGTTCTGAAAAACAATTCTAAATGCTGGAAATTGTGTTGATTTATAAATAAAAGTGATGTGAGACCTACGTTTAAAGTAAATTTGAGGCAAAGGATTCAATGTTATCTTATTTTATAAAAAACTTATTTTCTAGTATTTCTGTATATATACCAGAATAAATTGTTAATATTATATCTAACAAAACAATACTATACCAATGCTGTAATATAAATTACAATGATCATTAGAAAAAAATTGTAAATATTGTAATTTGTAAATATTGAGGATGTAAGTGAGAACAAAACAATATAAAATATTAAGTCTGTCATTTTGTTATTATTTTAATTTTCACAATTTTTTTTATTTTTGAGATGAGGAAACTATAATTTTTTTTTTAAATTAAAAAAAAAATCAATTTTGCGTTTTTGAGGTGCATTATTTAACATTATAATTGGTATAGTTTATCCATTTTCAATCTACTCTCTATGTTATCATGAATTTATTACGTGGTACCAGGTGTATATAATTATACAAAACAATTCGATTTTTGTTGTACATTCACAAATTCACCATTTTAAGTAAACTTTGCATTTTGCCAGCTTATAGTCACCTTGGAATAGAAATAGTGTATATTAGACAACATTTCAATCCCAAATGGGCTTTTAAATGAGGCTTGAAACATTATCCATTAATTTTTTGTTTATTAAAATATTTGCCTCCTCATCATTATAGCTAAACATTATTATGCATTATAATTTAATGTTTACATACAATCTGGGTGAGCGCTAGCACTTGCCAAATGCTAAAAGATTTCCCTTGTGGCTGAACTTATTTGGACCTTTTTCGCCAAAAACAGAGATCAGAGACTGAAATTATGTCTCTTTAGCCACAGCCAGAGATTGTGGCTAATTTCATTTCCACTATAGCGCCCACCCGGACAATATTGTATTGTAATGCTGTAGTAACTACAAACGTTTTAATAAACTGAGCTCAACTCAAATATCTAACTTACTGTTGGGTTGGGTATACATGTATATGCATAATTACATTTGTATTAACACATGATGTCAATTATGTTATTTAATTTGGATTCTAAAATGAAAAGCTTGTTGACCTGAAAATGTTTAACAAGACCACCAATTTCAACTTCGTAATGAATGTAAATTGTTTTGAGTCGTACAATGGCCATGTTCTGAGACGATCTTTAACGTTGATCAAGTCATGTCTACCTTGATCATTACATGCATTACTCCAATGCTGGTTGAATGTTGGCCCATTGTCTGTGACGCTGTTGCAACATTAAACTAGCATTGATTCAATGTAGCGTGTTTGGTGGGATAACTTAAACTTTAAGATCATCGCAGAACACGTCCGCTCAAACAGTTTAAATGTTTTACCATCACTAAATAATAATCGATGTAAAATATATTATTTTTTTGCAGGTATGATGCAACCGGTTAAAAAGCGTAGCAGCATCCTGTCCCTCGTCAAAAGATGACATGACGTACCTCTTCAAAAAGTATTTTGTCACTTTCTGTGAACATTTGTCTTTAATTATTTATTTTGAACAGTCTCATTACAACTAAATTGTACAGTGACATTCTCGCGAAAATGTAAATAGTCACGTTTTTTGCATGCATAATATGGAAAGTTGATCCACCTAAAATAACATTAAACATTATCTCCTATGTCGTGTCAGTAGGCTACTGTAATATTCAACAGAGTTACATGTATGTAGTATACATTTTCTTGTAATCCTACTATGCCACAACAGTGTTGTTTGCCTAATTTTTTTACTCAGCCAAAAATGAAGATACCGAATTTATTCTAATAAACGACCATATTCAAATAAACGCCCCCCCCCCCCCATGATTTGAAAAGAAAACCCACGATCATAAAAAACAAGTGCTCTAATAAGCACGCATCCCCCCTGTAACCCCCAGTCGTTTATTAGAATAAATACGTCACTTATTGTTTCCAGTGCTCGCCACTATATAACTGAGATGCCAACATCTGTGATGTGAACATGGCAAATACGATATTTCATCAGAAATAATGTAAGAGAACAGCACATCCAATTCAGTGTGAAGCTATAGTTACCCTTGGACGGCCTGCTATAGCTTCACAGTGAACCAGACTGTTTGAGTTATTTCCAATAATTATGGTTCCCAGCAATTCATTTAGTATAATGAGGTGCATCCAAACATATAGAAAAAAAGTAATCACTTGAAAAGAAATGATAATACCAATGGGATAAGTTTTATGCTGTAAATTACTATTTTTCAGCTCACAAATTACGGTTTTACTTTTTGTCTGAAAGTTGGCATTTCTGCATTCAATTATTTCAGATTGTTTATTGTTTGTGAGATTGATATTCATTTTCTTTCAATTAAAACAAATGTTGTTCGAAGAAAATTAGTGAAATCATTTTTTTTTGAGTATGGTTGCAATTTTTGTTATTCCTGTTATTTCAATGGGCATGCATAGTCCTCTTAAAAATATGTCAATTACATTTTTGTTGTTGCTTGGTTACATCAAATATATTTTAACAATGGCAAATAGTAAGAGCGTACAAACATTCTTACAGATTTCCTCCCCTGTTTCAACATTTTTTACAAAGCACTTACTTATATTTGGAACCCTCTGCTCTCTACACTGCGGCCATAAAGATTTTCTGAGATGCAATATATATAACACAGTGACTTATGCAAACTTATATAGATCGTGTACACGTTTACTAATTTTAAAAAATTATACACTGATTTTACTTTGAAGTACAGGTGTGCCTCGTAACATGTGATATATAATTTTCCGTATATATATATGTGATAAAACAATGTATTGTTGTATGTGGTTGCATAGATCCAATTAATTATGGATCCAATTTTAAAATCATTGTGCACCCTTGTGCTGCTCAATTGTTTGTTTCTATTTTTCATCATTTGAAGCTGGAATTGCTAACGCAATTTCCAGATTCAAATGATAAAAAATCTCTACTTATGAAAAATAGACATCTGTAATATATAATAGTATGATTAACTCAGCATCTAATCACAAACTATTTTATCAGTGACATTTTTATTTGGTTTCAAACTTACTGTAAACCGTATATATATGCAGACTCGGCAGCACAAGGGTTTTTCTATTTATGCCGCATTCCATTAACGTGTTAAATACATGTATGTTGGGTACTTGTATCTATCTCGCGAGTAATTTTTTCAATTTATGCCGCATTCCATTAACGTGTTAGATACATGTATGTTGGGTACTTTTATCTATCTCGCGAGTCAATTTTTTCACTCATTATAACTGCAAACACACTTTTCTGCTATATTTGTACTGTTTTCAGTCAGATTGACTGTTGTCAATTAACTAAGTTGATAGACCAACTTTAAGCCATCCAGTAGATTGGAGTTTGGACTTTATTGACCACAGATGTGATATCTGCTCGTAATTCAGTCAACCTCCTATCGGTAGGGACCGTGTTATCATGGTTATGGGACTACTTCAAGAGTTCTGTTATGCAGTTATCAACAAAGCTGTTAAGTCACTATTCAACCCATCAACCCTCATGATCATCATCAGTTTCAATCTCTGAAAACATGACATAATTTCCAAGCAGCTGTTTTACCAAAATGGCAAATGTCTTTAATTTGTCATCCACAAGTAGAGAATTGTCTCGGCTTGTAACGGATTAACATTTTATTGGCAAGTTCAGGCTTGAAAGGGTTAAAAATGGCTATAAGTTTCTGTCTGGTTGTCTCAGAGCACAGCCACTGGTCCTGCCAGTAATCTTCCCAGTGAACATGAGACGTTTATTCTATATGTTTGTTTAATGTTGGGCCAGCGTCGCAGACCCTTTCAAGCCTGAATTTACTATTGGCATCTTCATCAACTACAAGCCACGAAGTGCTGTCGCAATTCTCGGCTTGTAGTGTATGAAGATGACTTGAAATAAGTGAAAAATTAAACAAAATTGCCATGTATTGGCGAACCAGTTTCATGACAAGTTCCATTCTAGAACCCTTAGTTGTGGGAAAATAAAATCTGTTCACAGGAATTTAAAATGATGCTTTATTGCATCGCGAGGGCTTAAATGGTTAAACAAACATAGTGTAAACGGCTCTTTTTTGCTCACGATCTTTCACACATACTGCAAAACGAATCTATTGTCGCTGTCACATTACCTTGCTTTTCGCGGATTTCTCAGTAAACTCTCGACCTAATAAATTGCTATTTACGACGTACCTTCATAATCAGGTAAACTTTTGATTAATGGGTTAAGGCACATTCTGTTTTAAGCTGTGAATCACAATACTTGTCAAATTGCCTATCTGCGAAATGTGTAGGGTAGATGGCACTAGAAAATATGGCTTATGAAATTTTATGAAAATATGTTCAGAATTGACCGAGTAATTGGCAAAAAAACATGTGTTACAAGTTCATGCTACGGGGACAATAGCAGACATTTGTGCTTGTGATCTAGGTGTAAATGTTTTCGTTTCATCAAACGATCATGTCGCTTGATTTTTTCAGTATATGCCTATGGCTCTAATCGTGAATATAATATGTAAACTGTAGTGACGTCAGTGTTGTAGTGACGTTAGTGTCAATAAGAGTGAGCCGACAGCCTGGTCGTGCCTGGTACTCTGATACCAGCCTACTAATAATTGACTACTTCCTTCTATTTGTTTGTGGTCGCGTGTCTAATCTCCTGCATCACCACTGGATGCATTGAAACTGAAGGTTTTAACAGGAGTTTGGCCGCCGCCTCACCATATGTGAAAAGTTCATGTAGAGTTTGACACCAACTAACACTAGATGTTGCCCCAGTGTCGGGTTAATGCTGGTCCACTGTCTATGACCATCATTAACCCGGCACCAGAGTAACGTCTCGTGTCTGCTGGGCCACTATACCCCGATTTTGATGTATAATAATTAAATTATTTATAAAGGCCTTAGACCCATAACATAGATATTTATATGAATCAGAAATAGCTAACTATTAAGACATTTATGATGATTTTAAATTGAAAAAAACCCTATGGTCTCAATGGTTATTTGCTAAACGCGTCTATAGCCTTTCTCAACCTCTGTTCTTCAAACAAGGAGAAATGAGCATTCATTTTTCTATATTGGGTCAGATTCAAATTGTACCCATGTAAGTACTTTCTACCCACTTAACCCTTAGAGCACTGATGTCGACTACAGTAGACATCCAGTGTTTTTGTTAGCACCTGTATAACACGATAACCAATTGTTAAAAATAAAATATCCTTCCAATCTCGAAACACTGATATATGTTGGGACTTAAATTTCACAAATAGTACAAATTTTCCGTCACTTGAAGTTGTGGATCGCGGTAGCGAGACACAACTTCAAGTGGCTGAAAATTTCTTAACTCAGTGCTCTAAGGGTTAAGTGAGTAACAAAGAAAATCTTATATCTTTAAGGTTGGAGTGATATCCGAATAGGTTTAGTAGGCCCACCTCAGTTGTGTATGACTGCTCTCCGCAAGGGAGGCAGTAGGGCTGCTTGAGCCGCTGATAATCAGTATTACCTTATTTCATTCCTTCCATCGGCTTTAAAAGATGTAAAAGACGCAAATATTTGTAGGCTTATGTAATCATGCTTCTAAAATCAGGTATTAATTTCAATATCTGACTGTATCGGGAATTCTGTATACCGGTCAAATGGATTTTTGCCACCCACACAGGGGCGTCAGAACAGGTTCGACTGGTACGGCTCAATCCCGAACAATATTTAGCCCAATTACATTGACAAATTTTACAATACTTAACAATATCCTCTCATATTGTGATTTATTTTATAGACTCAGAACGTCCTGGACCAGTCATTCACCCTTACAGCGCGGGGATTGACTTTAGTCGTCAGCATCTGACGTCTGTAGACGTCAGATGCTGACGACTAAAGTAGATCCCCGCACTGTAAGAGTTAAAATATTTCTAATGTCCGTAAACCCACAACATAGGTATTCAAATGAATCGGAAAGAGCTGACTAAGACGTTTGTGATGATAACAAATTGAAATAAACCCTTTGGTCTCCAAGGTTTTAAAAAAAAAATTCAGCGCTTAAAGGGTTAATACGCTAGCTTCCGGCGCCCCTGCCACATTAATTTGTTTTACTTTTTTATGAGTGTGCGATGCAAGCAATGTGTGTGGTCATGGAGTGTATTATACAATAATTCAGTTTCAACAATTTCGTTATCGAGCTATCATTATTCACCTGCATAATATTCTGTAATATATTTATATATAATAATATAAATAGCACAAATATACAAGTAATACGTTCGTTCAAAATTTATCGCTCATAACCGTACTTCTTGAATATTCCATGACACTTCCAAAGTTTGTGATCTCGTAGCAAAGGTAATTTTGACGTGCTTCAATATCCCAGACAACGATTCACGCTTGTTTTTGCTTCGTTTGCAAAATCTTCAAATTGTACATATACATACTATATCGTTCCTTCAATTTTCAAGGTTTACGCATGGGCTGCCGTTATATGTTTTATTTGTTGTCTGTGTGTACTAAATTTAACGCCTAAGCAGCTGATAACCATGAAATGTGAAAGTGTAAAGTTTCGGTGGAACAAAACATAATTTATGAAGTAAAATTGAAAAAGATTGGAAATTATTATATAAGTGGGGCGTACATACGAACGTCTTGTTTTGCCCAGAGGCAATAGTATTGACACCAGATACCAGGTTCCACACCTGTTAGTATCATAGGCCTACTTTAACGTCTTCGTGAAGTTTATCTGGCTCGGTTTAGCCTATGTCTGCACAAAAGTTATTCACAGCCTCAATTACTCATTCATTATTTTTTGCCGTTGTGGTAAATGTTGCTAACATTTGGATAATAGAGATCTGTTGAATAATTACTATTATGTTATATATGTTTAATATGTAAATATACTATATATATACCGATATGTATAGCTGTTATATTTGTAGGGGGTGACGACATGTATGACATTACCGATAAAATACTAATTTGCACAGCACTAATAGTAGAAATTACAATAACCTACCGCTTCAGTGAATTGTACAATAGGTAGTCGTATTATTGTCAACGATCATAATACATGTTTAGCACACAATCACTTTGAGTGCTTGAAAATAAGCAGTCTGGTATGTGTTTTGGTGAATGTCGTGATTATTATTGCCAGGGTAATGGATATTACATTGAAGGTCATAGTGTAGTGTATGTGTGTGTGATATGTACGTGACTATGTTGGTAATCGCAAACTCCAATCGCCTAAAATACAATCATTATGTGTGCCCTTCATTTATCAATAAAACTACATACATCGTATTGTTTTTATCTTCTGGTTATATATATATATATGTACTACGGTATCTACGTAGGTGGGCCATCAGAAGCCATCACGTTGGAGGTTTATTCTGTATAACGCAGTGAGGTAACTCGGTGAAAACAAGGTTATATAACACCCCCTCCCCCATACTTCATTCTGTGAAACGCAGTGACGTCACTCGGTAAAAACAAAGTTATATAAGACCCCTCCTCCATACATCATTGTATTAGCCAGCTCGGTAAAAACAAAGGAGGTCACGGTCATTGAGTTTCAATTGAGTTCCACAGAAATCTTTCTTGCTGACTATTTATGCTATATTTTGATTAGTTGCCATCATCGTATTTGCGAGGGCTCTAATGTGGTAGTTAGGTTTGAAAGTAACATAATGTTTCATTCTCACCCACTCGTAAACATTCAATATTGTGAAGACCTTGAGGTACGGTGCTCTGACTCAGGCCGCCATACCAGGGTTCGACATTTCGAATCCTGTTCTGGAGATCAGTGTCATCTCAGCAACCTCAGGAAGTTATCCTGGTCCATTTTATCCTGTATACGCACAAACGTGGCCTAAAGCCCCTTGATTCTTCGCCATCATCATAATATTCTATTAGGCCTACACACAGAGTAGATCCCTGCACATCTCAAAATTAGTTTTTAAATTTTTTGAAATTTACGTATTTCATCTTAATTTTTAGACTAAAAAAATATAATACACTAGGTTTGAATCCATATTTTAATAGAATTAATATATAGGATTTGAAGGCTTCTGACTTTAATAATAAAATGTTTTTGTCCTGCGATAAATACCAGTTTGACGAACTTTAAGAAAGTAAACTAACAATATTGAACTAGTTTGGTGTAAATGTGATACCTACGTTTGGCCAATAATTACTCAAATTATTGGAGATGTTAGTGTATAACCCGACTGAATATATTTACCATCAGAATCGGGAGCGGATACAGGGTTGACGCTTCGCTGCCTACCCAGAAAACACGAGACGTTCTCCCAATGTTGGTCCATCGTCTACGACGCTGGCCCAACATTGGGAGAACGTCTCATGTTTGCTGGGTATTAACTCCTGAATTGTTTATTATTTTTCATTCATTTGAAGCTAACATAAATTCCAGTTTCAAATGAATAAAAATGTATCTTCATAAAAAATAAACATTTACAATTTTTTTTAATAACCGAGCATCTCTTATTTTGCTTCAAACTGACTTGAAAAGGTAAATGTACGAAAGGTTAACAATAGAACAAGGAAGATGAAACTTCTCATGTCTGCTGGGGAGAAATTCACCCAATGTTTGACCAATGTTTTACCAACGTCGTAGACGTGGGCCAACATTGGTCAAGCATTGGGTGGATGTGTCGTCTTTGCTGGGTATCCATCCACACATAACGTTTGTCGTCATTTCAGCATACCATGGGAACCCTCTGGATCTGGCCCTGCGGTATGGTGGGGGGGGGGGGGATATGAAAATCAGTTGGTCTGATTGTACAGTCGGCAACCTTTACAGACCTTATGTTATCGCGGTAGTGATAAACAGAAGTTTTTCATCGATCCTTTCTGTGCACAATTGTCCAATAAAGGGACTTTTGAAAAATGAGTGATATTTAATATATTACTATTACCCAATGGGCATACGACGTTGTTGAAGTCACAAAAATGACTTTCCCGGTCGAAAAACGTCGGGTAATAATGTTAGTAAGCATTACTTTCAATGGCGGGGGCCCAAGGGTAGTGGTTAGCCCCGCTGCCTTTCACGCTGGAGTTCAGGGTTCGTTTCCCGGTCTCGGTGGTTTGAAAGAAACAAAAATGTTTCTTCCCCGTCCACTCAGTATTGCGGAGAGCCTCTGTGACCGAGAGGTAGCGTGCTCGGCCTCAGACCACCAGGGGTCGAAACCTGTGTCTGGATGGCAGTGCCATCTCACCATCCTCAGGAGGTTCTCCTGGCCCACTTTAGTCTATATGTGCACAAAAGTGACCTAAAGCCTGATTCATTTTGTTTACTTACTTTCAACAAATATTGCAGGAGCATGTGTAATTCAGCGGTTAAAATATGTCATCTACATGAAAATGTTCAGAATAGACAACAGAATAAGAAAACTTTGATGGGAATTCGCAAATGGGTATCTATAAACCCTCGTATCAGGCAAAATTCAAAATAGCCGCCATAAAATCATACAGTTATTATATCTTCATCAATAATTTAGATAGAGACAAGATCATTTCACCAAAATCATAAGTTTTCGGTATCAAGAAATGCAATAAAACAAACGATATGGCCTACATTTATTCGACATCATTATCATTCAAAGTGGCCGCAATGCAATCACTGAAGTCAATAATTGAGACAGAGACGATATTATTTGCCCAAACCATGTTTCCGGTATCAAGGGCCGGATGCGATAGACACACGATAGCTCTACACGACATCATTACATGTATCAAAATTTAGGATGGCCACCATTGATTATTAGTTGATTTCCAATACTACAAAAAAATAGAACACGTTTAGCATATAGAGGTAAATATGCGAAAACTGAATTACTAGTCGTCATCTGCGCTTCTTGACGACTCTTTAGTAAACAGGACACCATCTTAGAAGTCTACAGAGGGTGATCATGCAGCAATACCATAGCTAATAAAACTAATAATATCCGACATTTCGTAACTTTGTAACTTTATTCATCGGTCCTAATTTCAATATGTTTATTTTCGCTTTGAAGCCATTGTTTGACGTCAGCTGATAACGCGAGCTCCAAAGATACCTCCTGGAATACACTGCTGCGTGATACCTGAAACATGCCCAGAAGAAATGGTAAATACCAATCATTTTAGCAGGAAAACGACGTAAATAATAATTTGACTATATAGCTACACATAATCACACAATTTTCATGAAATTTACTCGCACCAATCCCAATCACGCAGCGATCGACTACTCTCAAAATACTGAGACGCAGCTAATGGGTTTATAGAGAGGAGACATTGCTATAATTATGGTACACAGACTAACTTTTAAACCATACAATATTTTTCAATAATTTTTTCAGGGTGGTCGCCACATCACTAGAAAACATTGGTTGTAAAATTTCAGTTAAAATTGGTTGAGAATTGACTGAGTAATGAGCGAAAATCATTCTCCACGGCTGATGTGATTTCTACTAAAATTTATATTAACAAGGTGCTATGTAGTGTACAATACAAAACACAAACCTCTTGAAACCCCATATTTGTAAAAAGCCGGACGCTTTTCTCGTTTGGGAAACCAATCTTCACAGTGAACGTTTGAATCCCCAAGTGTTCTAAGCCTACAAATTAGAGATAATAGTTATTTGGAATTATTAATACTATTACATCATCAGGTGATCATTATGATATATGTGTTGGCAACTGCTTTTCCTAATTGACTTATTTGCATAGTAATATTATGTTAAATATTTATCATGTACAATATTTCTCATACTCTACATATTATATATTTGCAATGCCTAAAATGTATTTAACTCATTGGATAAAAAATAAATGCAGGAATAGTGACAGTGGTAGTAAAAAAGATAACAGTTTAATGAGAAACGGTTGATGTGAAGATGATATTATTACATTGTATAAACGGGCATGCTCGTTTCTTGTAAGCCTATAGATAGTTCCCATCACTTATTCATAAAATTGTATATTTCGAGCGGACTAACAGTATTATACAGTATATGCACTGTTTAGTAAAGTTTATTAGCTCCACTGCTGGATAGGAATCCAGAACTGAGCGATAGCTAGGTAAATGGATTCCTATGCAAAATTATCGGGAAGTTGAATCTTCAGTCAGGTAGCTGTTGTGAACAAGTCATTACGTAACTAATAAATACGCAGTTCTAAAATATTTTGGGAGTACAAACAGATATCAAACATATACTGATATATGGTTCATTTTCTTGTGTTTGCTGGTATGTCATCCACACAAACCCTACATACATCATCTGATCAGAACAACGGGGTTGGGTGCACGACCCTGGTAATTTTTCTAGAACTTACCATAAAACATCATTGCTTTGACTGCCTCTTTTCCTGATCCTTTTCCACGAGCACTGGGCTCTGTTAAAAATGAAATAATATCAGTAATTCCTGCAGTGTTCAGGTTTAAATACAATTGTTGCCCACATAGATATATAACTTCGAAAAGAGCGTATATAGTAGCTATTTAAACGGACTGGCCCAGGCTAAAATCATAAAAAAATTGGTGATTTTCTTTTGGCTTCTTAATATGACCATATGATGTGAATATGTCCATAAAACTAGAACTGCAAAAGTTTTTTAATTTTTGTGCTGCGCATTCCCCAGTTAGACTAGATATAGAAACGAAATTCCCGTATTTTTAATTTTTGACATGGTTGTCAATAATTAGAAATCAGGAATTTTGTCGCTATATCCAGCCTAGCTATATGTTTACATGATATGGTCATATTAAGAAGCCAAAATAAAATCACCGATTTTTTCATGATTTTAGCCTGGGCCAGTCCCTTTAACCGCCGGTGCCCAATATATTCGGGTTTTCATTTCTTTTTGAGTACCATATTATTGGAAACATGTTAAAGCTAAAATGTGACATCAATTAGCAAGATTTGAAAAGAGTGGACCTCCATTTTGTCAAATCTGAATAATTTTCACTCACTTGAAGTTGTGGATCGCGTCAGCGAGACACAACTTCAAGTGGGTAAAAATTCAAATTGAATAATTTGGCGGTTAAAGGGTTAAACAATTTCTTACCTGCAATCATGATTTCTAGTTCCGCGGAATGATTTTCATTTAGGAAAAGATTAACATCTCCAATCATAGATTCTGAAATAAAGGCACACCAAAAAAGTGACATGATTCAGTAGCTTTGTATTTGTATCTAATAGTTCGGCGACAAAATAATTAGCGTGAAATACACAATTTACCCCAATTTTTAAAATAATAAACAAAACAGTAAATTTGAACAAAAAAATGAATTAAATCAGCTAAAGATAATACACAGTCTACATAAATAAATAAAAATGTGGTAAGAATAATGTGTTCGCTGCACATGTATAGGCCCCTACCTCTACATACTTACATGTATACTGGCTCTTTGTCAGTCTCATTGATGGTAAGACCAAAAATTATTTCGCAACTCATTGAAGCATTTGTGAAAAAGAAAGATACAAATTACAGAATAACTGGGTGGTAACTCATACCTACTTCATCCTTTGTATTTTCGTAATTTTCTCTATCCAAGATAATAAATGTACATTCTGCAACAGCAACATATAACGATGTTTATTAAATCATTCCATCAGCTAGATAATTTCATACATTGGCATTTGAAGAAGTTCTCACGATGCGAGTTTTAGTAGTAGCATTATTATGTGATAAAAAAATCTTCAGTTTCACATAGTTGTAAAGAGGTAAGGAAGAACATTCAACCAAAGTTGAATTGTTAAGCTGAGTTACAATTACATGTGATTTTGGTTACCATCGCAAAGAGACATGGCCGATGTTTCTCTTTGTGAAACAGATACTGGTATGCAATATGGTTACTCAATTATGTTAATTGTCATACCTAAATACAGTGGCAGAGGAATACAATTTGGAGCCACATTATAACATAATAAAATGGTTTATTAACTGAATAGATAGCCTATACCATGCAGTACTTGTAAACACTGATCATGCTAATAACAACACGAGCAACTTTCAGTCAATAGGAAACATACAGCCGATAGGTGTATCATGTGTATGGTTAACAGAAAAAAACCTGTGCTTTCTATGATAAAAGCATTGATTTTTGTATGCATTTTTAGAATATACCCTCAGATAGATATTTGGATATATGGTCATCGCAAATTCGTCTCTGAACAAAATGGCCGCCAATTATTTCTGTAGGGCACGACTTCACAAAAAAGTGAACTTCACTTGCTATTGTGACATAAGGCAATTTTGGTCAGGATAGCAGAAATCACGATAGCAAAAGAACACAATTTATGATAAAAACTGAATAAGTATTATTTCAAAACAAATAGTTCGTAAACAATGTCGAAATACATATATTTTAGAGGGAAAAATGATTATTTAAAAATATCATCCAGCATTAATAATCTACTAGGTGGTTTTTTTCAATTGAGAGCCTGGCACAGAAATCTGCCATTTTCCAAGATGCCATCTTGTCATGGTCAAATATTAAATTGATATAATTTTTCACAGAATAAGAGCAGACTCATCATTTTGGTGTCTACTATATGGTAGCATATACACATCATTCTTCTTACACAGTTTCTAACAGATAAAAAGTGAACATTTAAACGTAGTACAGTGGCTGGGGAGATTATGTGTGCATGAAAGGTGCAGAAAGTTTGGCATTTTTATTTGTTAATGTGCCTATTGGAGGGCCAGAATCACGAGGGTGGACATCTGGGAGAGCGGCAGCAAGGGAGAAAATGATGTTTGAACATATGTACCCCTCGTTAAAATGTCAATTTTCGCTATTTTCTTAAATAGTGTGTGATAGGTGTAAAAAAAATGTAGGTGTGCCCCAAAGCACCCTATCCATTACACATGGTTGTATGTACTGCTATTAGGTCCTTTTATGTGAATATGTGCTTTCAAATTTTTATTAATGACTTCAAAATGCAAAAAAAGTGTCCTTTTTATGCCTAATCTATGCATATGTTCTAGAAAGTTTAAGTTTTTCCCCCCTTTTCTTGAAGGTAGATGCTTAATATTTTTTTCAGGTAAAGCCATTCTATATAGAAGACTACCATAAAAGTTATTAAGAGCTAACTACTATACATACGAATTAAATTTAATATTACCTTACCCTACCCCCTTAAATTAAAATTAACGTCTTATTTCGCGTAACTGCATTTACCTGCATTCTATGTCTATGTGTGTTAAATCTACAGGAATTTTCAGGTTGCAGGTCCCATTATAAATTAGAAATATCACATTGGGGACTATAAGGATGTAATATTATTTAATAATCAATTTATTTTTTAGCATATCACTGGGGTTTTTTATATAAATATCGCATTATATCTTTCAGATTTAATGCGATATTCATATACGTATATATTGCAGTATGCAGCTATTTCAGAGATACTACTGAAGCTTAGTTAAAATAGCTATTAGTTAAGATCAACATGATTTTTAAACATATGGAAAGTTTATGTGTATTCCAGGATATCGAGCCTGTAAAGGCAACTGAACAGAGAAGGAATACCTCATCTGCTACAAGTGCTGCATTACTGGATAGACTACTGGAATTTTATTGGAAGCAATTTTAATGATGAATGTCTTTGGTATTCCGCTCATAAACAACCCCCAGAGAAGTATTGACACTGCTATAAAAAAAGTGCATATTTTTTCAGATAGACACAAAGAAAGAACCAAACAGCTCCGAGAAAGGCCGTGAGCGGATTTTGGAGGCAGCAACCATCAGAAAGGACATTGTAAATAAACGGTTGAAAACTATTGGCGATGAACCGTTCAGTTACCACATGGACAATCATTGTTATAAGACATAGACACATCAGAAGTCATTCAACAAGCACCGAAGGGCTTCATCTGTACCACGTGATCAAGCTGAGGGATGTTCTGAAACTTCGAAGCGTAGCTGCTCATTGTCAACATCTCGTTACCCAGGGGGAAAGAAGGTTGACATATATACAACACCATGTG
Organism: Flabesymbios commensalis; assembly: GCA_964017125.1. Taxonomy (NCBI): domain Eukaryota; kingdom Metazoa; phylum Annelida; class Polychaeta; order Terebellida; family Flabelligeridae; genus Flabesymbios; species Flabesymbios commensalis. The sequence goes on along the minus strand of OZ024904.1, from coordinate 20,408,009 downwards.
TAATATGTGGTCAGATAAAGTACTATGGAAATACAAACAAACACCGAATATGTGAATCTGGAAGGGCTCAACATTTCCTAGAGGCTACAGCATTTTTCCAAGATGAAGTATGCAAACGAACCTGCGACATACAAGACATTTATGGTGTGTTTGGTTCAGACATATACTATCACCCTGCTTGTTTTAGCAAATACATTAAACGCTTTGAAAACAGCAGAGGTCCTGTAAAGAGCAGCATAATGTCTACCAGGAAATAATTGCTGTATAGTGTTTTTGAAGGAATTTATCATGGTCTGGTGCAAGGCAAAGTTTACCCATTAAGCGGTATCCATGATCGCTGTAACAACCTGTTATCCACTGACAAAGTTGACAATAGGCAATTGAAAGTACTTTGAACAGCAAAGTATGGTAATCAGATTCGATTTGCAGGTTCCAATAAGTTCCTTCAGAAAAAATAACTGATACTATTCGGGAAAATGAATGTGCAACAATTCTGCGAAATTACTGCTAAACGTGAATTTTGGTTTGCAGGACAAATTTTGCGATGCACATGATATACAAAGTGCCTGGAATGGAACAGAAGTGCCTGAAGATCTGCTGAGGTTCTTTGGTGCCTTGTTCAATTTCAGTCATACAGATTTCAATAACCCTGGTAGTCAAGCACAATCAAATGACCACTCTCATCCAAAGTTTCAATCATCTTGGTCAATGTATAGGGTATGATAAAGTACATAGGTATCACACAGACATGGCAACTCTGACAGCAGAAAAAAACAGCAATGATGTACCGATCCCAAGTCACTTTGATACTGAAACCTTCACAACCGCTGTATTTTTTGATCATGAAGAAGCGACCCTACCATGACACAGTGGCAGTCTTATTTCAGGATAAACCAGCTTACCCTTCATGTAAATCAAATGTATCAGAAAGTAGTGTAATTCATGGATCAAAGATTTTGAACTCTGCACTGCAAAGCTATATTACAAACCAGCAAAGAAACCGGTTGTACCATCTTCTTATGAAGTCTTAGCTTACCTATGAATGTATCCAGATGAAAGATATGACACACACACACTTACACGTCTGGATCTGACTGATACCCAGACTGCGAATGTGGAAGCAATATGTGCATCTCAAGAGATGCCATCATGGGGTGCATTCAACTCGATTGTCACAGAAGAGAATATTCCTGAAAAGGCTGTTGGATTTTTGCCAGTGCTTCCACATCTAGTTACTGACCATGAGACAGTCTTTACAGCAATGCATAACTTATTGAAAGTGCCGAATCAACTTGGCCAGAGTTACCCACCTGTGTTTTGTGATGAAGGCGTTTTTCACATTGCCCGCGAAATCTAGTTTCATCATCCAGGAAAGTTTAGGAACCTTTTCATTTGCCTTGGATCATTTCACATGACCAAGATCTTCCTTGGCTGCATGGGACAGTATCTGAGAGGCAGCGGAGCTGGTGAAATATGGACAGAAAGTCTTTCTTTGGTATTAATGTGGTAGAGTCAGTTCTAAATGGAAAATGTTATGTCAGGTCACTTAAAGGAATGCTCCTCCTCGGAGAAAATATGCTCCAGTGGTGTGAATTTTTCAAGATATATGGAACCCAACAGTATGCTGATGAGTTTGAAATCCTAAGCAGAGACACAGAAACTTCTGGCATATTTCATGCATCGGTATCGTGGTCATTTGATTGTGCTTGACTACCAGGGTGATTGAAATCTGTATGACTGAAATTCAGCAAGGCACCAAAGAACCTCAGCAGATCTTCAGGCACTGCTGTTTCATTCCAGGCACTTTCTAGATCGTGTGCATCGCAAAATTTGTCCCGCAAACCAAAATTCACGTTTGGCAGTGAATTTTGCAGAACTGTTGCACATTCATTTATAACATCATGTTCCCGAATATTATCAGCCATTCGTTCTGAAGGACCACAGTCAACGTAGATCAAAGCAAATTTCTTATCAGAACCTGAAAATCGAATCTGATTACCATAATTTGCTGTAAAAAGCACCTTCAATTGCCTATTGTCAACTTTGTCAGTGGATAACAGGTTGTTACAGCAATCACGGATATCGCTTAAGGGGTAACCTTTGCCTTGCACCAGACCATGATATTTGCCTTCAAAAACACTATACAGCAATTTTTTTCTGGTAGACATTGTGCTGCTCTGTATTGGACGTCTGCTGTTTTCGAAGCGTTTAATGTATTTGCTGAAACAAGCAGGGTGATAGTATATGTCTGAAACAAAACACACCATAAATGTCTTGTATATCGCAGCTTCGCTTGCATACTTCATCTTGGAAAAATGCTGTAGCCTCTAGGAAATGTTGAGCCCTTCCAGATTCACATATTCGGTGTTTGTTTGTACTTCCATAGTACTTTACCTGACCACATATTACACATGGTGTTGTATATATGTCAACCTTCTTTCCCCCTGGGTTAAGAGCTGTTGACAATGAGCGGCTACGCTTCGAGGTTTCAGGACATCCCTCAGCTTGATCACGTGGTACAGATGTAGCCCTTCGGTGCTTGGTGAATGACTTCTGATGTGTATATGTCTTATAACAATGATTGTCCATGTGGTAACTAAAACGGTTCATCGCCAAAAAGATGCCCTTCTTTATGTCGGTGTCAATGCCTTCCTGGGGGTTGTTTATGAGCGGAATACCAAGGACATTCATAATTAAAATTGCTTCCAATAAAATTCCAGTAGTCTATCCGGTAATGCAGGACTTCCAGCAGATAAGGTATTCCTTCTCTGCTCAGTTGCCTTTACAGCTCGATATCCTGGAATACACATAATCTTTCCATGTGTTTAAAAATCATGTTGATCTTAACTAATAGCGATTTTAACTAAGCTTCAGTAGTATCTCTGAAATAGCTGCAGTATACAGCAATATATAACTATATGAATATCGCATCAGATCTGAAAGATATAATGTGATATTTATATAAAAAACCCAGTCATATCTTAAAATGTAAATTGATTATTAAATAATATTACATCCTCCTAGTCTCCAATTTGATATTTCTAATTAATAATGGGACCTGCAACCTGAAAATTCCTGTAGATTTAACACACATAGACATACAATGCAGTAACGCGAAATAACACGTTAATTTCTATATTTAAGGGGGTATGGTAAGATAATATTAAATTTCTTCGTCTGTATAATAGTTAGCTCTTAATAACTTCTATGGTAATCTTCTATATAGAATGGCTTTACCTGAAACAAATATTAAGCATCTACCTTCAAGAAAAGGGGGACAAACCCTGAACTTTCTAGAACATGTGCATTAATTAGGCATAAAAAGGACACTTTTTTCGCATTTCAAAGTCATTATTGAAAATTTGCAAGCACATATTCACATAAAAGGACCTAATAACAGTACATGCAGCCTTGTGTAATGGATAGGGTGCTTTAGAGCACTCCTACATTTTTTTTCACACCTATCACACACTATTTAAGAAAATAGCGAAAATTGACATTTTAACGAGGGGTACATATGTTCAAACATCATTTTCTCCCTTGCTGCCACTCTCCCAGATGTCCACCCTCGTGATTATGGCCCTCCAATAGGTACATTAACAAATAAAAATGACAAACTTTCTGCACCTTTCATGCACACATAATCTCCCCAGCCACTGGACTAACGTAGACTTGTATTTAATTGTGTTGAAGTGTTTTTTTCAATTTCCATTAGGCTTTAATAGACCACACATTTTACAGGATAGACAAAAATATAGCCTTTTTACTAAAATACATTCCTAGCAATATACTCAATATTGGATCAATGATGGCTCACCGTCTGCGACGCTGGCCCAACAATAAACAACATTGGTTTAACGTATCGTGAATTGTCGTTGTGAAGTTGATCAAGGAAACTAACGTTTATTTTTTGGTGCTGTAAAATCTATTTGAACACGGGTGTTAATGTATCTCACCAATTGATGTAATTCTAGCCCGTAATAACCGGTGCGCGGGCGATAGATTGCGCAATGAATTATGCGTCCTCGTTTGATCAATGCTTTTTATTTTATTTTATTTTATTTTATAGTGACAGATTTACATCTCATTGGAAAAATGCCTTGACGTGGGGATTTATGTCCCCGGTGTTTAAATGCTTAATGTTGGGCCAGTGTGGCAGACGTTGGGCCAACATTATTGCAACATTGGGTTAACCTCTCGTGTTTGCTTGGGAAAATGATCACCCATATCTGCTGCTCAGCACACAACAGGCGATGAACCAATGTTGGTTGAATGGTAGCCCATCGTCTGCGACTCTGGCCCAATATCAATCCAACATAGGTTCTGCGCTTGCTTAGTTTAGTTGGCCAATACATGTCCTTGATATGTCAACGATCCAACGACGGTTTCTTTTGTAGTGTATCTCCATACACCAGCAGGGCGGGGGCCCTAGGGTAGTGGTTAGCACCGCTGCCTTTCACGCCAGGGTTCGGTTCCCGGACTCGGCGGTTTGAAAGAAACAAAAATGTTTCTTCCCCATCCACGTGTGAAAGTCAGTATTGCGGGGAGCCTCCGTGACCGAGAGGTAGCGTGCTCGGCCTCAGACCGCCAGGGCTCGAATTTCGAATCCTGTGTCTGGAGGACAGTGTCATCTCAATCATCTCACCATCCTCAGGAGGCTCTCCTGGCCCAGTTTAGCCTATATGTGCACAAAGGTGGCCTAAAGCCCGATTCATTTCATTTCCATACACCAGCATTATAATTTTCGATGCCCATACTCAGCGGCTGGTGTTCGTGCACCAGTATGGCCGCTCTAAGCGTTGTTACCAAACATTATGCCAATGTTGCTTCAATGGTGGGCCACCGTTTACGCCGCTGGCACACAATTGAGGTAACATAGATTCAACTATCTTATTAGCTTTGTAGGTTGATGTGCACCACACAACTTTCAGATTGCCATTGAACAACACTCCAAATATTCTCAATAACATATAAAAACTGCATAATTTGAGGGTTCAGTTAGGCCAGGAATATGCAGCAAATGACAAGAATCATGTGGGGTATGTTACATATATTTGAATGGCATTTTATTCTTTAATGTCGATATTAGAATGGTAACTATCACTTTGAGTATTCGACTCGGGCCCACAGTTAACATCAACGCAAATTAGGCAGCTGTGTGTAAAGCCCGCGATACTGAGTCTGTAATAGTAGTTGTCAATCGAAAAGCTCACAATATGTAAGCTCCTCTGGAAGCTTGTGGCCTACATGGCCAACATCACGTCCTCCGTATCGTGCTTCCAGTAGGTTAACTAAAACTTAAGGCATTGTCCACACTCCATATAAAGCTAATCCATTATTTTTGGCAAGATTTTCCGCTTTTGTAGTATAATATAGGCCTATTATTGAAATATAGGAGACCCTTCCCATTATTATTTAATTCCTGGTCAAGCAAAGCAAGTGCAAATATTCGACCCTGTCACCATATGTTGACCCAGCAGTGAGTGAATATTGTTTTATATAGGCCTACGGTATTTCTGTAGATTACAGCAATATATCGCAACAAAAGAAGCCTGAAGTCGGGACTATGTTCGACTTGAAGTTGTATCGAATGACTCCAACATGTTCGAGGGTTCTTTAGAGTGCAGAGTACGTGATAGACGATAACACTACACACTCCATCACTTTACAGAGTTTGAAGCCCTGATATACACAATCACAATGGCCGGGATTCAAATCAAGTAGGCTACCTAAGTTACAGCCAAACATCGGATTCCGGCATAAAGAACACAGCAGGCTACTTGTGGCGACACGTACTCAATTCAGACCGAATTAGGATGACATTTTGTGTCGGCTGGGCTAGGGTGTTTATATTGCAGAAAACAACATGTGAAGCTTACTGTCTTCATCTTCTCGCCATGACTTTTGCATATCATATTCTTCTTCCAATGTTAATGGTTCTGATGCTGTTAACTTTTGCAGCTCCTCAGTCTGCATCCATCGGTGATATCTAGAAGAGAGAGAGATTAACATGAGAGGGATTGATAAATGGAGATCGACACAGAGAGACATAGATATAATATACATGTATATTTTTTAGGCCTATGTTGTATTATCAGCACAGGGTTTGGCCGGGGAACGCCCAAAAAAATCCCCCTCTCGCGTCGCATCGCATCGCAGCTGGGGCTCGGTGATTATTAAGGGGGCTATACTATTTGATTTTTTGATAAAAAATCATTATAAGTGAAAATATTTTTAACAACCGTTGGTACGTAGGCCGTACAACGTTGGTCCAACTTCTCGAAGCGCAGGGTATTACTAGGGATAAACAGTCCAATCGGCGGGAGGTCGGGTAGAGAGCGATTGACAATGTCAGAAGCCCAGTCAGCCTGCTTCCAGGGCTAGCAATCTCAAAGAAACAACAAACATGCTGGCCTACCTGTCAACGTGATTCTCTTTATATGGTATTAACACTGTATTGTGACAATAAATACAGGTTCTCTCGTTGATCAGCATACTTATAACTTTACCGTTTACAAGTCCTGATGTTTCGCAGCGAGATAGGGCTACTTTGGTCAGTATTGCTCTCACTAATATTATAATTAGTGTTGCCTTGAAATCGAGGGGAAACCCAAAGAGGGAATACCTCGAGGGAATACCATTGACAATTATGAAGGAATTCCGTACAGTATGACATCATTTTCTAAATACATGTATGACTTTAAACCTTGAGCCTCTGCGGCCCGTTTATCATGAAAATAAGTAGGCCTAACGTTATAGGCCTATGTCTACAGAATAGATAGTAATAAAAACATTATTCGCATCAGTCTTCAAAGCAGGCGCGAAAACATGGGCAACGTTACCACGGTTACACCTGCAATAGATAGGCTTTATAGATTATAACGACAAAAAAACAGCGCGAGACTATTTTTCTTTAGTTGCTCTGGAGATCATAAGGTTATATGGAGATTAAAGTGTTTCCAGACATCGCGCTAACATTTGTGTCGTCTGCTGTCATGGCCATATATCTAGAGATATGGTCATGTCTAGGCCTATAGGCCCTAGAGATCAAAGGGTTATGGAGAATAAAATGTTTCAAGACCATGTGCTTGCCTTTTTCACGTCAGGTGCCATAATAGCCGTGGACACAGGCGACTCGCTCCGCTTACGTAAGGCCGATCAGCGCTACAGTACAAGTGCCATAGAAATGAAATGAAATGAATCGGGCTTTAGGCAGGGTTGGGGTCAGTTATAATTGTAATTAATTATAATTGAGCAATTTTTAGTGTAATTGAAGGCGTAATTGTAATTGGTGGAAATGTGTCAATTATAATTGTAATTATAATTGTACCCTAATTGGTTTTTGTCAATATGTATAATTCGTAACTATAATTGTAGGCCTAATTGAAAAAAAAATGTCTGTAATTGGTCAATTATATTTCAATTAGAGCTCAATTACACATTTATTTGTGTCTTTAAATTGTTATCCTTAAATTGATTATCGAATTTTTTTTTCATCTTTTACAGTAGGCTAATGGTGGCAGATGTATATATACTAATAACTCCTATGTTTAATACCAGATTAACTTTAAGCACTTTTTAATAATTATTTTACCATGTTTACTGAAGATTACTGGAGTACAATTATTCATAATTATAAATTATTTTGAAGACCTTACCAATACTTAACATATACCAATTTAAAGAAAAATACAAGGGGTTCATTAACAAGTTAAGTGTCACGATCAGTATGTCATTAGGCCTATATGGCTGTGTTAATTACCGCTGATGGGGACACAAGCTTTCAGTCTACTAGTATACATGCGTGTAGTTGTACAACACGTTATCCGCTGCTGGCCAAATGTTGCCTTATTGCCGATTAGGCTCCGACGATGGTGGCCCAGCGTTGAATCAGCGTTGGACCAGCAATCACTCTCAGGAATTGCCGGATATATAGCCTAACTAAACATCGGAATTTTAATCAGCTGAGGGAAGAAGCTGTCAATCACAGGGAGTCTGATCGATGACCACTAACAATTAAACTGCCCCCCCCCCCTTCAAAGTACCATGCCACACCTAGCTTATAGCCATGCCACATCTGACTTTTTTTCTGGGGGGGGGGTGGGAGTTGGATCCTCCCAACCCACAATCACCGCTGACACTATGGCTCCCAGACCCGATTTAGTTTTATTGCTGTCAATTCCACCTATTAATACATTGTGGGATAAAATTAATATAAAAGATATATCATTATTGTATGTGTTTAAAATGAGTTATAAACTTAAATTAATTTAATTGCCACAATAATATCATGATGCGATACAATTTGCTATGTCAGACCATGCTATGTCAGGCAGGCGATCACGTTGTGATCGAATTCACATCAACCGTGGTGAATAATTTTCCCTGATTTCTCAGCAACAATTAATTTTGTAGCCTACTATTTTCTAGTGATGTGGCGACTAATTACCCTGAAAAATAAATTGAAAAATACTGTAGGTCTATGTGGGCCTACATGGATAGGCCTAGTTTAAAAGTTAGTCTATTTAACATGTGGTATCGGTAAATAAATACAAAATATCGCCCTCTATAAACCCATTAACGTCGTCTCAGAATTCCATTTTTTGTCAAATTGTGTAACTTCTGAAATATCTTCTAAAACTTTCCGAAATGTTCAGAGTAGGGCATAGGCTAGACGCCGCATGAATATATATTTTATATAGGCCTACAATAGTGTGTGCAAAATGTCCTTAAACTTGGTTCAGAATTGACTTTAGGAATCCGACAAATTAATTCACCCTGGTTAATGAATTTAATGTGAAACTGACTATAATGACCTCGTCCAGTTGTATGTGGTTAAGTTTCGACCAGGGTCACGCACTCTGCTACCTGGCTAAACCAGGCTACTCACATTGCGATGTCATCAGGGTAGCGCTCTGCGCTTTTTTACAAGCAACTTAAGGGTAAAACAAATCTTAGTCCAAGTATGATAGATAATTGTCATGATGAAAAAGATATAAGCGAAATCTTTGCTTCGAAATATAATAAATTGCTCAACTCTGTGCCATCCCCAGAGCCTGAAATGGTGGCATTACATAATGACATAAAGACGTCAATAAAGGAGCGGTGTTGTCCTCAATCAGCTGATCGTGAAGTCACCTGCCAATACAAGCACACAATAGACGTTAACGACGTCGCCTAGGCAGTGACACATATTAAACTCGGTAAATCAGACGGACATGTCGGCCACTGCAGTGGTCACATCAAATATGCTTCTGGATTTTTTTATATTTATATCTTTGTTGTTTAATGCAATGTTTATGCATGGGTATGCACCACATAATATGTTAATTTCCATTATTGTACCGATTCCCAAGAACAGAAAAAAGTCCATTAATGACAGTGATAATTACAGAGGAATTGCACTGAGTAGTGTCCTGGTAGTTTTGGTTGGGTAATCCTTAAACGTTATAAAAAGGCCCTACACACTTCTGATATGCAATTCGGTCTTAAAGAAAAACACAGTACCACACAGTGCACGTTTTCTATGCAAGAAACTATTCAATATTACACTACTAGTGGATGACCTGTATATTTGTTATTGTTGGATGCCTTAAAGGCTTTTGATAGAATACAATTTGTAAAAATGTTCAAATGTTTAATAGAACGAAATATATGTCCTTTAATCACAAGACTTATTGCAGCTATAGTAACGAAATACGGATCAAAGTAACAAAAGATGATTTTATTAGAAGAGCGAATACAGTAATGTCACAATTTAAGTTAGCACCTTACTCAATTAAGTATAAACTATTCAAGTCATTCTGTTCTTCTTTGTATGGGTTTTTACTCTGGGATATGTCAGCAAAGTCGATCAATAAGTTTCTTGGAGAAAATTTTGCGACAATTGTAACCACTACCAATTACCTTATAGAATACACAATAATTTGTTGCATCTCATTTCTAAAGACCAACCAATAGATAGTTCAATTACACCTACGAATAAAGAAATATGTAATGTCTAACCTTAAAAGTACCAACTCACTTGTACTGTTATCTACACGATTATGTATGTCAGGCAGCAAATCGTTCGCATGTAAGACTATCAATCACATTATGTCAATATATGGCTTAAGCATCTTCCCACACAAGGCTCGCTGCTCCCGAGATCGTAATTCAGTGGTAAAACCATCTATTGGAGTGGGGACTTTCAAGAAAGATTTTTTCTGTTTGACCCAAGTTTGACCTCCGGCATGAGTGCTGCTTTAATACAGGGCCACTGTCTACGACGCCGGCCCGACATTAAACAACATAATGTCTGGTGGCCGAGAATTTCACAGGAAGTATCACAGAGAGCTCCAACCACATCTCACCAGACACAAGACGTTACATGCGTCAGGGTTGGATTAATGTTGAGCCAACGTCGCAGACAGTGGGCCAACATTAATTAAGTTGGCATTTTTTTGAAAATTAATGAATATTCAATACGGTATCTAAATCATCCTCCCTACCCCAATAGGTGGATGATAACACTGATTCAGCAAGGTCTCGGTCTGAGACTTCGGAAGCAGCAAGCCTTGTTGTCAGGCAGATGGGTTTAAGTAAATTTCAAGTTAATAATCAGAGGCGGATCCAAAATTTAAAAAAGGAGGGTGCGCAGGTGGCTCGGCGAGTTTTTATGCATATGTAGGCCAATTTATGGGATTTTTAAAAGAAATTGGCGCAAAAATGGGTGGGCGTGCGCCCCCCCCCTCTGGATCCGCGCCTGATAATTACGCTCATAGATAACTATAAAAAAAAAAATTATGTTTCTGAGTCGAATGTAAAGGATGAAAGCAGAAAAGCTGCAGGTGATATAATAGATCTATTGACAATGCGGGAAAACTGTTACAAACTCGCATGACGAATTAAATGATATGAGTATGTTTGCACGGAATGATTTTTATATAGGCACCAGATTAATTTAATTTTTCCCATTCATTTTTTGTTCACAATGGTATAATGTAATATGTTCTTTGAACGAATAAAGATTTATTATTGTAGGCCTACTTAATTTTGACACCATTGGATGCCCATAAACATAGAGAGTCACATGACACAATGGGCACACTCTTATCTGATCATGTGATACCGAGATGTTGTGAGACAAAAAACAAAACAATTTATCAGAATGTCGCCCATGTCTGATTTTACTTCACTCTAAGAACCACAATACTCCTAATTTGGGGTAATTATCATATGCCATTGAATATTTTAATAGCTGGAGATATATTTTGACGGGAATTTGAATGTTGTCAATCGTGAACAGTGTCAGTGTCACACTCGTTCCAATCATTCATCATGGCCGGGTCCGAACTCGTCCGAAGTCAAACTCAAATGCCCATGATTGAATCTAACTCTGTTTGTCTAAAATTTCACAGAATATCATCCAATCACACACCACATCCCCCTTTTTGGCAGTTGCTATTTTCACAATGACCACAATGACTGATTCACCCCCCACCACAAGGTGGATTTCTGTACATTTGTGTTGGAATTAAATTTATAACTTATAAAAAGTTCAATTCCTATGTTAATTCCGCCCTCTTTTTAAAATTCCAATTTCTTCAACTCTAATTCCTAAGAGGGTCGTTAAACAGGGGGACTACTGTAGTTAGTAGGTGAGTATAGACTTCACATTTACTTTGGCACAATGATTTACGTTGATGCAGTTTTCTTTATAATAGTGTTTCAAATGAATGACAGGCTGCATTTGCTTTTGTACCTCTATTTCTAGTTTCACTTACATTTTGTTGTCAAATGAGCACACGATGAATTTAACCATTTAAGATACAACATTGTTCAAAAGATGAACACCCTTTTTCCTTGTTTCCTATCTGTATACGTGTAGGCCTACGATTTAGCCATTAGGCAGAATGTAGTATAAACTTCATTTGAACAGAGACATACCATGTATATTCAATCTTTATATATCTCATCTTACATCATAAATCTTTCTTTTTGCTTTCAAAATATACTACATGTAGACTAATAGTATTTGCATAATTATCTGACAGTGAATCAATAATAATTTCAGACCCCAAAGGATTGAAAATGGCTGACAGCTTAACAGACAGTGGTGCTCTTTATTCCCCACAGGTTGGTGTGTTATACATATATCTGTATATCCGTCGACATATTATACATGTGCAAACTTTAAGTGCTAACTGAAGGGCCATTTTCCAAAATATGCCATAGGGCCTATTTTCCTTCATGTGAGTATGCCTACTCACTTGGTTGAGCTGCTCAACTGATTTGTGAGATGTTTGAGCATGTTGAAGACTCAAACAGCCATGACCGAGATCTGATTTGACTTTAAAGCATATCCATATGCCGGAACAGGCCCGTAGCCAGGGTCGGAAATCAGACGAGGCGAGGCCCGGTTGTCCAGCCAAAATTTCTGAAATCCCAAAATTTCTGAGAATTTTCAGTGATGAAAAATAAAAAATATGAGAAGATAGACAAGGCAACCGCCTCGTCTGCCTCATGCTGGCTACGGGCCTGCGAAAGGGCCCAAATATGGAATTAACAAAAAATTGGAGGGGGGGGGGGGTGTTTAAAAATTGATTGTAAGCCTACCACTAGCCTGACCTGAACATTTCAGAACTCATGCGCTGATATCAATTTCTAGTGAAGGTGGAGACATAATTATGTAGGTCTAGTATTGGTATCAAAACTGCTATGTTTGTATAATTGTACAGGTGGGGATACTATATGTCTTCAATTTGATTGTGGGAACTGGAGCTTTGACAATGCCGAAAGCATTCTCAGGAGCTGGATGGTTGCTCAGCCTGATACTTATTACTCTCTTGTGTGCCACCAGGTATAAAGAATTTAAAAATTATTCTCTAGTCAAAATCAACATGATCAAATGGAGGTGAAAATCATATTTTGTAAATTGTTTATTTTCATTATTTTATATGTATACACATTGTGATTAAATGGTTTGAGTGATTTAAATCAAACTAGTCATGAATTGTTTTAGAATTTGAAAAAGAATAATAGGCTGTTTATTCTAAAAGTTATCTGATTGTGCTATTTAAAATGGTAGTAATATGTTGCTTCTATTTAAAGACAATGGATATGTCAGTAGGTAATTCATATATATTTTCTCTCAAATGTTGATAATGTTTGATTTTATGATATTCTTCCATAGTCAGCTTATAAAAAAATATTTAAATATGGTACTGGTATGGCTCTGGCATGCAACACTTGTGTTGTTGTCTCGAAATGCATAGATATGTTATTATAAAATGTGAAAAAGTATAATAATAATTTAATTGATATATACTTAAAGCAGTTTTATAAGCCATTTCATATATTTATCATTGTGTTCCTGATGTTTCTCAGATTACATAGAATGCACAGTTTAATCTTCATTCTACAGTACGGTACATGTACAAAACTATCCATTTATATTTTTGTTTATTATTCAAAGCTGCTTGACTGTGACATTTGTTGTTGAGGCTATGGCTTCAGCCAACGCCTTGAGACGAATCAGACAACGAATGGAGGAATATAAGAAAGGAGTAAGTACCTGCTATATAGACTGCATGCTGAATACTGTTTTGAACCAGTTTGGAATTAATACGAATTACATAACTGATATTATTATCCACCAACTGCATTGTAAGGAAGAGTAGGTACAGGTCAACATTTCTCTGTTATATCATGTATATGGCTATCATAAAAGACCTTGGCAAAGTATTGATATGGAAACTATTCCCAAAATGTTGATGTCTACAATATAGGTACGGTATGTCTAGTGTGCGGAGATATATTAATATAGAATGATATGAGGTTGATGCAGAGACGTGGGGAGCATTAATTAGCACTTTTCAGTATTTATCATGTTTATAGTCCATCATATTCATATCTTTCTTTGATAATTTTTATGTAACTATCAATTTGGATATTTTGCCAGTAATTGAAAAAAAAAATATTACAGTGCTTGCTTATGTCGTGAAGAAATCTGTTTCAATTTGATAGCTGCATTTCAAATCCAGTAAACAAACAGCTTTGGTCCACTGTTGGCTCAACATCAGACAACATTTTGTTATTATATTGTGTTTGTGTCCTATACTATAATATATGGCTCTACCAATACTTCAAACTTTAAAAAAATCTTTTATGGTAAGGTTAATTTAATTCCACTTAAACTCTTGATTAAACTTTTATTTTTCTAGTTGTGTGTGGAACATAACAATGAACATGATGAAAGTGCAGATGAGAACAGTGCCCTACTTCACCACCAAGCTGCCATAGATAAATGTAAGAGGCTTTTATTGAGTTTTCTTCAGATGTAAGGTAATCTAATAATTGTAAAAACATTACAGATGAATAGTCTATATATAAATTTTGATCAATTTGCTTGGTATCATTTTAACGTGTTTGACCCTTTCCTAAAGTTATATTAACTGATTTTCACCCACTTTCAAGTTGTATCTCGCTACCACAACTTCAAGTGGGTGAAAATTGCTCATAGCTGTTTAATTTGAGACCAAACATTTGCAAATCATTATCTTTAAACACTCGTTCTAATAACTGATTTTACCTAGCTAATAAAGCGAATTGGAAATGATTGTAATCGTGCTTAGCGCAGGAAAAATTTTGTTTGTTTGAAAAATATTGATTAGCGATTTTCTCCTTCAATATCTGACTCCCACTTTATCCTTATCAATTCACGTATAAATATTTTTCTTATCCATTTCATATTTAATTAGCAAATGGCCAAAATTGCATAGCTTTTCACTACGCGATACGGAAAAAAATATTCCCTGTAGCGGGTAGTGTTAATCTCCATCTATGCAAGGTATCAAGTATCCTAATAAATATCAAATTTGTGATAGCATTTTTTAATATAGGTTATATCTACTGTTGAGACAGATTCTGGGGGTGATGTAGTGATGAATCAAAGTGTTGAGAGTCTTTCTGATGTCGCTGATGGACAACTATTTGACATCACGGATAGAATGGAAATGGTAAAAATGATGAATACTGTACCGGTATCCAGCAAACAAAAACGTTAACCCAATGTTACTGTAATGCTGGACCGCCGTCTGTGACGCTGGCCCGGCTTTACAATAACATTCTGTCAATGTTTAGTATTTTCTGTCATAGGATATTCATTTATATTGTAATAACTCAAATGGCATCCCATAGCGGTCTTGTTGCCCACAATCATTGCAAAATATAGATACCACATCATTCTGTTTAAGTAAATAAAGTGGCAAATACCAGCTTTAAAATAAGCTTCTTCTATGTGTTATATAGAAACTAGGTTATGCAGAGTTTATGTATAAATTGGTTATTTTCTATCTAATCCATTTATTTTATCTATGGTCATATATGTTTTAGTCACAATTTGAAGCACTGTTCTTGATTCTGTCTGTAAATTTTGCCTTAATAACAGTTTCTTGGTCTTGATATTTCAGTTGTATTTATGTTTTAGGGAACTATGGCTTCGCTCTTTTTCAATAAAGGTAAGCATATATATGATATAGTTTAATTTATTATTATGAAGCAGGTGATAACATCGCAAGCTCTGACACACAGACTACTATGTATACATTGTACTTAAAAAGGAAATGGTGCTAGTACACTTTTCTAATTGCTGTGTAGTTAAATGCAATGCAAATTCAGCTTATGAAATTTGCAGACCTTGCACGAGTAAGAGTAAGAGCATGAATAATAAATAAAATTTCACTGTCTAAATTTCACTATACATGTACAACGATAATCCATGACAAATTTTGTAGATACAATATTTAAAATAACTGTTTTATGATTGTGAACGTATTATTATTAAATACACTGTACTATGTTGCAATAACCCATGACAAATTTAGGAGATTTGAATTTAAAAAGGCTGTGCCAGAGTGCTGCTTTTGTGTTATCTTCAAACAATTCATTCTAGTTTTATGTTTCTAGTTTCATGTTTATGAAGTTATTAACCTTTTTTCTATTGATTTGTTTGCTGGTATTTTATGTTCATTTGAATTGCTGACTTGATTTTCTGCTTCAATTGACGAAAAATAGTTCTACTTATGAAGAAATACCTTGCAAAATAATTATAATAATAATTTAAACAACCTGACATCTACCACAGCATATTTAATAGAAAGAGTGACATTTTTATTTGCTGTAATAAAGCATGTGTGTATTGTATGTACATCCCTAGTAGGAGTTACCCATTATATATTATATATGGGCATAGCAGTAGAAGAATTAATTTACCATAATTATAAAAAACGCCTGCACAATTTTTTTGTACTTGCCTTTGCAGTTGGTGTTAATCTACTGTACCTGTGTATATGCATTTACTTATACGGTGATTTGGCCATATATGCTGCAGCAGTTCCAAAGTCGATGAGAGATGTAGCATGGTGAGAATTAATTATATTTTTATCAAAAATATTGATCTATGTTTTGTTTTTTATCAATACAGTGATATATTGTGTTTAATAAAGATATGTTTTGTTTAATGATGCAGCACATACAACGTTTCATATGGTAATCACACCCCTGACAACAGTGACCAGTGCTGGCCAGGAGTCAACATCACGAGGTTCAATGCTTACAGAATCTTCCTGGTAAGATCCTTATTTGTGGCTTACAACGTTGAAAACTTGTGTATAAAACATTGAAACCAAAGTTTATTTGCAATTTTAAATCACCAGAGATGTCTTAGTTAGTGCTTTCGGCTTTATTTGAATAACTGTGTTATGGGTCCATGGCCATTATAAATATCTTAATTCTTACAGAGCAGGGATCGAATTAGACTTCAGAATCTGAAGTCTACAGACATCAGATTCTGACATCTAAAGTCGATCCCTGCACTGTAAAGGTTAAATGATATCTGTAATGATCATGTTAGATATGTGGTTTTCTGCCACACATCAGCTCAACATCTTGTGATTGCTGGGTCTATGGGGTGTTGTGGTCAATATGTGTGTTGATGTTATGATTAGTGGAAAGCGACGATGCAACTGTTTTATTGAACCAGAGCTTAGGACTTGCTCTGAATTACAAATTAGAAAAATTAGTTCATAGATGAATGTGATGAATGTTAAGTATTCATAATGCCAAGTTGCTGATATCTATTTTTCTATTACTTTCTAGATTGTCTTTACACTTCTACTGGGACCATTTGTTTTCTTCAATGTACAGAAAACATTTGTGTTGCAAGTCATCACAATAATCACTCGCTGGATAGGTAAATATATGCCATATTATTACAATATTTATTAACAAGATATCAAAGTAGGCCTACTCACCATGCAGATCTTTGATAGCATTGAGCCAGTGTTAATTATCATAATTATGTTTGCTTTAACTTTATTGCGAGAATTGATGTAAAATGTTTAGAAATCAGGCCGAGAGCCTGTGTCTGCAGGGTGATATTGACTGGGGTTATTGTTTCATATAATCTTGGTGGAGAAATGTTGAAAAATATATCAATAATTTAAAAAGAATTATAGTAAAAAAATGTAGTAGTTACCTGTATTTCCATTGACTTTCACATAGTGAGCTGTAGAAAGTAGATCTTCTTGGAAAATATCTTGTCAAAGCAGATGATTTAAGTTTTTAGCTGATGCAATAATTGTAAAATGATTTGGGGCTAAAGAAGTAAAAGAAATTGTTATTCAAATTTTATGTGTCACTCATCTATCTGTGACATTTACAGTTGTGTTATTGCTGATTGTGGTTTGTCGTTTACAGCATTTGGTCTGATGATAACCCTAGCTGTTATTCGTCTTAGTGCTGGTAAAGGAGAGGGACACCCCCCTGTAGCGGATATCAGCGGAGTGCCGACACTGTTTGGAGTCTGTGTCTACTCATTCATGTGCCATCACTCACTACCATCTCTGATTACCCCTATCAGAAACAAGTCCAAGTTATCCATGCTGTTTGGTTTGGATTATATGTTCATTCTTGGCTTTTATAGCTTGTTGTCATTCACCGCCATATTCACATTCAGTGACCTACAAGACGTGTACACACTGAATTTCAAGCCATTAGATCCTAACGATGATGATGCCATCACCAACATAAAGGTGTTTCAGTATTTCCTTGCTCTTTTTCCAGTATTTGTTCTAAGCACGAACTATCCAATTATTGCAGTAACTTTAAGAAATAATTTAAAAACTATACCCATATTTCGCTTCTCCGATCGCCCTTACCCTTGGGCCGTTGACAGATTAGTTTTTCCAATAGCAGCGATTATACCACCGTTAATTATAGCTATGGCGACTGATAATGTGGAGGTACTGGTGGGTATCACTGGTTCGTATGCAGGGGCAGGTGTACAGTATGTTATACCAGTAGCCCTTGTATTTTGTGCTCGGAGGGCAGTCTCCACCGAGATAGGAGGAGCCACAAAACACAAACACAGCTCACCTTTCACTCACTGGATCTGGCTACTCTGCATAATTATATGGACAGTCATTTGCATAAGTGTTGTTACCGTCAATAATTTTCAAGCATTGCTTTGAATGTGGAATATTTATTTTCAAAAATTGGATAATATATCAAGTATCGAACTTCCATACAGTGTTTTTCATTGATTTGTCATGAAATATATATATTTATATGTACTGATCCTAGATCAGCCGCTGCAGCTGTTCTGTGTTAAGTAATTATAGATACAAATGAGCTGCTGCGTTAACACTTGGAGTGCTATTCACATCAGTCTGATGTGAATAGTGCTTCAAGTGTTAACCCTTAGAGCACTGAGCTATTCAATTTTAATTTTCAGTCACTTAAGAGAGGGACATGGTGCGATGGCTAGAGCGCGGAGCTTTGCCAATGTCGCTGCCTGCCGTGCGGTTTCAAATCCCGCTTGGTGCAGGATTTTCTCAATATTGGGACATTGTTTCGATGTTGTGTCCTTGGGCAAGGCACTTAACCCTCAAATGCTTCACTTGACTCAGGTGAAAATGAGTACCTGGTAGGACAGAGATGGCAATGTGTATGATAAGTTCAATGCGCCAAAATGGCTGCAGGACTGTATGCTCTCCATGGATTTGGGATGGCACATGAATGAACAGGTCCAGTGACAAGGGGGTAAAAATGTAAAAGTTGGATGAAATACTTGATATCAGATTTCAAACCTGCACCTTTACCTTTTTTACCTTTTTAAAGTTGTGTCTCGCTACCGCGATACACAACTTTCAGTGACCAAAAATTTATGTTTTTTTTTGTGAAATTTAAGTCACAATATATATCAGTGTTTTATCAAGGGTTATACAAGTGCTAGTAAAAATACAGAATGTCCACTACAGTCGACATCGCAGTTAACGCAGCAGCTAATTTTCTATAGCCTTTTTATTTGTTCTTCAAAAAATATAATTTGTAAGAGAACATCGAATTGCAAGATTTGCATATGTTACGATTCAAATTGTAAACATATATAAGCATTTTAGCCACTTTTAAGTTGTGAGGTGCGGTAGCGAGACGCAACATCAAGTGGTTATAAATTGAATATTAACTTTACGCATGATACATAAGTGTTAATTCTAAAGTATCTCAATGTGTCATATCTAAATTATTACTTTGGTCAATAGTTAGTTATGCACGTTTTATCTCTACTATGATATTTGCAGGCTTGCTTTAAATTATTATATCTTTATAATTATGTATTCATAAAATAGCATAGCATGGTGTATTTAAATATACAGGTGAATATTTACGCGAAAATGAAAATATCTTTCCAGTAGTCTGCACCATGTTCATGCATTAAAATAACTTTTGCAAATCGTCGGGTTTGCTGAGATGTCAACCACTATATGGCATGATAAAAATGGAAACAGTAATGTTAAATCATAATTGTTCTACTATATAACCCTGTTTATGATTACATTTCTATTCATCTGCTGCATTTTCATATGCAATATTTTGTATTACTTTTGTAAGTTCTCTCTACGCAGATGCTGTATCCCACATGATATCCCCATTTTCTTACAAGTAGTCACATATCTTTTTTGTACATTAACTAGTGGAATTTGTTTTGGTGACATTTGTATCTCGTTGATTTGTGTGGGGAAACACTGGGAAACGTTACTTATTTATTTAAGTTACATTTTGGAGCTAACGTATGACATGTGACTGTTTTACCGCTATTGCGATTCCTTATTCTACTGCACTGTAGAGATTATATCATAGCAGATATTCAGTACACAGTCAAACGACAGTAACTGATTACTTCAAAAGTAAAAGTTACTACTTTTTGTCTTTGTACTAAAGTATGGGTGAGTATTACCTGTCTTTGACGGTCATCTGTCTCACAGTGACCAGTTTTTACAGACGTCATATCCGCAATACAAGGTAATGCTGTATTTTAAATTATCTTGTCACAGTTGCAGGAATTGACCATGCATAAGTTAACATGATGCTATTGTGTGCTGTGCATATGAGTAAAAAATCACCTATACATACTATAATGGAATAATAGGGCCACCCTAACCCTTTTCCCCATAGTTGACGAGTCATTCTAACCCAGCGAACATGACATGCTGCATAACCCAATGTGGGATCAGTGTTAACCCACCGCCCATCATATTGATCTCCCATGTAACAGTATGTATTATATGTTATGTTATATATATTATTATGATATATAGTGTATTGGAAGTGGGTAACTACGATCCTAGGAAACACGAGGCTATGACCAAATGTTGTCTCAATGTTGGGCTATCGTCGAAGACGGCGGGCCAACTTTAAGACGGCGAGCCAACATTAAAACAACATTGGATAAATGTCTCGTGTTTACTAGGATCACACATTGTGTATTGTAGACCTATTCTTTAGGCTCCTTGCACAGTGATTAAAATTCTTTCGGTACCCAGATTTGCGACTACATAGCATATGGTGGCGAAGCTACTTTAACCTGACTAACTTGATATAATGCAATTTATCGTTTAATGCTTTAAATTAATGATGCATAATATAATATTTTTTTTGCATTTACAATAACATGATTTATAAGTGAGAATACGTTTTCCAACTGTTATGTTATATGTTACTCTATTTTTCGAATAAAATACATGAATACTAGCCTACAATATTATTTCGTTAATAAAACATATTTTCGTGTACTAGATTTACAAATAAGTTACTGCTATTTGGAAAGGGTGCTTTATGTTTTCACAACATAAATTATGGATGACGTCGCCATGTCTATCATCCCAGACATTGACCCAATGTTGAATTAATATTAGACCACCGTCTGCGACGCTGGTCCAATATTAATCCAACGTTGGGTACGTCTTGTGGGATTGGGATACTGGGATTATTGTAATAATGTCACACTGTTATGTTTCCCCAGCTGTACCAAATGCAGGGAATAATTTGAACCAAAGAATTGTATTTGTAGCTGCGCATATACCAATATACTATTGTCCAAAAAATTGCTACACCAACATACTAAGTGCCCCCCCCCCAATTGTGAGCAAATGTAACGCTACATCAGTCAAATTATTTTCTGTAATGACTTACTGCAGCACCGCTCACCGCGATTTTTAACAAGCCTGAAGGTCTCATCTTGAAAAGTGAAGGCTGCGTCAAACATAAGCCAGTTTTGAAGACATTACACGAGCAAAATAACTGAAATATTTTATTCCAATATTGTCATCATTGTTAATTACATCTCGTAACATGTACGAGTTTCAGACAAAAGTGGGCAGTTGGATCCTTCAACAACGACATCTCGTGCTCTCTTCTGAACGCCGGTCTTTCTGGTTGATGAAAAGATGGCATCGTAATCTGGTCTCAGTATGAAAAGTCCATGTTCTTTACAAGAGGCTGAAATAGCTCTGGGGTAGTTCTCACCTAAATAAACCAGAGTATTATGAAATCACAGCGTGAATAGATAGATAAATATTTAATGAAATATCCATTTCCGAAGTATAAAATACTTCTCTGTCTTATCTCAGTGAAATATATGAATTATACATGACTAAAACTATTTAAAAAATACAATCAAGAGAATAGTTAGCGACCTCAACGCATAGAATTCTGTTAACACCCAAACCCAACTAAAGATTTAAATTTTTAATTATTATAAAAGTTTGTCTTGATCAAAAAGAATCTGTTTATATATATGGACTACTGCCTGTGAATCAAGCGTGTCATTGAGATAATATTTAGTATCAGATCCTATGGAAATTTTCTGAAATCATGTTGATTCTCAATAAACAATTCAACCCTTTGGGGATTATGAGTTGCTAAATGACACTTCACAAAATGGCATTAGTCACCTTTTAATTCCCAAGGGAGGAATGTAGGACTACCGGTATTTACATTTTGAATAATTTAGTGAAATTTTCTCGTTGCTAATATTCCTACCTTCGGCTATGAAGTAAGGATAGTTGCTCCAGGTTCCATATCCAAATTCAGCTTCTGTATCACCGATTGTAGTCTGGAAGTGAGCGACCTCTGTCAGATCAAAGTCGACAGAATTGATTTCCTGAATACGTAGTCCAGCTTGGTAGTTACTTTGGTATGTCAAATCTTTGACAATGTACTGATTGTGATCAATAGATTCCATGTGTGAGCGACAGGTCTTCTCCAATACGGGGGCATTTAGGTCTCTAACATCCCAGACGTATGTCTTGGTCAGTTTATCACTACAAATCAAAAACAAACACCATCATGACATACAGAGTTAAATAAACAACGGTAGACTTTTCCATGTACAATAGTACTTAGCTTATAGATGTAAGGGAGACGGCTAGTGCGAACAATTGTACGACGTTTTGGCATCCCTTAATCACTTGGCAATAAATCAACAATTAAGCTATATAGTTTTTTTCTGCAGGCTGGGAACTCAACTAATTTATCGGAAGAATGGAAAATTTGTATGTGTGTGATATCACTTTCATACCTTCATAAATTATAATTCATGCAAGTGGCGCCACCTGTGGTATGACGAGGTGGGCTACATCCAATTATATAAAAAAAAAACAATCGTTACAATCTGGTTCTCAGCAGTTATAATTATTTTTTGGCCTTTATTGGCTAAATGCTAAGCCAATACATAACATGGATATGGCCTATACTGTATTAACCCAATACCGCGCCAATGTGCAAAACATAATCCGGCCCAATTGGACTATTTGTATTGGGCCAATACCGCGGTGTTATCAGTGGAGTTACGGCTTTAATTGTCTGGAGGCTAGTATCTCAGGTATTAGTCTATGGAAAAGTTTGGTCATAGAGTTAGATCTAACTGTATTATATTAGTCAGTTTACGTACGATGTATCCCTCTCATCCAGTTCGTCATCTAGGAGTACTGTAGTGTGATCCTCAGTTACCCATCCCTGAAAAACAGTACTGATTAATAACAAACACCCAACAAACAGGACGTTAATATATTGTTGATTTTATTTTCCTTGGTTTATAGCAATAAAAAATAAATAAACATTTATATAGCGCCATATAGACATAGACTATCTTTAGCACAGTCATAGGCGCTTCACATTTTATAAATTGTCACTTGCGTATATTTAAAAATAAAAACGATATATTGAAATCGGGTAAGCAAATATTTAAAACAGTTAAAAAGTATATATATACTTTTTAACTGTTTTAAATATTTGCTTACCCGATTTTATATCAGCCGAGGCATTCACAGATATTGACTCTTATGATAATATCCGCATAAATATTATACATTATATATAATCTCCGACTATGCTATACTTGTATATATATGAATAGGGGCCTACATTCCAGTGTTGCTAACATTCTTTGATTCATAGATTCAATGCAAAATTTATCCCACAGTGTCATTCGAATTGTCTATTAAAAAAGCGAATTGCGACGGCTTGCACACCTTTGTAACTACAGAACCAGAGGGTTCTTGTTTCGTTAAGCAACACAAAATATCGAAAACTGTGTTTTATTGTTGATTTCAAAGTATCTAGAAGACATACACATTTTTTGTGGTCACCATTTGAATCCTCATACCTAACAAGACTACATAAGTCCAGGAGCTCCCGCGACGAATTAGAATTTGATTTAAGCAATTTTGTGTAGGGTTTTTAATGTTGTCCTAAGCTAGGTCAACAAGACACAAGACAACTAGGTCTAAGAAGCCCAGTCTAAGAGTAAGATAAGAACTAGACAGTCTGTCAGAGATTGCAAACCTCCATTGAAATTATTGATCCTAATCAGTATCCCAGTAATGGTCTACCTATCTGGCACTGTTTACCCGATATCAGGCCAATCGAGGTAACTAATAGCTGATTTACGGTCATTTTGAGTTCGATATAAATTAGTCAAAAACTTAGGGTGCATCCTCCCCCGAAACCTCAAATTTTGTTTTATAGTAATGGACTAACATCTAACACAGTTTGCAAAATATTGTGCATGTGAAAGTAAATAATGGCCGATAGGGGGCCATTTTGAATTTGATCGAGTCAGAATTTTTCAAGATGCATCCTCAGCTGAAATCTCACATTTCATTCTATAGTAATCGTCTAGCTATCTAGCACGGTTTACCAAATATCGGCCATGTGGAAGTGAATAATGGCCTAAAGGCGGCCATTTTGAATTTGATCAAGTCGAAATTTTCCAAGATGCATCCTCAGCTGAAATCTCACATTTCATTCTATAGTAATGGTCTAGCCATCTAGCACGGTTTACCAAAAAACGGCTATGTGAAAGTGAATAATGGCCGATAGGCGGCCATTTTGAATTTGATCTAGTCATTTTTTTTCAAGATGCATCCTCTCTTGTAATCTCACATTTTGTTTTATAGTAATAGTCCAGCTATCTAACACAGTTTACCAAATATCAGCAATGTGAAAGTAAATAGTGGCGATAGGCGGCCATTTTGAATTCGATTGAGTCGAAAGTTTTTGAAAGGCATCCTCTCTCGAAACGTCACATTTTGTTTTATAGTAATGGTCTAGCTATCTAGCACGGTTTACCTGATATCAAGCCTATCGAGGTAAATAATGCTGATTGTCGGCCATTTTGAATTCGTAAGTTAAAAATTTTCAGGGTGCATCCTCCCCCGAAAACTCACACTTTGTTTTATAGTAATCAGGTAATGGTCTAGCCATCTAGCACGGTTTACCAAATATCAGCCATGTGAAAATGAATAATGGCCGAAAAGGCGGCCATTTTAAATTTGATCAAGTCAAACTTTTTCAAGATGCATCCTCATCTGAAATCTCACATTTCGATTTATAGTAATGGTCCAGCCATCTAGCACGGTTGACCAAATATCGGCCATGTGAAAGTGAATAATGGCCGATAAGCGGCCATTTTGAATTTTATCGAGTCAAATTTTTTCAAGATGCATCCTCTCCTGAAATCACACATTTTGTTTTATAGTAATGGTCTAGCCATCTAGCACGGTTTACCAAATAACGGCCATGTGAAAGTGAATAATGGCCGATTGGCGGCCATTTTGAACTTGGACAAAATGATTTTTTTCAAAATGCATCCTCTCCTGAAACCTTACAATTTGTTTTATAGTAATGGTGTAGATATCTTGAGCAGTTTTCATGATATTCCACAATATCAGGCCTGTCGAGGTGAATAATGGCCGATAGGCGGCCATTTTGAATTTTATCAACTTGAAATTTTTCAAGATGCATCCTCTCCTGAAATCTTACAATTTATTTGTTATTAATGGTGTAGCTATCTTGAGCGGTGTTCATGATATTCCGCAATATCAGGCCTGTCGAGGTGAATAATGGCCGATAGGCGGCCATTTTTGATTTTATCAACTTGAAATTTTTCAAGATGCATCCTCTCCTGGAACCTTACAATTTGTTTTATAGTAATGGTGTAGCTATCTTGAGCGGTTTTCATGATATTCCGCAAAATCTTTCAGTCGGATTTACCGATGTTATAAATTAGGTCAAAGTGCTGGGTCAACTTCCAGGTCAAGGTCCAAAAACCTGAAAAGGCACAACTAGGGACCTTAGAGAACATGTATGTGCAATATGACTGTCATCGGCCCAGTACTTTTCGAGATCTGCTCCGGAAACGAAGTGCGCGTCAAAACGTCTAAATAGGTCATAGTTCTGAACCAGAAGTAGGTCAAAGTTCAAATACCCCAAAAGGCACAACTAGACCCCCTAGGGATGATGTGTGTAAAATTTGAAGACAATCGGACAAGTACTTTCAGAGATATGCTCCGGAAACGAATTGTTTACGGACGGCCCAACGGCCCAACGGCCCAACGGCCCAACGGCCCAACGCCGTCACATCATCATTTTCTCCTCTGCAACCTTGCGTATTGAATTCAGATTAAAAATATTTTAACCCGTCCATTAGCCACCTGGAAGTAACCCACATACCAAAAATTGTTATCCTAGCTTATTTTCTCACAAAGTTATAGGCAAAAGAAGAGGCCAAAAAAAAACGGAGGTAGAATCCATAGCTCCCTTCGCTCACCTACGGTGACGGCGGGAGCTAAAAATATGGGTATAGACACCGAAATCATATAGCTGGTCTAGAACTCAAGTTATGGCTCAATACGTGATCTTGCATATTTCCAAGGCAGCCATTTTGAAAATTGCCGCAAACAGATCCTCCATCCCAACATGTCTGTGAAAATTTGAACAGGATACATGAGCATTTTTTAAAGCGTAATTAATCGTCCATTTTTCGGCCAATAATGAACTTGTCCGAGGTTATTAGCAACACACAGAACAAATTTGAGTTATTGCACCCACAAGGTAAAATATACAATACAAAAAGCAATGAATAGCGATGAATTAGTTATTCTGATTTTTTTTAGCCAACTTTCTGAGCACTGGTTAGTAGCAACATGCACAACAAATTTCAACAGGATACATGAAAAACGTGGCAATTTATCATCCCACGTGGAAATGCTAACGACGATGCCGACGCCAACGACGTCGAACTTCGATTGCAATAGCCCACCTTTTTGGATAAATTAAAAAAGCGGCTTTATTGAACGCACCTGATGAGTATACTGTGAAGCATATGTTGACCTGGAGATAACTTGGGGATTGTTTTTGTTGGTAACGTCGTATATTGTGAAAGAATTCTCGTTGTAGCCGAAGCAGATCTCGTTGCCAGTGTATCTGGTATCTGGTCCATGGTAGATAACACATTCGCCATCGTGTACATAACCGTCTTCCCCTACAC
The DNA here is from genome assembly GCA_964017125.1 of Flabesymbios commensalis. NCBI lineage: Eukaryota > Metazoa > Annelida > Polychaeta > Terebellida > Flabelligeridae > Flabesymbios > Flabesymbios commensalis. The sequence goes on along the minus strand of OZ024904.1, from coordinate 20,380,858 downwards.
AGCTTTCAAATGTCATGGTGTGACCGCCATCGCTCGTGTCAACTTTAACGATGTGAAGACCTCCTACAACAGCCACAACTTTAATAGTCATCAAAAAAACATTTCTTACAGTTTGGCATATCTACAAAATAGCAGTAAGCACTTAATTATCAACAAATATCATAATAGCTATCTGAGTGCCAGTGGCGGATTTAAAGGGATGGGCGACCCAGTCAGCAGAATTTAGAAATAAAGTTTTAATTCTAATCATTACAAAAAATAAAAACTTAGATTTTACATACATGTGTCTTTTCTCTGTCATTTCCTATTGTATAATATACGTCAGAATTCAGTTTCAGTGCTGCATTCTATTGTATTTTTTAAATTTAATTTGAGGATTGAATTACCCGGGCATTTTCCATTTCAAACGAAATAATATAATGACTTTTAACACCAAAAGTACAAGGCTTGCCTTTCTGGACATGCCTATGTGTAGGGCCTATATAAATTTAACACCCGACTAGCCACGCTCTGTACATTGAACTGCATGGTGAATGGAACAAGGGGCGGATCAAAATAGGATCTGCCACCGGGAATAATTGTTCTGTTCTTTTTCTTCAAGGCGCTGTCTTTATATCTTGGCATTCACGAAAATGGACAACATCATAGACGCACAACTAGACAGAGACATGCTCACTATAACAATCAGAAAACAGACACAACAATTGAGAACGGTTCACTATCATGGTAGGTGCGCATCTTGGCGCGTAATTAAGTAGGCCTACATGCAACAAGGACATAATCATGTAGGTATATTTGTATGGTCACATACCTCATGTGGTTCTTTATGGTATGGTGCTTTATGGTAGACTACGGTGCTATAAGTTATCATTTTTAACCTTTTTGGCCATTTCCTTTTAAAAATGTTTTTTTTTTGTCAAATGGCGATCAATGACTGTTCTGTTAGAATATTTAGTTGATCGTTTGACAAAACACAGACGTTTATATGTCGCATATATTCGGCTTTTCATTTTTTATTAGCACATTAAGTACCACCTTTTAAACATGGTAAAGATAAAATGTGACATCAATCAGCAATATTTTAAAACAGTTGACCTCCATTTTGTCAAATCTGAATAAGTTTCACTCACTTGAAGTTGTGGATCGCGTCAGCGAGACACAATTTCAAGTGGGTGAAAATTCAGATTGAATAATTTGGCGGTTAAAGGGTTAAACGCGTGCTGTGTTTTCCCACATCGTTTGCATATCATCACAACTGCAATTTATCTTACCTCCGCACAGTGGCTCGGATCCTGCGTTGTAGTATGCGCCTACAACGTAGAGATAACCTGTCGCTTCATTCACAATGATGTTGTGTGATTGTCCAATACCGTCATAGTGCTGATAGTATGATTCGTCAAGCCTTCCATTCCAACCATTCTCCATATCTCTCAACTGATGCATGTCAAATGCCTGGATACCATGGTCTCTAGCCTCTGATACAATATATGCCCAATGGCCCATTACTTTCATGTCACGCCAGTTGGATGCACTGGAACTGTGAAAACAAGTAGCCTAAATACGTGTGCATACCACGTTTGGGTAGAAGAAAAAGTGAGGTATTTTTTTACAGTTTTCAAAATGACCGTGACCATCCATAACTGAGGAAAAATTCTAGCTATATTTAGTACATATATATATCACAGCAAGCACAGGAATGTTACTAGCCATGCAGGAAAATGATTTTCAAAATCAAATAATTCTTAAAGCTAGGCCTATATAGGCATATATACCAACGTAGGATTTCGATTTATCTTAATCCTTAATCACAGTTATAGCCGTTTTAAGCCCTTTTATTAATTGTCTCATTGAGCATTACGTTTGTACATATATCTAAGAGGGCCACCTTTCAATCTCCAAGGGGGGGGGGAGGGCTTGAGTATTTATAAAATAAATATTTTGAGATCGAATTTTCATGAAATAGATAATTGTCTGAAAGATAAGTAAATAAAATATATAATGGCCCTGGAATTTGCCTTGCTCCGCTCGTCTCCTTAACTTTTACATCAATACTAAGCCTAGTACGTTCGGGATACAATTGAAGGCAGAAAAAACTTCTTCGCTCGGCATCATAAAGTAATTTTTAGCTAAGTTGTGGGTTGCGACAGCGAGACTCAAATGTCGAGTGAGTAAAAATGTAAATGTTACAACTTTAAGGGTTCATTTTAATGAAATACATTGGTTTTACTCGACATTGGAAATGCAGGGCCGTATTCAGGTTCTTTTGGGTGTCTGTAACCCCCCCCCCCCTTAATAACCCGAAAATGATTCATTTTTTTAAATTGTAAAATTTCCTGGGGGTCAGACCCCCTCCCCCAATTACCGGATGGTCAGCCTGTAACCCCCCATTTGTCTTAGTCTGGATACGGCCCTGAAATGGAGAAGGAATGTGTGAAAAATAATATGAGCTCCTTTTGAAAACTCACATCAAAGTGTAAAAAAGGAAAGACTTACTGTGTTGGCAGGAAAGCCAAAACTACAGGTCTTTCAGGAATGGTTACGTTGACAAATGATGATCCGCCACTGAGACCAACAACAACATAGTCATGGCCATAATCTTCATCCCTCCATCCCCAGATGTCACTACCGGTACGACCTTCACTTGAAACAAGAGCACAATTCATTATTATTGGCATTGAATGGAAAAAGGTGAATTGCATTAAGCGAGTGGCTTGTTAAACCCGTTGATAATTGCATTTATGACAAATATAGCCTATATATGTGTATAATTATACTTTTCATTTTATAGAACATCATAGGCCTACGTATATGTGACTGTTCATTAGCAATGTAACTGGCAAATTAGAGAATGCTACGTTAATTGACATTATACAAGTAGGCCTATCGCACACTATGAAATTACAGATAACAGTTTTAAATTATACGCGACTTAATTGGGTTGTTTTCAATCGCTGCAGAGCTAGTCATCAACAGTATCCCTGTCAATTTTTCAAATGTTTGTAATAGGCCTATAGACCCAGAGGCTATGGCATATCACTTGATATTAGAAAAGTTAGGTGAATATTAACTTTTCTAATGAAAATGAGAGAAAGTTAGGATAATCAAAATCTTTTTAACGGGATGAGCCACAGGTGTCTGCAGGCTGATCACTTACTAATTGTCAGGTGCAATAGGGTCTGCATATCCCAGATCATCCATGGATATCTTGGCCAGCAGATCCACATTATTGCACAAATATCCAGCTTCGGTGATACCTGAGTAAAAATACAGGAAACAGCGCTTTAAAAGCGTAGTCAACAATGGATCAAAATCAACGCCACTTGGTGAATAATTAACAAAAACAGGGTTCGGTGATTTCTGGGTATGCACCTAACCTGATATGTAGATGCACATTGAACGAGTTAACCACGTCATCATGTGAAGCTGCCAGCTATATACTGAGTTTGAAGACATAATGAGCCGTTCCAAGGTATTCGTGATCAGGGGAGGGAGGTTTACAGACACCAAAAAAACTGGATAGGGGCCTACCGTACAGCCCTGGCAAGTCTACAGAGGATGATAACTATTCACGAAGCACTTTAGATGTAGGTCTAGTGGCCCATCTTGTTTTTTAGTTTATTTGTTCAGTATATAGCCTGATAGTTGAAGCAAAATAGGACTATACTTACCATCGATGCATTCCTGGGCCTCCCAAATTGACTCGTTTGGCAGATTACCCTGAAGCATTCCACAGCTACCAGAACTTCTGCAAGCAGCGGCTCTAGCATTGGCCATTAGCTTTCTTTTCATGTTAAGCTCACGTCTAATCGTAGCCAGTTCCGGGTCCATCTCCTTTGTTGGCCATGACGCCTGTGTAGATGTAGTACAGTCAATAGCTGGCTGACACGCACTCCACTCTCCCCAATCACCCACCTGACATGTTCCTGTCCGTGAAATGATAGCAAACACTATTAGTATCATAGGCCTACATGATAATACTGATGGAAGAGTTAAAACAAACAATGAAGGCTTGGAACAACTGGTGCAAATAACCTTTACATGCTATATGGGCCTAAGTAGTTGACATTTGTTACACACGACATAATTCCCTAAATTACTATTTTTTGCATGTAGGAATACACTGAAATAAACTAATAACTCTAGTGGGACTAGGTTTCGTAACGAACCATGAAAAGCATCTTCCCGATTTAGTTAAGGAAAATAGGGCCTAGGAGGCTTATCTAATGTAGTTGTTCTCCATTTGATGTCCCAGAGTTGCCCAAGCTCAAAAGTAATATGCTATTGTATTACTATGGTGGGTGAGTGAATGAATAGATTGCTTTACGTCGCTTTGTGTATAATATAATCATGGCAATTTCGCGACAGAATGAAGCCCTAAGTCGGGAATATGTAAGACTTGTATCGAATTAAAGGGGTTATTATGGCACACAGTATACACATCATCGAAAACTGAACATATACGATCTGGGATTTGAATCCACTTCCTCTGAATTTCGAGCCACAACCGGACCGAATGAGCCATCGGGGCCGGCTTCCAATGCTGGGGTTTCTCAAAGTGGTCCTATCTTACATATGTTTCAAGTTATAAACTATTTAAGTGTCATTGATCAATCAAGGTTGTCGGAGGGCAAACACAAAACTGTTAGGCCTACTGAATGTCCATTGTATGGTTTCTAATTGGTGGTTAATAGAAAACTGTAGCCCTATAGTAATACATGTACATATACAACTTTCGAAAAATGTCCGCCAATATAAACAGCGATTTGTTAAAAACAACTTGTTCATTAGCAACCGCTGCCTGTTCAGGTCTACAAAATCACACCAACTAGCTGGGGCCTACCAGGTTGATTGCAGTAACGGATTTCGAGATGACGCGTCCACAAGATGTTCAGCGGCGCTCCCACGAATCCCCAAGGAAAACGAATGTAATTTTCTTATAGCCTACATGTAGATCCAAAACCAGACATGCGTATAGGTCTATTTGTGAATGATGTTACGCCGATAATACTGAGGCGGTCACATAAATCTATATCTATAGGCCATAGGCCTATATATTAATATCACTTGTAAATTTTAAAAGACAACTTACCCTTGGTGGCGCTGCTGTAGGCCGCCACCAAACAGATGCTCAGGCAAAGTAGTCGTAACTAAAACATACATTCAACTTGGGTCTTAAGCAAAGCAGTCCACTGGCTACAGTATAGATATATACATATATGTGTTCGATAAACAATGAATGAAAAATGTTTAAAAACTAGATCTAAGTGTTTACCATGTAAACACCGAAGAAGGCTCCCCCCTCGCACTTTTCAAATAAGAGTTATACATTAATTATAATTTTACCATGGTCGCCATAACCCGTATATTCTTCCGAACTTTCTAAAAAATTGATGCAGGCTAGGAACTAGTAATATTGAGTATATCGGTAAGCGGCTTTAAAGTTATCAGGGTGACAAGGTCCTAATTTGACGAAAAATGATAAAAGATGGTCGCCATGACCCGAATATTTTTCTGAACTTTCCGAAAAATTGATGGAATTAATACTTGTATCCAGAATGTTGGATACCAAATTGCTCAAAATGAATTGAAAATACGGTTTTGTAGATATCAGGGTGACAGGGCACAGGCGCACGAGACCGTAAAAAAGCCTCCCCCTGGTAGGGGGAGCCTTAATTAAAATCACATGGAAGAATTCATAGAGCTACATGTTGACCTAGGCCTATATACATTGAACCATATTAGATATAATAACATATAGATTAGGCCAAAGGTGACATGTTGGCCCTACGACCCATCCATATGTTACATTTTTTGTAAACATGTTTTTGTATAAAATTGCAGTATTATACAAATAAGGCACTATATAAATTATTTAGGTATATAGCTTGATATGAACTGGGCTACTTTAATCATTTCCAAGTGTTAAAAAGATCCCTTACCTAGCAAAGCTTTGTAGGCCTACGCATATCATTCTTTCAAAATGACTCTTGTGAATACAATACCGCTAACATACAATGTCAACCACAAATTATCGGAATTAGGCCTACTATAATAAACTCCTTAATCTGTAATATAGGCCCTAATCATATTTCTGACGGTCAAAAACGACATGCACCAAATGCGTTCTTGCACAACAAACGCGAAACTACATCATAAATAATTCTGATAACATAAAATACATAACTACTTGTCTGTGTTAGAACAAAGTAGAATGTTCTGATTTCAATAACGAAAAATACAACGTTCAATATCTCAGCATATGGAAGTGGACTCACCATTTTTAGTTTCCGAATGCTATATTTTACTGCTAATGCACCTATATAACATAGTCACCCTCCTCCAAAAACCCATTCCACTCCTCACGCATATATTTAATTTGTTATCAGACCTCATCCGAATATCTTATACTCAGTTTGTAGCATATTTTATAGTGTAGAGTTTATTTTCTCAAAGATAGATTATTATCGAAAAACCCCGTTAAATTAATAACGGTTGCTAACAATAACAGATAAATTTGAATTGTCTAGTATATTTTTTAGATTATTTTCGTGATGAAACAAGAAGGTGTATCGCATATTGGAATCAAATCAAATTGAAGTCGCATTATCAAGAGATACGTCAGAGCACCTGGTGTTAACACACTCTATCTGCTAGATAAATTATCATGACCCTTACCAATCTAGTAACAGATAAATACACAATTAATTTTGACATTTGAGTGCTTATCGCGTCTATAGTTGTTTTTTAGCTCTTTCGTTTGTCCTTCAAACAACAAGATTTGCAATAGAAATAAGCATTAAATTAGCTATTTATTGGCAAATTTTAATTTAATTCAGATTGTACTTATGTAAGTCATTTTACAAACTTAAAATTGTAGGTCGCGGAAGCGAGAAACAACTTTAACCTTTTGTCGTCAGAATCTGACGTCTATAGACGTCAGATTCTGACGACTAAAGTCGATCCCCGCACTGTAAAATTAAACATATTTTTAATGGCCGTAACCTCTTGACATAGGTATTCAAATGAATCACAAAGAGCTAACTAAGACATTTAGGATGATTTCGAATTGATTAAAGCCCTTTGGTCTCCATGATTTACACAAAGTCAATTCAGCATTGTAAGGGTTAAGTGGGTACAATTTAAATGTATAACTTAGCGCTATAAGTCTTAAAATAAAAATGCACACTCGCCAATTGAAAATGTTGGTGTTCATAAGAGAGAACGCATTTATTTCTTATATATAAGTCATTTGTATCATTTCAGAAAATTAAATAAATTCTGAAATCCCATATCTTACATGCTATATATGTTATAGCGGTACACTTGATAGGAATGCCATTTTAGTGGCTATGATAATCCACATGTTCCGTTCACACACGTACATGTAGGCCTATATACTAGATACGGTATAGATAAAGACATGAAAACAGCGTTTTTCCGAAAATGTCTTAATTCATGCCTATTCGGGCTATTAGTTAATTTTAATTAATTGGCCATAAACTAAGGCCGACCTTTTCTAAATAAACAAGTTACATAACATTAATTGCATCCTCATAGAGAATAATATTCGTGGTTTTTATTAATAAATAAACGAAGACAATCCTTCAGAAACAACACGTCACTGCCGGATTTCAAAACTGCGATGTGTTTGTTACATAAATCTAAGCTACAAGAATGAATGCCATTTTTCGAACGATGATAAGACATTCTTTTCTGTTTTTATTTAAATGGGCTGCGCATTAGTATTCTTATAAAATATGACCCACTGTCAATTTAATTAGGTTAATTTGGGCTATAAATTAAATGCATCAATAAAGAAATCATTCGTATAATGCTTTTCAATAAATTGGTCAAAAAACAACAATGTTTCAGCTATCTGCATAGAGTATGTCAAACATTACATGTATACATGCGATATTAAATAGCCTGAATATAATCGTTAACTGGGACTGGTGGACGTCTGTTCAGATTAATGAATGGTCAAGCAGGGTTTGTAAAGTGAATGCACACTGCACTCTAGAAAAGGGATTTGAAATTCGAGACCTGGCGGTCTGTGTCTGAGCGTGCTCTACACTAAGGCTCACAACAGCTATTAACCAATACACCAAGGCTCCAATCCAAGAAATATATTTCCCCTATGGTGGCCTGTAGTCGAAGGCTCCTATGTCAAACTAAGCAGATTGAGACGTAGGCCTACGTGCCTGAAATCATTGAGAGGGCTTCCATACGATTATTAGGGGGGGGGGGCTGGATTTTTTTAATTGGACAAATTATTTATTTCACCTCTTTGTCTGCCATATTTTATTTATTTCACACTCTGCCTCAAGCAAAATATTCCTAGAATTTTTTTTTCTGTTTGGATCTTAAACTAGGCTTAGTATTGATGTTATCATGTAAGGGTTAAGGAGACGAGCGAACCAAGGCTTGACAAATGTAATGATTTTTATTTTTTTTGCAGGCCAATATATATTTATTCACAATATGTGCTTGATACAATTATTTAGTTCATGAAAATTCGGTCTCAAAATATTTATTTCAAAAATACTCCACCCACCTCTCTGAAGATTTAGTGCCCCCCCCCCCCCCTTATGGTAACTTACATTATGGACTCCTCGTGTTACACATCTATTATATGTCCCGAATCGTTTGCCATACGCAACAGTCCTTGTCAGACTCCAGCACGTGAAACGCTGCGGGGCCACCACCTATAGGATAACGGACAAGTTGTAAACAGGAGATAAATTACAGTTATTGTGGATACTTGCTAATAGGCCTAACTACATGATTGCTGGTGATAACTTTATTATTGTAAGTTTGTTATGGTGTAGACAGCTACATAAGGCTTATTCTGGGGAAATGTGCATGGTATTTAGATTACCATCTAATTTATTCTAATGGTATTTAGATAATATGCCTCGTTGGGCGCCATATAAAATAGGCTATATATTTAGGATGAGTGGTGTCTGAATCCCGGCGGGCTTCACTCTTGTACAGTGACTCAACGCTCCGAGACTGCCCATAGGCGTCACTGTTATGAGAGTGAACGGCGGGCCAGCCGCCTTTAGGGGAGAACACCCTAAAGCGCACCCTGTTTCCTGCGAACATTTGGATTTTTTCTTCATATTTCTATAAAGTGACGTCATATTGACTTCATGACTGAAGAATATATTAACGTGTTGTGTCCTTGAACTTAGGCACTTCATAGCAAGGACGTTACACAAGCGGGAAGGGCGCAAAAGAATAAAAGTTAAAATCACTCTTTTTCTTATAATTTTGTGAGTGCAGAGATTGTGTGATTACTTGTCAAGTATTATAGACAACGTAAACATAAAATTGAAAAAACAGACAATATAGACGGGCCTTTTCTTGATTACTTAGCGTTAACAATCAGTCAACGTGAGTCACCCTTGTGACCCAAAAATCCTTTTCAAAATTAATGTACAGTGTGCCCATAGCGCACCCCCCAACTTGCTCCCAAAGCGCACCCCCTGGTTGGGAGAATCATCGCCTTTGGTACATATATCAGTTTGTCCTAAAGCGCACCGTCCTCTCCTTTTCAATGATTAGTCACAGCCAGTTGTGTGTGGTTAGGCTACTTTCCGTCAAAATAAATATACTAGGCCTATATAGACTATATTATATTTCACGGAAATTTAGGGTAAAAAATTGACCAAAATATTATTTCGGTTATGGTTATTCATAATCTAACTAAAATATAATTTAATCTTCCCTACATGTATCAGTACAGGCGGTGCGCTTTAGGACGTATAAAAATCACTAAACATTAAGGGGTGCCCCTTAAGAACACTGGGGGTGCCCTTTAATGTGCACAGTGCACCCAAAGCGCCCTATTTGCTGAAAAAAATGGCTTTATCGCACGGAAAAAATATATATTTAAAATTATATTTTATTACAATCCTGATCACCTGCAAATATGGTCATGTTGTTTCAATCATGTTATAGAAAGATTTTCCCCTTTTTAGTTACGGGGTGCCCTTAAGGGTGTTCTCCTCTATAGGTCTACCGTCCAAAGCCAAATTTAGAGCATTATTTATCCCTCAATTTAATTAGGCCTATACAGGCTACGTAAAATTGTTCTGAATCCTGTTTTGATTCCATGAAGTTAATCAGGGGCATGCACAAGGGGGGACGGGGCAGAGGGTCCTGACCCCCCCCCCCCCCCCTGAGCTGCGGATTTTAGAAAAATTCTGGGGATTTCCGCGGCTCGTCTCAGGAACCCCCAAATTTTACCTCTTGAACACTCCTATATCGGAAAGCTGCGAACGCCCAGGCTGTTATTTTTGGTTAGCTTTGGTTTCAATGAAATTATGGCAATGTAAAAATAGTATGATGAAAAAAACACATGTTTATATCTTTGCCAGATGATGCTTTGACCTTTGCTGACTTCTGTAATTAAACAATCAAGCAATTTATTTCATTAGTCCAGATCATCAGATGGAAAAAAGTATTTAAAACAGTATTTAACTTATATTTCAGTTATATCCGCTACCTCGGATGGAGAAGCTATATTTTATCATGTCAAAGGTTGGTTTATGTTGAGGAAAGGGAGCTAGTGAATATTGGTTTACGTCACTTTCTTCACATTGAGGCAATCTCGCGACAGAAGGAAGCCAGAAGACGGGACTATGCCCTACTCTTATTTCAAATGACTTCAAGGGTTCTTATAGTGCACAGTCTCATAAACAGCACTGTACACTCTATGCCTCTGAACAGCTTGGAGCACTGTATATGCACAACCACGATGACAAATATCCAACCCGATCGGGATTCGAACCTGGCAACTCCAGGTTACAAGCCCCAGTCGATACGAATGAGTAATCAGGTCCGGCCTAGTGTTGAAGGAAAACATTTCAACAAATAAACAAGAGCACACTCGATAATAGCCCGCCACCGAATTATGATAAAGAAAGTAAAGACGAATGTCATCACGTAAATAACAACCCAAGATATAAATGGTATGTTAAACCAGCCGCTTTTCAAGTTATCGCGCCCACAAGGTCAAATTATGGACGTAAAATAAATGTGAAAAATCGCAATAAGTCGACCATTTTGATTTTTTTACCGGCCATTATTGAGCTTGTCCAAGAACTGCTTATTAGTAACATGCATAACAAACTTGAAGAGGATACTTGTGAAAATGTTGAAGTTATCGCGCCTACAAGGTCAAATTATTGACGTAAAATGAGAAAAATCGCAATAAATCGGCCATTTTGAATTTTTTTTCTGCCATTATTAAACTTGTCCAAGAACTACTTATTAGTAACATGCATAACAAATTTGAAGAGGATATGTGAAAAACTTTTCAAGTTATCGCGCCCACAAGGTCAAATTATTGACGTAATATGAGAAAAATCACAATAAATCGGCCATTTTTTTTTTTTCAGCCATTATTGAACTTGTCCAAGAACTACTTATAAGTAACATACATACCAAATTTGAAGAGAATATGTGAAAAACTTTTCAAGTTATCGCGCCCACAGGGTCAAATTATTGACGTAAAATGTGAAAAATCTTAATAAATCGGCCATTTTTTTTTTTTCGGCCATTATTGAACTTCTCCAAGAACTACTTATTAGTAATATGCATAACCAATTTGAAGAGGATATGTGAAAAACTTTTCAAGTTTTCGCGCCCACAAGGTCAAATTATTGACGTAAAATGTGAAAAATCGCAATAAATCGGTCATTTTTTTTTTTTCGGCCATTATTGAACTTGTCCAAGAACTACTTATTAGTAACATGCATAAACAATTTGAAGAGGATATGTGAAAAACTTTTCAACTTATCGCACCCACAAGGTCAAATTATTGACGTAAAATGTGAAAAATCGCAATAAATCGGCCATTTTTTTTTTTTCCGGCCATTATTGAACTTGTCCGAGAACTGGTCATTAGTAACATGCATAACAAATTTGAAAAGGATATGTGGAAAACTTTTCAAGTTATCGCGCCCACAAGGTCAAATTATTGACGTAAAATGTGAAAAATCGCAATAAATCGGCCATTTTTTTTTTTTTTCGGCCATTATTGAACTTGTCCGATAACTGGTCATTAGTAACATGCATAACAAATTTGAAAAGGATGCGTGAAAAACTTTTCAAGTTATCGCGCCCACAAGGTCAAATTATTGACGTAAAAGGTGAAAAATCGCAATAAGTCGGCCATTTTGAATTTTTTTTCAGCCATTATTGAACTTGTCCGAGAAGTGGTCATTAGTAACATGCAAAACAAATTTGGGAAGGAAACATGAAAAACTTTTCAAGTTATCGCGCCCACAAGTAAATGTTAACGCCGACGCCGACGCCGACCTTCAATTGCAATAGCCCACCTTTTTTAATTAAAATTAAAAGGCGGGCTAAAAAATGGTGAGGAACAATTGTTCTGACCTTTCATTGACCTTCACGACTTATTAATTATTCTGTTGTTTTATTGTACAGACATAAACCCTTAAAAACGTTACTCGTTGGTGCCAAAATCTTTAAAATTGATAGAATATTCCTAAAGATATTTACAATTATGTAGTCATGCTCCAATGTTTTAGGCAGTGCATTACAATATACCCCCTACCTTAAAATGCCGCATTACTATTTCCGGATACCACAATTAGATCGTATACACTACCTGGGGTTGTCCCATACTTATCTACCTTAGTTAATTTTAGTTTTGAACGAAACCAAATTTTCAGATTTCTGCTCCTGGACTATTTAATGCGAGTTGTGAATTGCTACTACAATTCTCAACTCACAGTAAATGAAAAATACATAAGGTATAAAATAGCTAAGTGTAACCTGACAAAGTGAACTTGGAAAAGTCCTGATGTCAATGGTTGGTGGTATTTTATATTTTATTCATGTCAGATAACGTATAAAATAAGTGTCTGTGTTACTAACAGGACAAGGTTTAATATTGAAACAACACTGGTCATAGTTTCGTTCAATATGAGTATTATTATTCTGCTTGGACTGTGTCCTGAGAGAACATGATTACTGCAATATCAATATCTTTTTACATGGACCGCAAAAATGTAAAAAATTCCCATGCCTATAAAAAACATCTTCGACATTTGAAAGCAATATATATATCTGTACACGTCAGGCAAAAAAATTGCATTGGCAGATGAAAACTGATGGACAAAGCAAAAACACTAAAAGTAGATACATAAACTACATCTTAAACTGATTAATCATAATTTAAATATATCAGTGTTGAGCTAGCAATAAAATGTTAGTATTGGTCAGTAAAATAAAATATATCCAACACGTTAAAACAGTGGTACTTTTTTTATTACCCGAAAATACAAAATGCATAAACTTTATAGACAAAGATGAAATAGGAAGACATGTTAGAGTTGATGCAGTGTTCTGAGACGACATCATGAATGTACTGGTTAAAATGAACTTAACTATTAAATTAACTTTTAAGATCATCTCAGAAAACAGCCACTGGTTGAAGCGTTATCTCTCTGGTTAGATCACTTAATAATGATTGAAAAAAATCGATTTTTTGTCTCAAAAAACTTCTGATGTAGTGAGAATTCCCTCCTCTCCTTCATGACCAGTATATAATATACCAATCATGATGTCATGATTGTTCTATTGATACAGATGTTTCGAACAAAAAGAAAATACCACTGTATTAAAGACTTGAGGTACTTCATAATGAACACAATGTAGTTGCCTGCCATTTATAATATTGAATGATATAAATTATGTTGCATAAAACAAATAGTCATAATAGAAAAATGTAAATTAACAATGATGATCTAATCGAATGATTTTTTTCATTACATCATGTTCTATAAATTTGGTACCAAATATTAATTAACGGTTTTTGATCAGGACATCTCTAAAAAAATAAAAATCTTCATATATGTAAACAAGTAATTTTCTAGCAATGTGTACAATACATCAAATGTGTTGCATTGTTCAGCGCACTGAGTTTCTCAGACCTACTTGAAAATACTCTTCTGCTTCTAACTGCAAAGAGCAGCATTATTAAAAGTCTGAAATATCATGGAGTTTCACAATATCATGTGAAGAGTTCAATGTCAGAAATCCAGCAGCTGAAACAAATACAGACAAGTCGAATTATTTGAGTATCTGTATAAAACTTACAAGGGTTTTAAGATGTATTTATTTTGTATTGTTAAAAATAACTATGTTTTATTGGTCAATCATATTCATAATTAAAGAAATTTCCATTTGTTTTTATTACTGATTCAGTGCAAAATAACGTTTATTACCAAACATTTTATTTATTGTTACACTTTTATAATAATTCATTACTTTTATCAATTCAAAAGACATATATTTGTGTTTATTACGTTGATAGTAGATTAAAAAGGGTATATTATATTTGATATGCTACAACCATCTGCTTTTCTATTATAAACAATGACAAATAATCTTCAGATACACAAAGTATTTATACAATGATCAAACTTTTGCTGGGTAAGAATTTTTGAATTGAACATACCAATTGAGGTAACACTTTCTCAAAATGCTCAATTGTGACGCCATCCACTCCTTCATTCTACAACAAATAAACATGTATAATACCATCAACTATTTAAATATATATCCCATGTGTAAGCCTTTTACATTCCATTTAATCCAGATTTCTGCAGACTAGCCGCATTGTCTAGGCACAAGAGGTGTTTGGCTGTATAAGGTGTCGGTGTGTAGCAACGCAGCCGCGCTCAGTGAACTACAGCTTAGCTAACATATACCACCTTTTGCTCAATACCGTATCAGCAGCGATAACAGCGGTGGGTTTTCTGAGGCCTACACGTAGGCCTATATAATTTGCCATAGGAAATAAAATCAGTGATATCTTGTTATATTTCGTCATCGCATTCTCTCATTCCAATACATCTTAATAAAATATGATGTTCAGATAGGCCTACCGTCGTACACAATAGAACACTCCCATATGAAAGGCGATCTTAGAATAAATCATTATTAATATAACTTAACAGGTCAGGAGTGTGCATTGGTTGCAGACTAACAGCGTCATTTATCTGCCCGTGGTTGCCACGCGAGTCTTTGCCTTTTGGCGTGAATGTGAGACGGGGGCTCCCAGCAAACACGACACTTTCACCCAATGCTAGAACAATGTTGTGTTAGCGTCGCAGACGGTGGCCCAGCAATGTACCAGCATTGGGTGAACGTCTCTTGTTTGCTGGGAGCTTGCACTCCCAACAAACACACTCAATGTCCAATCCTGCTTTATAATTGTTGGGCCAGCGTCGACGACAGTGTCCTAACTTTGACCAAGCATTGCGTTAGTGTATCGTGCTCACTGGGTGCATTATCAAAATCGTCGCGAGGCCGCTAATATACGTCATCCGTGAAATACAGTAAATGACATTCTACTGGTTGGAAAGGCACAGTCTAACTGTTGTTCTTGTTGTATCTGTATCTGTATATTACGTGGCAGTACGCACTATTGTGCTTTCGCGCCACGGGATATAATTTAGCAAGGCCTGTTATCATCCATGATATCATTCATGGCCTTATATATGTGCCAAGTACTCCATATTGTGGATTTTTTGGGGTCTCGCCGGATGGAAACTGCGCCTACGTCCGTTGAGGTTCTTTTACGTCCAACTTAAAGGCAGTCAGACGAGCCATCTGATTTACGTGGTTCTCCCACGATAGTGTATACGGCACCTGGCAGTCCCAGGCGGTCACCCATCCACTTATGAACTGGGCGCGACGTCGCTTAACTTCAGTGATCGAGCAGATATCGATGAGCGAACGTATAGGCCTGCTTACCAAACACGCTGACTGGACTATGTTTAATACAGATACGTTTTACCGCTAGAGAACTTACCGCTGAACTTACCGCTAGAGAGCTAAAAAAAATATTAAATTCTACATCTATGTATAATAAGAGGTGCCTTTTTGTGACATGAATAGCTAAGAAAAAACATCCCATTATACACGGGGATGTACGGTATGTACAACTAATATGTACAATTTGAATTGAAACATGTGAAAATCTCACAAATTTATTGATCATTTCTCTTTCAATTCTGTTTGTTTGAAGGACAAATGAAAAGGCTGAAAGCTATAGACATGACTAGCACTGAAGGTTTAACCCTTACAGCGCGGGGGTCGACTGTAAAAGTAGAAATATTTCTAATGGCTGTAGACCCCTAACATAGGTATTCAAATGAATCGGAGATAGCTAACTAAGACATTTATGATGATTTCAAGGTGAAAAAATACCGCACAAGCACTCAAATACCCCTCGGCTGATGCAGTGACTCTATATGCCAGGTTTGAAGGCAATTAATTGAAAATAAGAAAGATTTATTAAAATTGATAAAACCAAAATGTTCGCCGCAGCCTCGTTTTCAGTCTCACATGAAAACAGACAATACTAATAGACTTGCAGAAAACTTATATATATACCAGGTTTCGAGGGAATTCTGAAAAAAAAAGTTTAAAAAAAATTAGCCAGCTGGCGGCCATTTTGAATATCGGTGGAAAGCTGGAATTGTAATCAGGTCATCCCCATACACATTGGTAACTTCACATAAAAAATTGGAGAGATCCAATAATTATTATTAGTTATCGCGTTAACAAGAAATTATTAAATTAAAAAATCAAGATGGCCGCCAACGCCTCGTTTTCAGTCGCACACGAAAACGGACAATGCCAATAGACTCGCAGACCCCGAAAACCTATATATACCAGGTTTCAAAGAAAATCTGAAAAAAAATCAAAAAAAAAAATTTAATCGCCAGGTGGCGGCCATTTTGATTATCGGTTGAAAGCTGGAATCTAATCAGGTCATCTCCATACTTATGGGCAACATGACATAACAAATTGGAGAGATCCAATAATTATTTTTAAAGTTAAAACGGACAATGCCAGCAGACTCGCAGACCCTGAAAACCTATATATACCAGGTTTCAAGAGAATTATGAAAAAAAATTAAGTCGAAAAAAAAAAGGTGGCCATTTTGATTATCGGTGGAAAGCTGAAAATCTAATCAGGTGATCTCCATACTTCACGTAAAAAATTGAAGAGATCCAATAATTATTTTTCAAGTTATCACGTTAACAAGATTTTATTCAAATCTTTGAACTTGACTTTTGAACTATGATCTTGACCTTGGGTAAAAAAAAGTGCCGGGAGGGGTTGAATGTTTCTTTGAATTTAATCTGTTGCACCATGTTGGTGTAGTAACCAAAAGAGTGCGTACGGCGGCGGAGACGGCGGCGCACGAAGGGGACGACAATACCCCTTCGGGCCCAACGGGCCGGGGGGTAAAAACACTTTGGTTGCGATGTTTTTTTAACAAATTAATTTAGCGCTTTAAGGGTTAAAGATTACTGCTCTGCTACAATGATGAATTTTACCTGTGCTTGTTTCAAACATCTCGCAGCTGACTCTGTACCAACAGAAATAAAGGAACATTATTTTGGAAATGGCATTTGGATGATTATGGTCTAAAAACCTTTATTACATGTTGATATAAATAAAAAAATTGCATTTGGATAATTATGGTCTAAAAACCTTTATTACATGTTGATATAAATAAAACAAGACTACATAAGTCCAGGAGCTCCCGCTCCGAATTAGAATTTGATTTAAGCAATTTTGTTTAAAGTTATTAATGTAGTCCTAGGCTAGGTCAAAAATCAAGACGCAAGACAACTAGGTCTAAGAAGCCCAGTCTAAGAGTAAGATAAGAACTAGACAGTCTGTCAGAGATTGCAAACCTCCATTGAAATTAATGATCCTAATCGGTATCCCAGTAATGGTCTACCTATCTGGCACGGTTTACCCGATATCAGGCCAATCAAGGTAACTAATAGCTGATTTACGGTCATTTTGAATTCGATATAAACTAGTTAAAAACTTAGGGTGCATCCTCCCCCGAAACCTCAAATTTTTTTTTATAGTAATGGACTAACATCTAAAACAGTTTGCAAAATATTGGGCATGTGAAAGTAAATAATGGCCGATAAAGGGCCATTTTGAATTTGATCGAGTCAGAATTTTACAAGATGCATCCTCAGCTGAAATCTCACATTTCATTCTATAGTAATCGTCTAGCTATCTAGCACGGTTTACCAAATATCGGCCATGTGAAAGTGAATAATGGCCTAAAGGCAGCCATTTTAAATTTAATCAAGTCGAAATTTTCCAAGATGCATCCTCAGCTGAAATCTCACATTTCATTCAATAGTAATGGTCTAGCCATCTAGCACGGTTTACCAAATATCGCCCATGTGAAAGTGAATAATGGCCGATAGGAGGCCATTTTGAATTTGATCAAGTCAAAATTTTTCAAGATGCATCCTCTCCTGAAATCTCACATTTTGTTTTATAGTAATGGTCTAGCCATCTAGTACGGTTACCAAATAACAGCTATATGAAAGTGAATAATGGGCGATAGGCGGCCATTTTGAATTTGATCAAGTCAATTTCTTTCAAGATGCATCCTCTCTTGTAATCTCACATTTTGTTTTATAGTAATGGTCCAGCTATCTAACACGGTTTACCAAATATCAGCAATGTGAAAGTAAATAGTGGCCGATAGGCGGCCATTTTGAATTCGATTGAGTCGAAAGTTTTTAAAAGGCATCCTCTCCCGAAACTTCACTTGTTTTATAGTAATGGTCTAGCTATCTAGCACGGTTTACCTGATATCAGGCCTATCAAGGTAAATAATGCCGATTGTCGGCCATTTTGAATTCGTAAGTTAAAAATTTTCAGGGTGCATCCTCCCCCGAAAACTCACACTTTGTTTTATATAGTAATCAGGTAATGGTCTAGCCATCTAGCACGGTTTACCAAATATCAGCCATGTGAAAATGAATAATGGCCGAAAAGGCGGCCATTTTGAATTTGATCAAGTCAAATTTTTCCAAGATGCATCCTCATCTGAAATCTCACATTTCGTTTTATAGTAATGGTCTAGCCATCTAGCACGGTTGACAAAATATCGGCCATGTGAAAGTGAATAATGGCCGATAAGCGGCCATTTTGAATTTTATCGGGTCGAATTTTTTCAAGATGCATTCTCTCCTGAAATCACACATTTTGTTTTATAGTAATGGTCTAGCCATCTAGCACGGTTTACCGAATAACATCCATGTGAAAGTGAATAATGGCCGATTGGCGGCCATTTTGAACTTGGACAAGTTGAATTTTTTCAAAATGCATCCTCTCCTGAAACCTAACAATTTGTTTTATAGTAATGGTGTAGCTATCTTGAGTGGTTTTCATGATATTCCACAATATCAGGCCTGTCGAGGTGAATAATGGCCGATAGGCGGCCATTTTGAATTTTATCAATTTGAAATTTTTCAAGATGCATCCGCTCCTGAAACCTTACAATTTATTTGATATTAATGGTGTAGCTATCTTGAGTGGTTTTCATGATATTTCGCAATATCAGGCCTGTCGAGGTGAAAAATGGCCGATAGGCGGCCATTTTTAATTTTATCGACTTGAAATTTTTCAAGATGCATCCTCTCCTGAAACCTCACAATTTGTTTTATAGTAATGGTGTAGCTATCTTGAGCGGTTTTCATGATATTCCGCAAAATCTTTCATTCGGATTTACCGATGCTATAAATTAGGTCAAAGTGCTGGGTCAACTTCAAGGTCAAGGTCCAAAAACATGAAAAGGCACAACTAGGGACCTTAGAGAACATGTATGTGCAATATGACTGTCATCGGCCCAGTACTTTTCGAGATCTGCTCCGGAAACGAAGTGCGCGTCAAAACGTCTAAATAGGTCATAGTTCTGAACCAGAAGTAGGTTAAAGTTCAAAAACCACAAAAGGCACAGCTAGACCCCCTAGGGGTGTTGTGTGTAAAATTTGAAGACAATCGGACAAGTACTTTCAGAGATATGCTCCGGAAACAAATCGTTTACGGACGGCCCAACGGCCCAACGCCGTAACATCATCATTTTCTCCTCTGCGACCTTGCGTATTGAATTCAGATTAAAAATATTTTAACCTGTCCATTATCCACCTGGAAGTAACCCACATACCAAAAATTGTTATCCTAGCTTATTTTCTTACAAAGTTATAGGCAAAAGATGAGGCAAAAAAAAAACGGAGGCGGAATCCATAGCTCCCTCCGTCTGACGGCGGGAGCTAAAAATATGTGCATGGGGTTGAATTATGGCTTCTACCATGCTATAAAGCACACTGCAGATTAATAATAATGTTTACATTACTGACATTAAAGTAACAAGATAATATAAATGTCAACCATATGAGAAATAATTGATTGTATGGTTGATTTTTCTTTCCAATGTAAAAATATCAGCATAGCTAACCTAGAACAAAGACTTTAAGAAGTTCAGCACAGAGTTTTGAAGAATCCGACCCTACTGCAATAAAAAAACAATGCATTGACATCTCAGTACATAGTTAGCCGATCAATTTATCAATTTTCAGTCAAATATATTAGGCCACATGCCTGATATCACAAATAGATTTCTCCTGATTATATATATATATATATATATATATCATAATAGATGTATGAGAAAATCTCCCAATAAATAATTAGAACAAAATTAATGTTATATTACATATTCATATTAGTGAAAATAACTCATTTTGGTGAAAAAAGATTTTTAATGTGACATGCTCGAAGGACATTATCATGATTATTGGGATACACTATAACTTTGCAAATTTAATTACTGTTGTGGTGTGTTGTTTGAATTTATATGATGTTTCATAAACAGATAAAACAACAACAAAAAGATGTATGAAACTTTCTCTGACCGAAGAACAATCCATTACATTTTTGGGATAATCGGGATTATGATCTGGATCCAGAAATTTTGTAAAGATTTGTATCTGGGGCCAAATAACAATCCATTAAATTTTGAAAATTATCCTGATTATGATCTGGATAACATAGGGCCTAGGACAATCATTTGCAAAGGAGGATTCTGTGGCGACAGTGACCTTATGTTGCGCGGAAGAGGTTTTCAGTCTCTTGACTGTTTAGTTATCTTAATTTTAATTCATGATGCTGCACACACACTACAAAAAATAACTATCAAAATAAAGCCTTTAGAAAAAAAGGCCAATATCATGTCAGAGGTACATATCTATTTAAAACAAATTGCAGGGCTTGAAATTGGCCTTGTTCGTGACAACCAACAATCTGGGAAGGACGAGTTCAGTTTCATTTTGAGCTAGTCCTACCGGATGAATACCCCTGCTGCACGGCCATGTCAGTGCAGAGGGCCTGACAAAGTCTGTGCAGAAGTATGATGATGATGAGCACTGCAGTCAGCTGATTGAAGAAAACTTTTAGTTACAGTGTCTGCATAATATTTGATTTATTTTGCAAAAAAAAAAAGATTTCATTCAGATTGACAATTAGGAAGGACAAGTGATATTTAGGGAAGAGCTTATTTCCTGTAGTATAATTTTTAGCCAGTTGTTTGACAAGACAAGCCCTGAAAGGTGGGCAACAAATTTTATTTATAGAAAATCTATGGGATGGATGCTTAATAGATTTCTGTGTCATAATCAGTATAACGATGGTGACACAAATTAATTATCAGATTAAGATTAGAAATTATTTCACTGAAAGGGGTTGTATAGAATGTGAAAAAGAGCAGCCTAGGGCGAAACTTCAACCATTTGTGAGAGGTTTAAAAGAATTAAAACCCTTACAGTGCGGGGATCGACTTTAGTCATCAGAATCTGACGTCTGTAGACGTCAGATTCTGATGACTAAAGTCGATCCCCGCTCTGTAAAAGTAAAAATATTTCTAATGACCATAGACCCATAACATAGGTATTCAAATGAATCAGAAAGAGCTAACTAAGACATATATGATAGTTTCAAATTGTATAAAAATCCTTTGGTCTCCAAGGTTTATACAAAAAGAATTCAGCGCTTTAAGGGTTAAACATATGCATTTCTATAGAGCCCCCCCACTCCCCCCCCCCCTAAACACTCCACTGCATCCAGAATCTGTATTTCCTTGAAACAGAAATAAATAGAAAGTGGTTAATTATTACTCCCTTTTGAAGTTTAGGTGAAATGTCACTGTTTCGATCTGCTTTCAACAGATCTTGATCACACAATGTTCATGGGGGTGATTTGGCTCAGATCACTATCATAGATGGGTGGTAGCTGGTAGCCCTGGTCTCTGTACATAATTATTGATTGATCAAAATCTGATGAAGGTAGGTCAAAAACTTTGCCAATTGTTTAACCTAGAGATACAAAGTGAGTAAAATTTCATCACTTTCTATCTTGGAATCATGAATTTTATATTCTCCACCAAGCTATGGAAATAAACATAAATGTATTTACACTAACCTGTGTAAATGAATTATTTACAATACAGGGCATATCCACTTAACTGTTATCAAATCTATTCAACTTCACTTCTCATGTTCCAATATCTTAATAAGTATCATGTTTTAAAAAATGTGTTGTAAAAAACAGGATTGTATGGAAAAAAATATAAAGATGAATCTTACTTTTTGTTTTCCCATCCTTGAAATTATGTTGCAAAATTTTCACAACAGTTTCCTATAAAGCAAATGTATAAAAACATTTAGAGTAACCTTGAATCACAAATGTGAAATAATCATGATAATAGCAGCTGGTTTTGCATAGAAATTATTTTACATGCAAGTAAAATAGATCTGTTGTTCAGAACATAGCATGGTCTTCAATCGTCTACAAGAAGTTAGCATTGGACATGTAGAATTAGAGTTTATAAGAGAAATTCATATTTATTCAAAAAAATTGTATACTGATCTTTGTTATATGGTATTCATTTTTAGTTCATCCGGCCTTCAGGCCTAAGATGAGCTTATGCCATCGTGTGGCGTCTGTCTCATGAATTTCAGAAATTTTAATTCGTAATCAGCTTGCTCTAATTAAGGATGAGCTTCTGTACGTGTCACTGACAATCTGGTTTTAATTAACAAGAGGAACAAAAAAACAGAGTGTCAATGACACAGAAGCTCATCCTTAATTAGGGCAAGTTGATTACGAAATAAATTTTTTGAAATCCGTGAGGCAGTTCTATGTTCTTTCAAATAAACTTAAAAAAATTGCAATCGGATAAGAATTAAGAGAGGAGAAGCATTTCTTGTGAATTGTGGACAGAGTGCCTTAACCAGTGTTCAGCACAGGCCGCGATATCGCGTCAATTACGCACTTGGAGGTCAAATGTCTCCTTTTTTTCCATGGTAGTGAGACAAATGTCCCCACCTATTTCTTGTCTGTGCTGAACACTGGGCGTCAATTACGCACTTAGAGGTCAAATGTCTCCTTTTTTGCCAGGGTAGTGAGACAAATGTCCCCACCTATTTTTTGTCTGTGCTGAACACTGCTTAACTAGGTCTTAATTAGGTCATAAGTTAAATAATAATTAAAATTTCTGAAATCCATGAGGAAATTTAATGCAAAGGCTTAAGCTCTATCAAACAAACCAAACAAAATTGAAATCGGATAAGAGTTAAGGGAGAAGCATTTCTTGTGAATTGTGGACAGAGTGCTCTAATTAGGTCTTAATTAATAAATAATAACAAATTCTGTAATCTGTGAGGAAATTTATTGCACAGGCACGAGCTCTTTCAAACAAACCAAACAAAATTAAAATCAGATAAGAATTCATTATTGAGGGAGAAGCATTTCTTGTGAATTGTGGACAGACGACAGACGCAACATGATGGCATAAGCTCATCTTAGGCCTAAAGGTCGGATGAGCTAAAAAAGTAGTATCTATTTGTAGACTAGGCCTACTGTTACTAGACAGATTGAAACCTGTAGGGGGGAAGGGGAAATGAAAAGGAAAAGAAAGAGTATTCATGTTTCCCATCCGGTAAATTCCCTTTCACTCTTTTTCACAGGATTTTTCACCAGTTTTTACCGTAGCCACTGGAGAAATCAAGGGAATTAGATTTCCCCAAAAGTAAATGTATTTCGCACCTGGGAAAACGAGTGAAAACGAATGAAAAGCTTTGTTCTGATTTCCCCAGAATTCCCCTGAGTTTCAACAGAATTCACCAGATTTATGAATCTTTGTCTAACATAAGATTTATGAATCTTTGTCTAGCATAGTGTGGAATCCTCCTTTTCAAAGATACATGTAATATGCATAAAATAGGCCTAATTCTCAGAAACGATGTACACTTCTGAAGTTGTATTGAAAACTGCACAGAAAACTGGGGAATCAGGGGTGATCAGTAGGAATCATTGGAAAATCAAGGGAATTATTCAAGGGGAAATTTGGGGAATTGTGTCTCCCCATTATTGTAGGGCTACTTGTAAAAAAGCAATTGGCTTTGTAGTTATATTTTATATGATTCATGATTCAGTGTGGTGTTGCTTTGTATTGCAAGCATGTGTATTTTCGATAACAAAAATACAGGTAGAACTTCCAGGGATCGACATTAACTGATTCCAGGTAGTAGCCCAAAGGGCCAGTAACTTCAGATAATTACTGGCCCTTAGCGTTATCATTCTAGTCCTTGGTGTACACTGTATCAGGGACAGTATCTCAGGCAATTTACTGGCCCTTAGTGATTTTTACTGGCCTCGGGCCAACGGGCCAGAGTTAGTGTCGATCCCTGACTTTAATTCTAGTCAACCGACTCTCAATTTGATACAAACTAGAAAAAAAAATACAAAAATATATACAAGACACACAGCAGACGATGTGGCATTGCCATTTGTAGTCAATATAATGTGTTAAATATACCCACTATGGGATATAGATACACATATAATGGAGAGTATTCACTAAGTAGCCTACGTTATCATTTATTCAATGAAAGCTTTGCTGAGATATCAAACATCTGTGTCTGTAAACACAACAATAAGCATGGTGAATGTTGAATGATGCAATTATACATTATCCATGTACCAACTAACAGGCTTGACGATCACACATACATTCCAGTGTACCATCCAAGCATGGCCCCCGTACGACTTTGTAGTATACTCTCAAGTGCCGAATAAACATACCTATCGGACTAAAAATACATATCGGATAGAAAAATACCTACCAAAATAAAAGTACCTACCGGACAACTGTAAAATTACTGGTATAAATTGTATGACAAAAGAGCACATATTTTCTCAAAATTAAATTGTGACTATTATTCAATGTTATTACTCTTTGCCAGTATCACATGTCAAAGGAAAATTCAATAATTGAAGATGTAGCAAACAGCTATAGCCATTTTATTTGTGTAAATCTAATAACATTTCTGCTTGATTTAGCCAAAAAATTCATAAAAAAAATTGGCCTGTGAAAAAATCAATAAACGTACCATTTGTAATAAGCCCATACCGTGAGGATATCCACGCTTATCCACGCTGATTTGAACCCGGTACCAATATCTGATGAGCCACTTTGATAATTTTGTGTTATTTGAAATTCATCAAGACCCAATGATACTGATAATTTACTTGGATTGAGACCGACATATATGGGTCAGAAGACACCAGACAAATCCTAGTTCTCACATTTGAACATCTTTGAACAAATATCGAGCATCCTAAGGGTCACTATATGTAGCACCGCAGTTAGCACATAGAGTGATAATATCATTGCCGAGGCATAATATACATCAACAAATATGTATTATGCATGTATTTGACAGTGACTTGTAGTGGAAACTTGAGACAGTTTGACCAATATTATGTAAGTTACAGAATGTACTTGGACTTTGAAATTTACACCATATTTACAAGCACTTTTTCATCTAGACAATGTAAAATATCCACCCCACTCTTCGAGATTAGAATCAGAGCCCGAGATGATGGCAGGATGTTTTCCTCAGGATAGAAAAAAGTACGAGTGGATACACTTGAAGAAATAACGACGAAACTCTATCATTTTAGTTTTGATGTTGAGACCTCCATCAATGACATCACCAACTAGGCCTATACTTTACCAGACACAATACGAGATTATATTATACTAGATACAAAAAATTGTGGAGATACAATGACTTGTCCGAATTTGAATTGTTAGAAAAATAAATTTGTTCATTAAGGTAAAACTATGAAATTGTTTATCTACATTAAATAAATCATACATCACTAGTATTTCAAGCAGATGGTTGTGGTGCATCGCTACCATTATGTAATGGCAAGTACAAGCTTATTGACATATTGGAATAATGAGCAACAACTAAGCCGTGATATTGTCGGTGGACAGTCCTGATCCATGAATGACAATCAAACCACAAATGCAACATCATCAAGCAAAACCTTCTAGCTTTTTGTGTATCACACCAAACCGAAACATAGTTTGACTGACTGTTCAGCCAGCAAGATATTGGATGGAAAGGCTGACGCTTGATGCTACCATTTCTGTAGCGAGTACAGACCAATACATTGAGATCCAGATACAGGAGCATTATCACTAAGCTGAAGAAGATATAAACAACATATATGATCCTTCATCTGTGGCAAGTGGGAGTGGCAAAATGCTTCTCAGTTCTGATTCTCCTCAATACAAATGTATGATTAAATTGGTATCAGCCAACTAGCTATTGTCTTGTAAAGTTTTTCTCGCATTCATAGTGTATTATATGGTAGGTCACTTTGCTCTTAAAGGGAAAACAAAGCTGATTTTGAACACATTTCTGATGTGATTGCATAGGGCCTTTCCAGAGGTTTGCCACAAACTACGCAAGTTTGTTAAAGGGACTCAATCAGGCTAAAATCTTCAAAAAATCGGTGATTTTATTTTGGCTTCTTAATATGACCATATGATGTAAACATGTCCATAGACTAGAACTGCAAAAGTTTTTTATTTTTGTGCTGCGCATTAACCAGTTAGGCTAGATACAGAGACGAAATTCGCGTATCTCTTATTTTGGACACTAATAAGAGGTGTGTGTCAATTTTGTTCAAATAATGTGAAATTATGCCACTATCTCATTATTTGCCGCATAAAATTTGTTATTTTTAATTTTGTGCAAGAAATACTCCATGTGTCCCACTGGTCATTTTAAGGTGCTATATACTCCCAACACGAATTTGAAAATTGATATTTTGTCTTTATACCATGTATACTGTTTTGTAGTAGTTTCGTAATTCGCATGAAAAACACACAAAAGATGTGTTAAAAAATTAGCACCAAGATTTTTCTATATCAGTATACCACTGTGGTCATCAAAAAAGTGTGCAACATAAATAAACTAAGTGTTTGCAAACATGATTCTGAATATCACCATATGCCCCTGTACTAATGAGGTCATTCCCAGAAACCGCTCTTACATTTGTCTGATCCACCACCTCCAAAGAGTTATGCCTAATTGCAACACAGTCCACATTTTTACGATGCATTTTTAGCATACATCTGAATTTTAATTTTATTTTTATTGCGACATTGCATACTGGCAATTTCCACCCGTAATACATATAATAAAAAAATTCTGGCCTTATCGGATTACTTTGTCTTTGGTCATATTTAACATTTTTACCGCGGGTGACGCAGAAAGGCGACCACCTGGCAGACTGCGGATGTCGCCTTTTGCGACATCAGTAATTACTGTTTTTAATTAAAAAATTAATTAATACAGCGCTCATGCATATTATGACGTCATAATTCAGCAGTGAAAGGGTTAAAAGTATCTACATTAGGGGGGCTTTTGTTTCTTTATTCCTAAATTGTGACAAATATCCGTAAACTGGTTCTATGTGGCCGGCAGACTATCACTGACTACATGGTCTCACCACCCTGAATAAGCTGAAATCCAGGGAGGTGTCTACTAATGATGAAATCATCCCACAAAATATATCTAATTCGGCTGTTCCAACCTCTAGTAAAACAAAATAAAATACAGAGAAGTTATAATTTTGTGAATATTTAATAAGCACATGTTGTCTCTTTCTTCAAGGATATCAGACATACTGTTTCATGATAATCTCGCACGGATACGGTGGGGCTAAGGTGCATGGATCAAAAACTGTTACACTAAAGGTTTAATAGGTCGAAAAATGTTGAATTTGGTCTGCGGAATTAAAGCAGTTTACATGTGTTTCAATGGGACTGGCATTTGGGGTGGTGAAACCACATCAGCCATAAGGTTCCTGCAGGTCTACTCTTCCTAAAAATAATGACTTTTTCACTTGAAATTAATGACGTTTTACTAACGAAAATAAACTAATTGATAGCGAGCCCCAGCTCGCGAAGCGAGCTTTAACAGCAAGGGGCGTCAGCAAGGAGAGGTCAAAAATCTAATTTTTACAGTGTTAGATTGAATATTTCACCGTCTGTGTTCATGGGCGCTGACATCTTGTTTCCTGATTGGTATTGTTGAGGTCAAAGTTCAGCAATCCCCACATACTTCAGAGAAATTTCTATCGTCAAAGTCCTTGATTATCGCCGTCCTGCGAATGCTTACACCACCTAGTGAGTAGAAAAATTCCCTGCGAGAACATTTCCCTTAAGAAGTTATGAGGGACCAAACTTACTGACAGTTTATTTAGTCTAGTTCAACAAAATACACAGACGAGATCTAAAAAAACTGCTTTCGTTTTTAATTTTTTAAACAATGACGATGTAGATGACACTACATTTCTGTAAATAGCTAGTGTAATTTAACTCAGTGTTGCAGGGCCCTGCTATGTTTGTTTTTTGTTTGGTTTAGACTTTAGCTAGCCCGCAAGTGGGCCGCCTAGGGCTTCAGACAATATATGGATCACTCAACACCCTGGGACAGGGCCAGTCATTTGTTAGGTAGTCTAGCCTACACGTTACCCTCATGTTACATTACCTTATACTTATTATCCTATGTCATTACATGAGCCCCTACTTTAGTTCATAAAAATTTCCGCTCTTTTTCTAGGCATGCCTATTCATATTAATTATGTATACATTTTTGTCGTATTTCAAATGCAATTAAATAACAGCTAGTCCTGGAAGCATAGATCTACTGCCTACATGATCTGTACATGTTCCGACAAAAATGATAGGTGACACAGATTTCAACACTAGCAGAAAACCAGTAGTTTTTGTGAGTACTGGCCAGCTGATGATCTTACATCGATTTCATATAATTGCTGATTTTCTAATTTTTTTACTTAGTCT
Organism: Flabesymbios commensalis; assembly: GCA_964017125.1. Classification (NCBI taxonomy): domain Eukaryota; kingdom Metazoa; phylum Annelida; class Polychaeta; order Terebellida; family Flabelligeridae; genus Flabesymbios; species Flabesymbios commensalis. Next base: position 20,351,760 of record OZ024904.1, on the reverse strand, counting down.
ATAAAGACTAATAATCAAATTTAATGACTTTTAATGACTTTAAGTCCAATTTTTAATGCAATGAATTTTAATAACCCGCAGTAACCTTGAGCCATGTCGGCCTCTCCGAGGCCGTGGATTGATGTCTTTGCTTTACCTGAAAAAATCAAAATGGCGGTGACAGAGAGCGATCTTGACCCCAAGGCATGCAAGGTCCTGAAAATGTCCATGTAACTTTTTATTGACTGTGTGAACTGTGAGCTGAGCATGGAGCTGAAATGTTACTGATTCTAAAAAAAAACTATTTTCAACCTGATTATTCAAAGACAAGTCTTAAAGTCTGTCCGACGGTGGAGAATGGTCCAAAGTGAAAGTCAGCTTTTTGGTATCCAATTCAAAAATACCCTGTGAAACATATCAAAAACGATATTTACCTGTTGGCCTGGTGCACGAAAAGTGGTTAAATTGGTTAGCATCTGTATAAAAAAAAAATTATATCCGTGATTTGGCCCAAAATCTACATAAATAAAGCCACATATGTCAACTGATACAGTTTTAGACTGTATTCTTAAAATGTATTATCTTACAGTGTTTATACAAACTCATTGTAATCAGTAAACATGGTCAGTTAGCGGACGGACCTGACACATATTAAGATATCTCCCTGAAAGCAATATGAAATTTACATAGAAAAAATGTTATTACTGAAAAAAAACCCTGCTTTTAAATGGTCTATTTAATGATGTTCCATTAAATTTAATACTAAATTGTAACTTTGTTCGCACATTTGTTACATAATCTTACAAAGTCAGCCGGATACAGGGAATTATCAGTCTCATTAAATAAATGTCAACTAGCGCCAAATAATATTTGATAGATAAGATAAAGCATATTCTGTACACAACTCTATGTGAAGGTATTTGAATAAATACATATGTATTCCTTACCCAGCCATTAAAGATCAGCTACATAGTTTGGTAGGAATATCTATATAACATCTAAGTCATCTGAACCCGAGTAAATGGTCTTTTATCACCCTTTTACACTGTAAATTCACGTTATGATATCTAATATAAATGTAGGTTTTGAAAAACACAAAAATATCTTAAAATCCAAAATTGTGATATATTGCTATTTTAATAATCTAAATTGCTTCACATGGTGCTTGGATACTTTGTTGATGGTAAAAACCTTATCTGTCAAATACCAGTGCTTGATAAAGAGCGTAGATTAGACTTTATAAAATCGTGTCACGTCCGTCCCCCTGGAAACTAACTTTGTTGTTGCCGAGTAGAAAACAGTTCTAAATATAATATGAACTATTTTAAAATATGTATTTAATATAAATTATTACATTGCAGCTTTATTCCACTATGATCCTAATAGTTTATTCAAGATTTTACGTGTAAATACATATTATGGGGGACGGACGTGACAGGGTGGGGACGGACGTGACAGCCATATTTGTGCTATCTGCCATAAATCTTCTTAACATTTATCCATTCAAAGTGGCTATAATTAACATATCACCTGAAAACTACATAAGCACAAAATCGTCAAGGACAAATATTTCTGCTTCCTTGATTTTCACCGGGGGGGACGGACGTGACAGATTTTTTTTGTGAATTTTGCCGTCTAGACACCCCTATATCTAGCTAAAACTTCATGTGTATACATATATTTTTATATCTGCTGGTCATATATACATATTATGCCATATAATAAAAACAAAATATAAACTATTATGTGATAATTAATAATTTTGGGTGATTAAATAAATAAATAAGTCAAAATGCCTGAAAAAACGTTACAAGGATATCGTTTTACATTTCAAATGAAACTGACCTGAATAATTGAGCTAGATGCACATGGTATACCTTAAATTGAAGGTATTTGTATGTAGTGTTATATAGGATTTGCTGTCTAATGTAATAATGCACAATTTTTATATGGCAATGATATAAAAAAAAATTAAAAAATTGATGCTAACTCGTAACAGTGCATTTTTGACCATTTTTGGTGACTTATATGTTATTTTCACTTTTTTTCGCTGATTTAAACTCGCTAAAAAGTGACATTTAGCTCGAATGTATGCCCAAGTTCATTTTCAATCAGTTTAAGTCTGTATTTGATGTATATATTTACAATAATTGCATCCGTAACACAATTTAATAGAATTTGACCACTTTTCGTGCCACAGGCCTGTTCTATGTTCCGTTTGGCATTTAAATTATCCATAAAATTAATGTTATCCAACATATTCCGCTTTAATCCTCCTTTTTAACTTTTCGCCGACAGCTTTCAACTGTCACGGCTGCCATTTTAAATATTGATGTCCCGCGATACCTTGAACCATGGAAGCATGTTTATATGGCAACACTCCTGCACGGATTATGCCAATTTTTTTGGAGGGATGCTTTGAATTCACCGAGCACTTGCTGATATGACTCTTGCACGCTTGACTCTTGCAGTACAAGCGAGGCATCTAAGACTATAACGTCCTTTGCGAACGCCGAGGCTGAAATAGCGCTATAAATATGGACGAGAATAAGCCACAAAAACAACCGGCCATTGGCCAGTTTTGCGAAGTGAGCTAGTCCAGATGGTGTGCGATAAGATATCCATATGGCACTGCTTTTTGGTTGATAAAGGCTCAGATCGGTACGCGTCGCCAGATACAGGCCGAGCCGAAGTCGAGTGCCTGTATCTGGCGACGGGTACCGATCTGTTTAACTGATAATTAAAATATTTAGACTACAATGTGTCAGTAAACCTAAATAATTCGCAACCGCAGAACAAATTGTTGACAAGTTTTGGTCGATACAGGAAGTTATCAGTACAAGTCCCATGCTCGATAACACCTGTGGGAGTACGATAAAATGCGTAGTTATCTGGACAATGGCACTTATGGCGTTAAAGAGGTGAGAATAAAAAGGCTGATTGATAAATTAAGTGCACAAGTATTGGCAGTTTTTTTTATAAAAATAAATGCTTAATGGGATTTTTAATACACCAATACCATTTTTGTAATTTATAATGCAATATTGAGTAAATAACGGGAAAAAAGCTAACTTTCATTTTGGACAATTCCCACCCCACCGTCGGACAGCCTTTAGATATGACCGCCCAAACTGCCAAAGAAATGTCCTACGATTTTGTACGGGGTCAATCCGTGGTTGAAACCTGTTTCAGCCACTGGGGCTAAGACCACATAACATAAGTCATAACATAGCCACTTCGTTTCTTTTATTATCGCCCACCAGAGCCTGAGCGATAATAAAAGCAGATTGAGATTGTAATGAATTTTGCTACCCAAAAAGTTAACGCAGCCAGTCAAACCTTATTAATAAAAGATTTACTATATTTTCTTAACAGATTAACATAAAATTGATTGATAAAAATAGCATTACATGTCTAAAGGATGGACCTGTTTGGGTTTCATCCCCAGGCATTTCGACGTTGGAGAAGTTTGTAATCTCAGTTCATGGGAACTCACCAGGTGGCAAATATGTATAAGTGTTGCACATGATATGTGACCCATCTGAACGTAATCATTGGCACCACAAGCTCAAAAGATAGATGGGTAATTTTTTTGCAGACTACAATTGGATGCACGGGGGCTAAATATTTTTTTAATGAAATCACAATTAAAATAGAGATTGTCCCAGATACGCACCCAATTATACCAGAATACTCCCAGCGTGGTTCCGTTTTTATTGAAAGGACAGCCTCAATTAAGTGTCCCAAATTTAAAAAAGTTTCAAAGATTAAATTAAATTTGTGTTATTTAGGCTTATAGCATCGTAAATCTATATTATCTTTCTCCACCCTCCATTTGAGGGAGATATTTACACGATAAATGTGTATTTTTGAAAATTCATACAATTTTAGACAACCATGACAAAAATTTTAGGATCATGCTGATGACACCCCAGTTTAGGCCTACCCACCCACCCTCTCAAAACTATACCCGGGTAGATCCTGGCGGCTCTCAGAATATACCCCTCCCTCCCTAGATCTTCCCCCGGTTTTCGTGATTATCTTAAGTGTCTTCCAAGTTCTGATCCCAGAATCTACCCCTCCCTCCCAGAATATACCCCCTTTTAATTAAACATCTATGTGCGACCATCCCAGAATATAACTCTCTTTCTGATATTATACGGGTCCTCCTTTTAGACATTCATGTGCGACGCTCCCAGAATATACCCCTTCCTCCCAGAATATACCCCCTTTTCCACTAATATAATTGCGACGTTCCTAAAATCAACCCCTCCCTCTCATAATATACCCCCCTTTTAAACATCTACATAAGGTCCTCCCAGAATCTACCCTCCCTTACAGAATATACTTCCTTTTAAATATCTATATACCACCCTCCCAGAATTTACCTCTCCCTCTTAGAATATACGGGTCCCCCTTTTAAAAATATATCCCATCTGCACCCCTAATTTCGTCCAAATCAAATTGTCTATCATAAAAAAATTGAATCAGGCAACAATTAGAAAGTCTTTTTTGGGTCATGCTGATGACACCCCATATTTTACCCCTTCATGTAGATCCTGGTGGCTCCCAGAATCTACCCCTCCCTCCCAGGATCTACCCCCCTTTTTCGTGATTATGTTAAGTATCTTCCAAGCTCTGATCCAGGAATATACCCCTCCGTCCCAGAATATACCCCCCCTTTTAAACATCTATATGAGGCCCTCCCACAATCTACCCCTCCCTCCCAGAACATACCCCATTATAAACATCTATATGCGACCCTCCGATAATCTACCTCCCCCTCTCATAATATAGTAGTCCTTCTTCTATATGCGACCCTCTCAGAAAATACCACTTCTATCCAAAACATACCCCCTTTCCCCCTACTATATATGCGACGTCCCCAGAATCTACCCCTCCCCTTCACAGCTATATATGTGACACTCACATTACCTACCCCTCCCTACCAGAATCCCCCCCCTTTTCTACAATGTAATCCTCCCAGAATCTATATCTCTCTCCCAGAATATAACCCTCTTTCCTACAACTATATGCGACCCTCCCAAAATCTACCCCTCTCTCACATTGTTTAGTGTATTAGGACTGTCGCAGTGAATTTTACCAATCTACGTGCGGACCTTGGCCTCCAGGTGGGCCTGGCAAAATTTCTATGTCCCAGTGGGAGGGGGGGGGGTGGTTGAGTGCGAATGCACCCAACGCACCCCCAGCCTATGGCCCTGAAAGGTGGCCTAAAATTCCATTCATTTTATTTTTAATTTACTTGATGATGTTAGTGTTATTGCATCTCTACAAATTACTAGTTCTGCCCACCCAAAATATACCTACCACAGAGCAGTTACCTTAATTCTAAAAATAAATACTTGCTATATACTAGTATTGTAACTTCCTGTGAGACTGTCAACTTATTTTACCCAACTGCAGTGGCGTGCAGCATATACCACAGTAGGCCCCAACTGACAGACTGACGGATTGGCATAGTGTTTCTGGTGTGGCTTTGGATTGCATGTAGGCTATGGGCCATCGGCCTAAAAGCCTACTGTAATATACTTTTATTTTACGTGGAAATAATTTTCGCGCATTTCGCGCAAGAATTGTCGGCGTGAAATCATTTTCCAGCGAAATATTGTTCCCCACATTAGTGAACTTTTTGGACTGGCTTTTAAAGGGTGTGACTGCCGCTGTGCAGTCAATTGTGGTTATGTAATCTAATTGTGTGATTGTCACGCTAACTTGAAAAAGTTCAAGTCCCGGGAATTATATTTTTATTATGACAAAAAACATAATACTAATAGTTTTATTTTATTCTTATTTTATTTTAAACCTGCTTGTACAAAGCCCTTGATAATACAGTCTGTTTTCTGTGTGATTTTTTCGATGGCTGCTATTAACCAGTACCGTACCATGAATAGGTTTAATTATAGATGTCAAGATGTCAACCCAGCAAACATGAGACGTTGATCTAATGCTGGCATCATATCGGTCCAGCGTAGAAGACAGTGGGCTAGCATTCGATCACCAACACTGGATCAACACCTTGTGCTCACTGGGGACAGACTCAATTAATTGTTAGGAGAGCTGTTGACACGTTTCTTGGCATGTGTTTTTCTAAGGATTCGACCTACACTAGTCACCCTCAGATCTATGCAAACATTAGGCCTACACAAATATGTGCACTGATATAGCTATTTTTAAATTCCCACAATCAAGTGATAAGATGAGCGTTTTTCAAAAAAATTAAAGCCAAAAATATACAATTTTATATGTAACTTAAACGGCACAAATGTAATAAATCAGCAGCAGGATAATAATTAGTTAAATGATAACCTGTTGGATTGATGGGGTTAATGAGCCGCATGTGTCAAGGGGATTAGCCTCAATGGTGGGTCATAATCCCCACTCCAGTTAATTGGTCACCACACCTGACATTACTGGTATGCTTACTTACGGCGAGAAAACAATTAGTCTATGTAGGCTACATGTCTCCAGGCCAAAGAAAATCAATTTTAAAAATAATTTTTGCGCGAATTTAAAAGAATGCGAAGTGGTCAAAGATTGGTTTTGCGTGAAAATTCATACCCGCAAATATTACAGTAACGGTAGGCCTATATTTTATTTTTTTCGTGGGTAGGCCTATAGGCCTACTCTAGCATAATCAACGTCGTGTCTTTAATTTAGAATTTTACAATGGCCAAGATGTAAGAGTTTGCTCTTATATGCATGGTATTTAAATTTTGGAGGCCATCGAGATTTTTTCCATGTTTTTGTGCAATAAACCGTTTACACAGCAGGCCTGAGCCTACGTCTATTCTGTGAAACTCGATCGAAAGGCCTATAACCTTGACCTCAAATGGTTTCACTGAGCTAGATAATACAATGAAGTACCGGTATAGGAGAGGGGCCATTCAAAATGGTTTCTAGTGACACAACTGCGTTTCACATAATAGGCCTATAGCTATCCCAGCAAACACGAGGCGTTGGCCCAATGTTGGGCTGACGTTGGCCCATTGTCTACGACGCTGGCCCCACATCAGCCCAGCATTGGGCCAACCCCTCGTGTTTGCTGGGATATATAGGCGCCTATCTATAAGTCAGTGAGCCCCCACTGTCTCCCCAGCTCACAGTGAGAGTCACCAGGTCACTGATGATGAGTGGATATGCAAACGGTGTTCATTTGAGTGCGATATGGGAAAATACAGCACTCGTTCAATAATAAGGTGTGAGCCTTTAGGCGAAGACTTTATTCATTGAACATGTGCTGTATTTTCACATATCGCACGAAAAATGAACAACGTTTGTATTTTCTCACACGATGAAGTCAAACATGACACATCCAACTATACATTGTACTCAATCTACAGCTAGAGTGCGATATGGGCTGATATACCAGTATACGCCTCATAGTGAAAATAAATGCACAGAGTGTGAGAATAACCTATAAGTTCCTTTATAAAATATATGCAATAGAATAATAACCATCTCACATTGCAATACAAGATATAAATTAGTTATGACTTAATTAATTATAGTCTATGCTAAAGTGGAGTCAAAGTTACAACCGTTAATCCAGAATTTCTCCAGCAGTGATTGCCATGACATGCATGATCATGATGCTGTCCAAACACGTCTTGTTTGGAGATGACACCCTTCAACAGCTTCAACATGTTTAAGTGAGCATGTTATTACACGTGTGAATATTATAGGATTATAACGCCTAGACTCACCCCTATATAATGTTGAACAAGACTCTGACACAAATAAAAGTACAATTCATCGCTTAAACAATTCTAAGATGTACATAATTGAACATCCGCTAACAGAGCATTAGATTAATTCGGAAGTGATACAAAGAGATTGAGACAGCAAATGTGAGGTGGTTTATTCGGCCTTGACCTTCCGGGCCTGCAACTGCCAACTGTCAGATCACCTGTCAATCAATCGCGGAAATCTAGGCGCGCTTCAGGCTAATTGCATAACCTTAAAATTGTATTTGCATTGTATTTTTATCAAGAATTAATACGTATGCAAACAATGAGTGAAAATACGAAGCATGAACGTGTTCTGGACGAGAAGAAACAAGGTGTACGTGTTTGGGTCGACGGATGGTGAGTGCAAAAATTGTGGATTTTTACTTGTGCAATTTTCACTGTGTCTGTTTGTTAAGCCTATAGCCGGGCTTCCCGGGCCTTCCGACAAATATCAATTGCTCTGAAACATAGTCATAGGGTTAGGCACGAGACCGAGATGTACAAACATCAGATCCCTTGCTGAGTCACAGCGGTCTAGAGACTCTAGACTATGTCTATGACTAGGCCTGGCTATGTGATATGTCATGTCTGTCACTGTCTTGAGAATATGAATATTTTGAGAATATTTTTTAAGGGTAACCCTTTCAGCATAATACAATCATTACATATACATATATGAAATCAATTATTCAGGTATTACGCTGGTTTCCCAAGGGGCCCAGGTACATATAAAGACACACAGTTATAGTTGCAGTCAACTTCCACCAGCGTTGGGTGTTTTTCGCCGATTTCTCAGTCAATTCTAAATCAATTTCCATGAAATTTAGCAAGCTATCTTTTCAAGTATTCTGGCGCCTACCCTGAAAATTTCGTAAAATTTGAATGAGTATTTCAAAAATTAGACCATTTGACATGTAGTGGAATTTCGTGATTGAGGCTGATAGCGTTTAATGGGTTTATAGAGGAGCGTCATAATTTGCAAAAACTACATGTCAAATGGTCTGACTTTTAAACTACATAATATTTTTTCTTGAAATTTTCAGGGAAGTTGCCGTTAGACTAGAAAATAATGCTTGCCAAATTTCATGGAAATCGGATAAAAATTGTGTGAGTAATTGGCGAAAAGCATGCAACGCAAAAGTGGCAGATTTAATGTGATTTTTACTATAAGTGAATAAACACTCGCACAGGCTACAACACAAAATGAAAAGAACATAGGTTTCATGATGGCGATCGGGGTCAGAGGGTTCAGGAGAAACTTGAAGACTTTAATTTTGTGTCAGAGTCAAAAAATTAAATATGGTCATGTCTAAAAAAGGTTGTGAGTTTTGTCTTCAAGTAATTTAGGCTTTCAGTGTTTCTGATGTGTTCGGGCAGTTCGTTCCACAAGGTGACTCCTCTGTATGTAAAAGATCGATTGAATTTAGTTAATTTAGGTTTTCTTGTGTACAGAATGTGCTAAATTTGCCTACCTGGTGGAGTAGCTGTGTATTCTAGATATCTGCATAAAAGTGTTATGCAGATAGCTAGGCACAAGGCCATGAGTACATTTGTATACAGCAACTAGTGTGTGATATTTAATTAAATCAATTAGGCCTAAAAAAAAATATTGTTTGTTTCCGATTTCCGACCGACCCTATCAAAACATGTGCGACACAAATTTATTTTATGGATTTCCAAAAAAAAAAAAAAAAATTTTTAGGAAATCAATTTTTTTTTTCAGGAAATCATCAAGTTCAGGGATGAGTCAAAGTAACTCTGAAAAACGTTACGAAAAGGATAGTGGGGTCAAAAAGTGTTAAAAAAAAACAAAAAATCGTTACGTAATGTACAGATAAGACATGCATGAAAGTGAATTTGGCACCAAATAAAATAAAATAAAATTCTTACCTACCCATTGGTTGAAGTGACAAAAAAATAAATAAAAAATAAAATAAATTTCCTACCTACCCACTGGTTAAACTGACAACAAATCGGAAACAAAGATATATTTTGTTTTGGCCTTATAGGCATCCATGATAATGAATCTAGCATAGGTTGTACATGCGATCGTCTGTTCTCATTAAGAATAACTCTAGCACAAGTATTTTGAAGTTTTTAAAGACGAGAAATGTTAGTCTCATCAGAACTAGCCCAAATGATGTCACAGTATGTGAAGTGTGGTAGAACTATGGCATTAAACATTGTTTTTGACAAATCAACAGGGAATAATTTGTCTGGTGTAGCGGTGCAGTTTGCTACGCAATTTTGGGCAAATGCTACACAATAATATGTTGGTGTAGCAGTACTTCGTATGGAGAATAGTAGCTTGACACATGCCAGTATGCTAAACTGCTACACAATTTTTCTGAAGCAAATTATTCCCTGATCAATAGTGAGAAAAGGTTTTACTCGGCGCAGAATTCCGATTTTACTAGATATCTTTTTTGAAATTTTTTCTACGTTAGTATGCCAGTGTAAGTTAATATCCATGTAGACACCTTAATACTTAAAAACTTGAACCCCTTCTACCACGTCATCACATAGGCTACCTTTATTTCAAAATTATCCGGATCTTTAGTGGATGAAAGTCTCTGGGAAGTACCAAACAACATACTTTTAGTTTTGGAAACATTTAGGTGTAATTTGTTTTGTGTGAACCAGTCTGAGCAAAGGCTCATCTCTGAGTTCAGCGTTTTTTGAATTTGTGCAATGTTTTTACCTTTGCATAAAACAGCTGTGTCGTCAGCATACAAAATAACCTTGGTCTTTGAGCACACTTTAGGCAGGTCGTTAACATAAAGAATAAACAGTAGCGGTCCCGAGATACTTCCTTGTGGCACGCCACAGCTTACAGTCTATGACCTGTCAGTGTCACCATGAGTATGAGTCTATGTTCCATGCCAGGTATATAGCCTATAATTATCCCTATAGACTAGTATAATATATAATATGGCAGTGGCTAATCGTACGTGATTCTTTTATAATGTAACTCTATAAGCAGCCTCGTTTACGAAATGACGGGCTCCCATAGACTCCCATTAGGGCCTATAACTTTCACGTACGAATAGCCACTCCAATATAATAATGCGTGACATGCCAGATGTGGGCTGAGCCTGAGTAGGTAGGCCCTGGTCTATATGATCACTAGACTATCAGTAGGCTATCACTGTGACTGTGAGTCACACTGAGTGAGTGTGACTGTCTATAGTCTGTATTGATCAGTATCACTATCACTGTCACTGATCAGTATCAGGCTAGACAAGCCACACTTCAAGAATCAAGGGTAGGGCCTACAGTGGCTACACAGACTTTTACTTTACTTTAGTTTTCGGCCTATGGCAAAATTAATCAGTGAATGTTGTTAGTGTTGGGGCCTACTTCTTAAGAAGTAAAGTTGTGTAGACTAGTGATAACTTTAAGTCTAGTAGGCCTATATATGGCCTAGTAGGTTACATGTGTGTGGGAGGTTAACAAGCAGCAGAACTTAGACCTTAGATCTACATTAAAAAATTCTTCACATTCAAATCATTAAACCTATTTTAATGTTTATTAAGTGCTAAAAATACTCCAATCAATTTAAATTGATGCGTAGCGAAAATTGCATTATTAAATATGTTTTAAAATGATTGGTAGGCCTATTTTATTGACATTGAAACCTTCTGTAGCACTGATGTGCGATGCCGATCATTTCCAGTTGGCCAGATGATGTGATATACTGACAAAAATTAACTCAAATGTATACATGAGGTGGTTAACATGTTTAATAAGATTATATCTTTTGTTTCAGTTTTGATATGGTACACTTTGGACATGCTAATGCACTTCGTCAGGTAATGTCATATACTTTATGCAGTCATAAGATGTGTTGATCTGCATGTATGTTGAAATAAGATGACTATTTATTTAAAATTATTTAATTGGTTTATACTTCTCATTGGTATGCCTAAGTACTGTCTTCTTTCTGTTTTAGGCAAAGAAAATGGGAGATTATCTAATTGTAGGCGTACATTCAGATGGTGAGGATTTAAAAATTTTAGGTTCCAAATTCTATCAAGACAACATGTTTAATATTTCTCATCAGTATTGCACTATTAGTTGCATAAATAAAACAAAAATGATACAATAATGATGCAATCATAATAATACAACCCCAAAACCTATATCACTTACCTGTAGTACTATGTACAAATAAAACTTCAGTATTAACCAATTTTTACCATGGTCACACAACTTCACCCTTGCCGCTCTGAATTAATTTACCTTCTACTGGTGAGAATTCTCCTGCACAGTCTGTGTAAAATAGTTAAATCATCAACATCTACAGGGCTTTCATCAGAAAAAAAAAGAGCGGTGGAATTTTTTAAAGTGCGCTGTCTGTGTTGTGAATCACTGATCCCGAAGCGCACACGCCAGAGATGCATGGTCCTAGGGGGGTGCGGGGGCAATGGTGCATTCTGGCAAAATCTGGATCTAATTTCTAAGGTTATATATAAAAAATTGAAAATTTTGTTTTTGTTTTGTTTTTTTAACATTTTGTCATCATGGCGATGGGATAAAACAGGTGACGGCCTGATCTAAAACACATCCATGGGTGTTTCAGGGCTTCAGATATAGAAATGTTAGGAGTGTTAAAAAATTTTCTGGAAGTGTCCAGGAGTTTTATTTTGTGATAAATTTGTTTGGGCATTACTGAGCATGCCGAGTGCCACTCATTTAAATTTGTAGTAATTGAATGTGGTTTTTACTACTCTTGAAATACGACCTGGGGGTGCTGTGACCGTGGTGTGCGATCGCACTCCTGGGAATTACCGGCCTGGATATTAAACATCCATTGGGGAGTTTACTTGAAACATCTTTTAAACATTTATAGTTGATCCCTGACATATTACAATGATCACCTAGATACTTGATCCCAGGTGTGAGCATTTCAATCACATGCATTAACAGCTCGAATTGTTCCCACCACTGCATTTAGACAGTAGGTTGCATCTGCAGATCAACATAATGGTCTAAATAGCAGCATATCAGTCATCATGGTCATCTGTAATGTCAGCGTAACATTGAATAACACTGCTGGCAAGAAGCCTCAATTTCCAACCTGAACAGATTTGATTTAATTTGAAATTAAATTGCTACTTGGATTAATTGTATAATATAATTTCTATTATTATGCATTGCTGTAAATACAATATTTAATTTACAGCTGAGATATCCCATCACAAAGGACCACCTGTGTTTAAGGAAGAAGAAAGATACAAAATGGTTCGCGCAATCAAATGGGTTGATGAGGCAAGTATATGATTTTTGTTCACTTATTATAGTAATTTAAACTTTTTGCTTGCTTTAAAATAATATGAAGAGTTATCATGATCTTAGTACTTTAAATAGAGTTTGACAGTTTACCTCTTAAATTCCTACGAGCCCTCACAGTGGCTTAATTTGACCCCACAAAATCGATAGAAAGCTGCTCACAGCAGCTTTTAGTTTTACTTAAAAGCCACCAAAACTGAATATATTCTTTCCGGTCAAATGGAATTATACAAAAATATTCTGGACTGAAAGAGGTAAATTGAATCAGTTTCATTGAATAAAATTCATTGAATAAAACTTTTTTTAAAATATTTTCGATGTTTTGTCGTGAACAACAGAAAATGTTGCAAAGAAAAATTTTCAGGGATTTGAATTATATTTTTTTCAAGATCAGCTTTGTGCAGTTTAGATGTTTGATAATGTGTTTTACAATGATGTTCAGGTTGTCGAAGATGCCCCTTATGTGACCACACTGGAGACACTGGACAATTATGGATGTGATTTTTGTGTACACGGAGGTCAGTTTTGGATCATCACTTTCACCTCTAATCACAACTACAATCGGTTTAACACAGTTTTATTAGGAAATAATATGTGTACCGGGGTATTTAAACATAAAGATTTGCAAATATTTTGTGTCAAATTAAACAAATATGAGTCAAATATGAGTATTTTTTACTGAAATGTAATTTAAGAAATACATAACCATCTAGATTTGACAAAGTTATGTGGGCACCTTCAGCTTACTGAATTATGCTGATAAATTGTGCAGATCTGATACGGAATATATTTTTTGTGAGCAGATGATATTACCACCACTGCTACGGGTCAAGATACATATCACCTAGTCAAGGCAGCAAAAAGATACAAGTGAGTTTAAATAGCTGTGAAGATCTGCAAAACAGGGAAAGGGACATTAAATCATTTATATTTTACACACAGGAAATAACATATTTAATTCTATGAGCTTAAAGCCTTTAACAATAAATCATTTATAAATAATTAAAATTGATAAGGTGCAATAGTAAATATGAAAATATGAGATACAATATCCTGAACAATAAAACGCAATACAATTCAACACTATTAACATCCAACTATTTTTTTTATTGACATTAGAATTTGCGTCTTGATGTGACTTGATTCTATGAAACGCCCAACTAATATATCAGATGAAAGCTGAAATATTTTAGGTTTAAATTTACGAAAAAGTGTGTTGTATGGACCCTAGACATGGATATTTTTTGCATTATTTTTCAAGTACCGCTATTTTTCTATATGATTTTTTTTTGTTCCGCAGGGAATGCAAGAGAACACAGGGTATTTCCACAACAGATCTTGTAGGACGGTGAGTCAAATTCCATAATTTTTCAAGCACGGAAAGGATATTTCTGAATTCCATTACCACTGGGGCTAAGGAGTTTCATCCTCGTGACGGAATTCTTTCTTGGGAATTTCAGAAGGCACATTTGTGGGATAAACATAAACCAATAAAAAAAAATGTAAGCGTTGTCAGTGAAAATAATCTTTCAGTGTTGGAATTTTTTCTCGTTTCCACCCCTGAAACAGTTCCACCATCCTGCTAATGTTTTTAGGAATAACAAGTGCATATCAACAGAAAGACAGGTCCAGCCACACATCATCCGGCTTGCAGTGTATTCCTATGATGCTTGCTCAACATTAACACTCTAACCGCCGGTGCCGCATATATTCGGGTTTTCATTTTTTATTAGCACATTAAGTACCACCTTTTGAACATGTTAAAGATAAAATGTGACATCAATCAGCAATATTTGAAAACAGTTGACCTCCATATTGTCAAATCCGAATAATTTTCACTCACTTGAAGTTGTGTCTCGCTGACGCGATCCACAATTTCAAGTGGGTGAAAATTCAGATTGAATAATTTGGCGGTTAAAGGGTTAAAACAGAATTGTGTTGGAGATTATAATCTATGGATTGACGGGTAATACTCAGGAGGGGCATACTTGAGAAATTACGGTGCATGCATACACAAGATGTATTCTATGTCGACATGGTTCCCAAGTATTAATGAATGTTTTATACTTTATCAATTGAATACAGACATTTCTAGGGTGACTTTTGGAAGTCAGATAATTCTGTTTATTGCTACAGCTAGCGCTAAGTTAAAAAATCTTTACAACTAAAATTACTATGAATATTGAATTGATAGAAATGATTAATATTTTGCTTTAATTTGTTCAAGGATGCTGCTTGTAACAAAATCACATCATGAAAGGGATGAATCTAAAGCCCCCGAGAGATCAAGTCTGGAGAATATTGCTCAGGTATTAGGACAAAAAATTGCACAAATTGTATTAATCTTGATTTAACCTGCTGTGAATTATTTAAATACACAACCAGTTGATATGTAATAGTCCTCTTTGACTATACACAGCAGGATATCAAAAATTTTATACAATGGTTGATATTGATGAATTTAAGTTAATTTTGCACCAGTCAATTCTGAACCATATACCGAAGCTTCAATAATACATACATAAATGATACAAAATTCAGTTAACTCCTGCCATTCTGAAATATTTTTGTATAAACCATGGAGACCGAAGGGTGTTTTTTAATTTGAAATCATCAGTAATGTCTTGGTTAGCTCTTTCCGCTTCATTTAAATACCTATGTTATGGGTCTCAGCCATAATAAATGATTAATTCTTTCAGTGCGGGGATTGACTCTTGATGTCAGAGTCTGACGTTTATAGACGGTCCCCACACTGAAATGGTTTTGAAAATCATAATTATTATTTTTTCAACAGGATAAAGCAGCCAGTAGTCCATACACTGGTACATGTCAGTTTCTTCCGAGTACTCAACGAATTGCTCAGTTTTCTTCGGGTGTCGAGCCTGCACCAAACGATACCATTGTCTATGTGGCAGGAGCCTTCGATCTGTTTCATATCCTTTTTATGAGAGAGAATGTATATATATATTCAGAAACTAAATAAATTTTAACGCTTGACCACTAACCACGACTGTTATAGCTATTAATCTGTTTTATTATTTGATCAAATCAGTGTTATTGGGAATTAAGTGTTTAAACGTCAAGATTTGCAAATGTTTTATCACATATATATGAAACAAATATGAGTAATTTTCACCCACTTGAAGTTGTGCATCACTACCCCGACCCACAATTTTATATGAGTGAAAATTGAACTTGGTGGGAAAAGGGTAAAAAAAATTTTTAAATCTATGAAAACTGAAAGGAAGATATTTGTCATCTATACATTTTTAATAAGGATGTTCTTTTTGTAAACTGTAATATACATTGTTGATAAGTTTTGACTGAGGTTTAAGAAATTTAAGTTTGTTTTCATAATAATGTAAAAGTAAAGAACATGTTGTTTTTCCTTAACTCCGTTTGCAAATATTGGACATTTGGACTTCTTAGAGCAAGCCAGAAAACTGGGAGATTACCTAATAGTTGGCATACACACTGATCCAGTAAGAAGCTCTTTTATTATAATCCTACAATGTATAAAATTATCAGAATTACAATATCAATATTTATTCTATTCTCACTTAACATTTTTTGGCAACTTTCTAAAAAATAGTTATTTTTTGTACTCTTACATTAGAACTGATTTAATCTCTATAAAAATGTATGTTGATTCTAGGGAGTATATTTTGTAAATTTATCATCTGAATTATAACACAATGGAATTTGAGCAAATGTGCGAGATTTATGTAAAGAAAAATTGTATTGACACTTCATAAATATGTGTCTGAATTCATAATAGCCTATATCTAGCTATCAGTGTTCGACACTGACGGTGGTCCGGTGGTCCGAGACCCCCAGAAATCATGTCGGACCACCAGAACATTCAAACCCAGTGGTCCGATGGACCACCGAAATTTTCAGCTCTAAGCAAAATCGTAACATGGCCAAAAAATCGAAGCAATCGTCGCCACTCGCGGCCGATAATACAAGAAACACGGTACTGCTCTCGCCCCTTTTCATGGAACAAAACAAGTGTTTATAATCATGCTGGGCATGAACTATTGAGGTCGAGATTGACCATCTGCTTTTGCCCTTTTTACGGAACTAAAGATATGTGTTCATAATCATGCGGGATATGAATTATTGAGGCCGAGATCGACCATCAACCCAGCTGACGTAGTTAGCAAACGCCACCCTCCACAATTAGCCCCAGTGGCTGAAACAGGTTTCAGCCACAGATTGACTGCATACAAAATCGTGGGACATTTCTTTGGACTGTCATATCGGAAAGTATCGGGGAGTAATCAGGTCAAAAATAGTTTTTTTTAGAATCAGTAGCATTTCAGTTCCATGCCTGCATGCTCAGCTCAGAGTCAGAGGTCGCACAGTCATTATTAATAAAAAGTTATGGACATTTTTCGGACCTTGGCGTCGGGATCGCTCTCAGTCACCGCCATGTTGGATTTTTCAGGTAAAGCAAATACATCCATCCACGGCCTCGGAGAGGATGACACGGCAACCTCCACAATGTGTTACACCTCTGTAGCAATAGGTCGCCGGTCACAGCCAATGCAGCCCGGCTGACCAGCTGCCTATTGAAAAAACACGTGAGACACTAGTTTGTTGTTTGCCTGCCCTCATCTGACTGTCTAGTCAGACTAGTGGTGTACAATCAATTTGTGTCGCCGAAAAAGTGTCTGCCTGCCACTTTTAATAGGTTTTTAAGGTGAAGTTAGGAAAAGATAAACAATTGAAAATTTGAATCAAGCTACATGTAGTATGAACAGTATAAACAGCCCATGCAGCCCGGCTGACCAGCTGCCTATTGAAAAAACACGTGAGGCACTAGTTTGTTGTTTGCCTGCCCTCATCTGACTGTCTAGTCAGACTAGTGGTGTACAATCAATTTGTGTCGCCGAAAAAGTGTCTGTCTGCCACTTTTAATAGGTTTTTAAGGTGAAGTTAGGAAAAGATAAACAATTGAAAATTCGAATCAAGCTAGTATGAACAGTATAAACGGCGGCCATTTGTTTGAATTTCTGGAGTCCATAACAACATCCAGCTCACCCTCTGAAAACAAAGGCCTCGTCTACCATCAACCTTGAACTTTGCTTGTTTATTGTCTCACCAGACATAATACCCCTCGATCCAGCAATCTTTAAATGAAAAAATATAGCCCCCCCCCCCCCTATATAAACCTATATATTTTGTAATCATCAGGACATAGGGCATACTCTATCAATATGAAAAATAAAAAAGGGTGCTTTAAAAACATGAGGCTTTTTTTTATTTCCCATTCAAATATAAGGTCCTAGTACCTTCCCTGAACGTTGCCAAAACGCTTTAGCCTACTCCAGCAGCACATCCTATGTGGAGAATCAGGCTGGACGGGGGGGGGGGGGGAAGGAGGCTGACAGACTTAGTCAATCATATGACTTGCTACTACCAGTATAGGGACTACATTTTATACTTAGGCCTATATTTCACAATTTCAATGTTTTTAAAGCCAGAAATGGTTACCAAATCTAGATCAATTGGTATCAAAATGATATGAATGTAATATTAAAATCAAGCTTACTATAGTCTAAATCGCCATTTTAATTTTTTTTCAACTCACTCACCTTTTAATGATATACGTGTATGAATTTGTGTGCCGAGACTTTATTCTCAGGACCACCAGAAAAATTGTAGGACCATTAGATTCTCTGAGCTGGTGGTCCTGTGGACCACTGCTCAAAAAAGTTTGTGTCAAACCCTGGCTATGATAGGATTTTCAATCTATGGTATTGTTTTGACATTTTTTTACCGAAATTCTCACGATAAATTCCTTGCTGAAGTCATTAAACACTAATCTTTTACTCCTGACAAATTGCAAATCTGATTTTGGCAGTACTGTTTCCCCTGTACATTTAGTTAGCATTAGTACAGCTATATTCAATTGAAAAGCAAATGTTAAGAAAATTTTTTCAGCGAATTGCATTTATATGAGATAAACCTGCAGTGACCTTCCCCCTTTTGTTTTTGAAAACAATTTTCAGGATTGATAAAATGAAATATTAAAAGGAAGGTTGAAAATCATCTTGTGAAATATTACAATCTAGTTGGATGTAGATATTTTTAGTTGTTTGGACCAGAAAAGTGACCTACCGGTATTTAATAATAATGTATTATCTCATTTTAGGCTATACTGGAAAATGTTTTAGGTGATTGATTATGTGTAGATGATGTGGAAGGGAGGTTGTTTTTGCACCATTATCATGATTAATCCATGTTTATGTTTAATATTATCTGCATGTTTTTGTAGGTTGTCAACAGGTACAAAGGCTCTAACTACCCCATAATGAACTTACATGAAAGAGTGCTCAGTGTCCTAACCAACAAGGTAAGCTTCGAGTTTATAGTATACATTTATATTGTGGTTTAAATCAAATCTGGGAAGGATTGTGGGGGAAGGGGCTCATTATGATACCTTAAAAAAATAGCTGGATTCAAATATAAATAACTAATATAAAAATATTACATATAATGGAATTGACTCAAACCAAAATTATAAAAGCTTATTGGTGTGATATACTATGATAAGCAGCTGCCAGTGCAGGATAAGACTACAAAAAGTTACAGTGATAATCAGTGTTTAACTCTCCAGAGTGCTGGGATATTTCATTGGAATTTTCACCCTCTTGTCTCGTAGATATGATCCACAACTTCCAGCTGGTGAAAATTAAAAGTATTTGTTCTATTTATGTACAAAATGTATTAATCAGTTTTATGACATAACATCACCCATATTTGAAGCATGACCTTTATTTAAAGCAAAGATTATATGGTTAAAAACAACAATAGTTGTGACTAGCAAATATTGTTTTAATATGAGTTGACTTGTATTCTTTCACGTGACTTAAGAAAACTCATGCCTGTAAATATTATTTTTGAGAGTGGCTCTCAATTCCTAGTATAAGCTCTAAATAAAATTGTGTCCATCACTGTTGAATAACTTTAATTTTTTTCAGTATGTGTCGGAGGTTGTGATCGGAGCACCATATGCAGTAACACGTGAGCTGATAGATCACTTCAAAATAAATGTTGCCTGCCACGGCCACACTCGGATCAGCCCTGATGCGGATGGATCTGATCCTTATGCTGTGAGTTTATTATCGCTTGGCAGTTTGAAAAATATGCATTTGTGATTGAATGTCAGACTACTAAATATTTACATATAGTCTACACATCGTACGACAACATGATGTGAAGGCCCACTAATACAAAGGAAAGTAATTTAAAGGCACGGTCCACTCCTATGCCTGTTTAGTTTATATTCACCAGGTGGTGTTTAACCCTTCTATGTATCTAAGGAGCGTGATTGCTGAAATAGATTTGTATAAACCATGGAGACCAAAGGTTTTTTTTTCAATTTATAGTCATTGTAAATCAAAATCTCTTAGTTAGCTCCTTCTGTTTCATTTTAATACCTAACGCATGTTATGGGTCTACAACCATTATACATTTTTAATTCTTTCAGGGCAGAGATCAATTTGACTTCAGAATGTGACATCTAAAATCGGTCCTCTAACTGAAGGGGTTAAAGAATGTTCATAGAATTTTTCACGTAGTGTTATTATGATCTACTGCTTCATTTTTAGCCCGCCTTTTAATTTTCATTAAAAAAGAGGTGCAATTGAGGTAAAGTTTGGGGCGTTGGCTTTTACATTTACTTGTGGGCACGCTAACTTGAAAAGTTTTTCATGTATCCTTCCCAACTTTGTTATGCATGTTACAAATGACCAGTTCTCGGACAATTTCACTAATGGCTGAAAAAAAATTCAAAATGGCGATTTATTGCCATTTTTTGCATTTTACATCAATAATTTGCCTTGTGGGCATATTAACATGAAAAGTTTTTTATTTATCCTGTTCAAATTCGTTATGCATGTTACTGATAAGCAGTGTTGGACAAGTTTGATAACGGCTGGAAAAAAATTCAAAATGGTTGATTTATTGCCCTTTTTTGTATTTTATGTCAATAAATTGACCTTATGGGCGCAATACTTTAAGTTCAATAATGGTGGTGTGCTATTGTCGTGTGTGCTCATTATTTTCTATTTTTCCAGGAGCCAAAGTCTCAAGGATTGTTTCACATTATAGATAGCAATAACACTATGACAACTGATTTGATCGTGCAGAGAATTATCAAACACAGGTATGACAAAAATAATTAAATAAATAAAAAGCAAACTGAACACCATGTCTCATAGCCTTTAACCCTTTCACCACTGAGGCCCGTTTTTATGTGCTGAATGCTATGGCATTCAGCACATAAAAACGGGCCTCAGTGGTGAAAGGGTTAATCAAGCAAATTGTCTCCAATGCAGACTATTGCGATTACTTTTCATCATTTGCATTCCGATTTCTATGCAATAGCATTGCGAGTATAAATATTTCCTGTATTTTAATAATATCCTGTTTTTATTAATTCAAATGAGAAAAATCATCAAATTTCACCAGGCTAATTTTAGAATGTGAACACAATAACTTACTTGTGAGATTGAATGGAATTGGATATCTGGTGTCAAACTCAAGGTTCCCGCGGGTCATTTAAAGTCATTAAATAAAAAAATTGGACCTAAAGTCATTATGAAGTCATTAAATTTGATTGTTAGTCATTATAAGTCATTAAAATGAGAAAATCAGCCATTATATATTTTCTTCTAGTGTTGAAGTCAGTGTCACCATAGCATTATTGTCGGAAGGTGCAAACAACATCCTTCCAGGGCTAGCTGTTATTTTGCATTTGAAATACGACAAAAATTTATACATAGTTATTAATTTGTTTATTTTCGTCAGTAAAAAGTAATTAAATATCAAGTGAAAAAGTCATTAAAAGTAATTATTTTTATAAAGAGTAGACCTGCAGGAACCTTGGCTGTATTTCCCCCCATAGCCTATGTCCTGATAAAATATATCTTACACATACACTGATGTATACATCTTCCAGCACTTATCAAGCCAAATAAAATGCCACTGAAATTGAGAAGATATTATGTGATACCTGTAGATGTCGTCCATTTGAAGGCATTATGTTTTTGGGTTGTCCGTTCATTAGTCTGTCTGGTCTTTCTTGTCATCACAATAATTAAATGTAACATCTGTCAAAGCTAATAGTTCCATATTAATACCAGTGACAGGTCTAAGTCAAGCTCAAGATGAACGACCTTCACCTATTTTTCAGGGTCACAGAGGCTAATAAAGGAAATTGTTGTCAGTACACCTTCAATTTATATTACATGTACTTCCATATTAATACCAGTAATCCATATGATAATACTCAATGTCTAGTTTAAAGATTGGTGACCTTGACCTATTTGTCAAGGTCACAGAGACTGATGAAGTGAAAAGTTTGTCATGTCTCCACACCTACAATTTGTATTGGTTCTATATTAATACACCGTGCCAGTGATCCATTTGATGAAACTCAAGGTCATGTTGAACAAGTGGTGACCTTGACCTATTTGGCAAGGTCAAAGCCAATAAATGAAAATAATAATCATCATGACATCTCCACCCCTGCAGTTATTTGCATCATTCATATTATTCGATTAGAGTGGTGCATCTAATGAAACTCTTGGGTCAAGTTTACTCATCAGGTGATAGGCTGTGATGAGTTTAAAGATTCATACAACTGCAAAATGGGCATGCGTGGGACCGTCACCTGTAGGCCTACAGTAGCATATATAGAGTAGAGGGCTGTAGGCATACAGTAACCTACTGTACAGGGTGACTGCATTAATATCAGCAACTAAACTGATTACAAGATACTACTTGAACGAGATATTGACCCAATGCTGTTTCAATGTTGGTCCAACATCTATGACGCTGGTCCAACATTGAACCAGCATTGGGGAAATGTACAATATTTCAGAGGAATTCCGCCTGCCCAGCAAACACCAAACATTTGTATAAAATTTATACAACGTCCGCCCAAGGAACCAGGGCTAAGGGCTTTAGCTTTGATGGAACTCATAGATATCGCTCAAGTATATATGAACTTGCTGTGATTTGAGAACTTGCTCTTAATGACGCTTTTGGTAATAAACGCATATTTAGTATTATTATGGAATAGGGCCTTGGCCTATCCACGGGCACTATATCATTCTGGGGGACCCTTGTCCTGCGAATTTTGACAGTTGACCATACCTTTAATGGGACGTTGAGGAGGCATACTCTTGATGGCTATGCATCGAATCTCTTTTTATATTGAAAAATATTATGACATTTAAAGCTGGAAATTGTGTCCAGCTTCAAATGATTTATAATAAATACAGTCATCAAATTATTTGACATGTATAACTTTATCCATCTGAAATGATAACACATTCTCTGCTTAATTTTTTTTTTTTTTTTTATCAGACTTGAATATGAGTCAAGAAATCAAAAGAAGCAACAGAAGGAGATAAACTACATAAAGTCTAATTGAAATGAAAAGATGCATCTCCATATTGTCTGTACCAGACAATCTCTATTGTAGTGGAACAGTTATATGTTCTAACCTGCAAATTTGTTATGCATTGTTACAGTGCTTTTAATTCTTTGTGAAGAATAGGACCGGGTATTCAAGTTTGCATGGAAGGCCTTTGTTATGATGCTGTTATATCATGTAAATAATGATTATATAATAATTTTATATGAGTGATATAATTTATCAATGTTGACAATTGTTATTTATTCAAGGTACACCCAAAGAGTTGTATCGTATCTCTGCATTTCATTTTCATAGTTCAACATTTAATTTAGTGTTTTAGCCAATGGCTTAAAAGAGATAATAACTGAATTTCCATATAAAAGAGCATTTCAATGCAGAAAAACATTTACAACAAAATTGTACAAAATAATTTTAAGGTTACTGCTTCTAGTATCAAGTTTGTTGGTATTATAATTATTGTTAAAAATATAGACAATCTCGATAATGTATGTTGTATCTGACCAAATGTACCAAAAGGCAGAAAATTACTGCATGTATGTATAATAATAATTTCCTTTTTTACCTTAATCGAACTCTTAACAGAGATGATAAAAACATTGTGACATTATCTTGGAGAACTCATTTTATAAATTAGGCTAATATAAAAATAAAGTGTATGGGGTATGTTATCAACACTAAACATATCATCAACACTTAAACTGGTATGCTATTGATAATTAGATATGAAAGGGTGTATCTGCCACTTTACAAAGTGGCAGATACACCCTTTCATATCTAAGGGGACGAATTATGTATTATTGTACATGTACATCAATATTATTCACAGGGCTTGTAAAATCATGTCAGCCATAGAAATGTTTTCATTGATAACTGAGCGGAGGAAACTGTGCACCAGCCTCTTAAAATAACCTGGTCAGTCCTAATTCTGTACCAACTACATTGAATTTGTCGCTGGGCAGAACATTTTAAAAATGACCTACTAAGTACATTTCTAGTACTGTTTGCCCGGCAGACGGATGGGCATTTTCACAATTTAAAAAACCCTGTTGTACTATTGGGAATACTGTTGTGTAAATTAAACAATATAGTCTAGTATGTTTTTCTAAATGAGCTAACTGGAAACATTCCTATTCCATAACCCACTCAAAAAGTATTATCTCAAAAAAACATGAGCTCAGGGAGTTATTATTCCCCACATTTCTACTATTATGTCCAATCTTTTTTGAAAACACACATGTGATATCTGTCTATATACATATGTAAAAAGTATAATGTGGGGTACTCTAAGAAAAAAGTATGGAAAGTACCTGAGCAGATTACCTGATATAATGCATAGTACCCAACTTGTAAATAGAAAAAAAGTTACAACACACATCTTCATGACAAAGTGTGTTACATACTATTAAATGTGAAAATGACATCCATTTAGCATGTTTAGTGTTCTAAAGCGACAATAAGTACCAATCTGTTCACTATTACAATGTAGCTAGCAATGTAGCTAGAAGTCCAACTTGTAGTCACATTTTTGTGAATAATTGTTTTATGCAACATAGTAATTGATACATTTCTTGTACATCCTCTGTAAACTGGAGAAGTAGTTGTCAATTTTGGAGTCAATGTATTGTGTTTATTAGGGTGTCAGACGAATTAGCCAGCTGACTAAAAGAAAGCTTGGATGTACCAGCTCACAAAGTGATCCCTGTGTTGGCATTACAGATGCGAACCTTCACCCGTGTCCTGCTGAATTGTTTGTTTTCATTCACTTGAAGCTAGAATTGCTAATGCAATTTCCAGCTTCAAATGTCGAAAAATAAATTCAAGGAAAAATCAGACATCTCCAATATTAAATTAACTGTATCTACCAAAAACTGTTATTGTCAAATTTAATGATATTTTGAATTTCTTACTTCTATTTTTCATTCATTCGAAGCTGGAATTGCTAATGCAATTTCCAGCTTCAAATGACGAAAAATATTTATATTTATGAAAAATAGACATCTCCAATATTGGATTAACGTAGCATCTACTAAAAACTATTTTTTCAAATTTATTGATATTTCTATTGATCTAAAACATGCCTGAAACCGTATATATACGGTTCCAGCAGCACAAGGGTTAATTCAGCACATTTATTCAAACCTTTGGCTCCAAGATGACAAACTGTGCTCGGTTAGCATATTAATTTTAACACAGAAAGAACAAAAAACATTATACGGTTAAAGTGATATATATTGTTTCCTTCATTTTGACGTTGAAATGTTATCCTTTTTATACAGATGTTATTTTCACAATAGACGTTGTTGCGAGTTCCATAATGTGATTTCAATAAAAAAAAATGTTTATACATTCACTTTCTATGTTATCCTAGAGTCAGTCATAACTTTATTTTCACCCTTAAGAGATACATTTCGCAGGGCAGTCTTACATAAAACAAGAGGTTGAAAATAAAAAGTTTTGTTAAAATGTGTGGATGTTGTCAGAAAATTTGCTTTTCACAGCTTCAATAAAATATCATCAGAAATGTATAATACAACATATTATGCAATTTAAAATTTTATTATGTAATATTTTAATAAATGATTAATAAATTATAATTAATAAATTTAAATATCACATAATATATAATTGTATGTGTAAAATTTTAATGATAAGTACATTATCCAAAATGTCTGAATTAATAAATGATAGTTATTATTATTGTTTGTTGTGTGTGGCGGATGTATGCCTATTATGGTCATACAAATGTATGGTTATTTAATGTTGTTTTTTGTATAGCAAACTTGCCAGCAATGACGAGCTTTAATTTTTTGCATGTTTATTACAGCTCGCTATCAATTATGGAAAAAAACTTACATCATCGCAATTGTGATATTTTAAGTTATTATATTGATATAATTCTACTGATTTTTGTACTATTTATAAAGAAGTGACAGTTCTTTTGATTACCAGTAAACGGATTATTGGGTAATTTTTTATGATCTGGTTGTATATATCAAACATCCAATGTGTATCTTTTAGATATTTATTTATTGAAGTTGATTAATTTGTAAATTTGTTACACCACCTTTTTGCAGTTTGTGCCTTCTCATCATTACTTTTCAGAATTTCTGGGTGTCTTGATGAATAATCGCTATATTTCTTTACCTTCTTTTTGGCATAGGTCTAGTGTGAATTTATAGATGGTATTTTTTAAAAATCGAATATGTTGACTGTGTGTTTTTAAAGTCCTGTGACAATAACCCACTTTTTTTTTCTACAGCTAAATTTAGTTCATTTTGATGTTCTTCTAGCCTCTTGCTCCTATGATAGGCATTTTGCATTTTAGTGGAATCTCCATTTGGCATTGTCATATGCAAACGTAAATAACTGGTAAATTAATATTTGAAATAGAGGCCTCCTTTAGCACTATTAGTGTGTTGTTGTAGGTTTCTGTGTACTCATGGAGATACACTTTTCTTGTTTATATCTGGATCTTATATAAAGCATTCGTGGTATGTATTACCACAAATGTAAATAGTTGGGAGTTTATAGACATTTCTCTTTCAATGCCACATCAATTACGCCTTTAATAAATAGTTTTAATTGAACAAGAAGATTGTCATTGTTATTGTGTACTGGTCAAGGAATGGCACCAATTCAACAAGTATTTTATTTAGTGTGTTTTGCATTGTTTGAATGTTTGTTACTTGTATTAAAAGGGTATAAAAAGTGGTTAGTGAAGCATATGTGATTTTGCATGGTTTTATATTCCATGTCTAAATACGCAAAAGGCATTTGTTCTACATGCATAAAAGATGAACCTTTTAAAGTGATTACCTTATTAACCCTTTAACCGCCAAATTATTTCATTGGAATTTTCACTAACCTGAAGTTGTTTCTCGCTACC
This sequence comes from Flabesymbios commensalis, assembly GCA_964017125.1. Taxonomy (NCBI): domain Eukaryota; kingdom Metazoa; phylum Annelida; class Polychaeta; order Terebellida; family Flabelligeridae; genus Flabesymbios; species Flabesymbios commensalis. Next base: position 20,324,399 of record OZ024904.1, on the reverse strand, counting down.
GCGATTGACAACTTCCAAGTGAGTGAAAATTATTCAGATTTGACAAAATTGAGGTCAGCAATTTTTAAATCCCGTTGATTGAAGTCACGTTTTATATTTGACGTCTTCAGAAGCTGGTATTTAATGTGCTAAAATGAAAACTCGAATATAATCGGGTCAGGCGGTTAAAGGGTTAAGTAGCTTAATTTCAATACTAGCTCATTTGTTACAGCATTGTAATTGCAACGAACGTCAATGACATTTGATCGTGGAGGTTGTGTTTTAGTACAATTTGCATTCTATGCATGAATAAACAAAATGATGGAAAATTTGGTTGCTCTATTTTTTATTTGAATTATTTAGGAACATTTATTTACATCCAGATGCCACAGTCAACAAATGTCAGATGTGTTTGATAATTTATATGACCTTATATAGGAGGGTAGGCGTTTATTGGAATATGTGTTATTATTAGAATAAATACATTAATTGATTTATGCAACCTCATACAAATGAAATTAGATGCGACACTTTTTAGCATGAAAACATTCAAAGCATCCCTGTTGGATATTTCCAGGTCAGTCCATCTAAAACATTCACCCCCCCCCCCCCCACTGCTAAAAAAACTCATTCAAGCTTGGAGAGACTACTACAGTAAAAAATAAAGCTGAGTAAAAATACCCCAACATGTCAATTTTTAGCTCATCCGGCCTTTATACAGAGATGAGCTTAGGCCACTGTGTGTCGTCCGTCGTCTGTCCACAATTCTGTGAAACACAGTAACGTCACCGGAAACTGTTTTGAATGGGAGCTCTGTGAAAACAAAGTTATAAGACCCCTCCCTGAGTTTCAAAATTTCCTATGAGTTTCAAAAAATTCACAAGAAATGCTTCTCCCTCAATTCTCATCCGATTTTCTTTTCTTTTAAAGAGCTCCTGTCCGTGCATAAAACTTCCTCACGGAATTCAGAAACTTTAATTATTAATTAAGTTATGACCTAATTAGGACACTGTCCACAAGCAATGTTTCTCCTCCTTCAATATTTTTTCTTATCCAATTTCAATTTTGTTTGCGTTGTTTGAAAGAGCTCGTGCCTGTGCATAAAACTCGCAGATTTTGCAAATGTTATTTCGTAATCAACTTATGCCCTAATTAAGTCTCAATTACGACCATTCACAAACAATGCTTCTACTCCCTCAATTCCCTCAATAATGAATTATGTTTAGTTTATTTGAAAAAGCTCGTGCCTGTGCATAGAACTGCCTCACGCATATCAGAAATTCGTAATTAATTTTTGCCCTATTTAAGGATGAGCTTCTGTGTCATTGACACTGGTTTTCAAGCTGTTCTCTGTCAGCCATATTGTTTTTAATGGATTCTTCCCAGAAGTTAATCAGATGATCAGAAGTACCTAGACAACCAAGTACTAGGTCGAATTTGAATGCGACCCAACCACAAGTTCACAACATATCACGCCACAAGCTTTTTTGGGTGGACATCTTGGATAATTGCCATAAATGGGGATGCACGTAGATCATATCATGAATTCACTTTTAAAGTTGATTAGCAGATTCGTCTCGGTTTGAAGATGGCAGCGGCTGCTTAAGAAATATGAAATAGGCCTACACACCGTTGCCAACCCTCTTGGAACATAAGTTAAATATTCTATTTCATCATTCTGTGAGCAGTCACTGCAATGGTCTGTGGTGGAAACAATGAACATGTCCCAGTTAACACAAAACATTTGTATAACATTTGTACCAACGTCGAAGACGTTGTACAAATGTTATTTGTACCAACGTCGAAGACGTTGTACAAATGTTATGCAAATGTTTTGTGTTTGCTAGGGTTAAAGCTGACTTTGTGTCCAAAGTGTATGTAACATTTGAAGACATTATAAACATGCACTTTAAATAATATTTGTGATAATATCAAACATGTTTTTGTCACCTTTTATGAAAGCAGCAATTCTCCATCCCACATTTTGTTTGGTAATATGCTAATTGGTACCGGGTAGTGATTTAATAAATATTAAAGACCAAAACCTTCTTCGGTAGAAGAACAATGTTGTGATCACACAATAAATAATTCAGTTTTAATTCATTACCTTACAGTCACGTAATCATAAGCTTGAAATGAATGAAAAATATATTTTGATGAATAGAAAAACCGTAGGCCTAGTCTAGATAACAAGTATGAACAGAGGTAGACACTTTTATTTCACTAATCACCGCCACTGAAACAAAAAAAGGACGTGACCCCAAAATACCCTTCCCCAACCAGTTGAACTCAAGAATTTTTTTGTTACTGGGGATCTTATAGAGGAACTTCGTAAAACGAATCGGCTAGCCTCTCGTAATTCTAGGTCAAGCACAATAATTCCCTTTGCTAAACAGGGAAATACAGGGAAAACGCAGATAATTTTGTCTGGTGATGCCGTCCCAGAGCTATTCCAGAACACCAAAAAGGATGCTGTACAGATAAATTTGTTTTTCAATTTTGTTCCATTATTGTTTCAGTTAATTAGGCTCATTAAACAATTAGGAACATATTTTTTCTCATTGCATCTTTAATGTAGGCCTAGTTCCTACTCTACATTAGGAAGCGTTCACATGGTTAAAAGGGTTGGTGAAGGCGGCTTATTGATATCGAACACAGGGAATATACAAATCGTGACAAAGCAAATTAAGGGAAAATACAGGGAATTTTATTTCTGAAATTCTATGGCTATACCCTGCAATATCATTAATTTAAAACATATTTCGTTTTACTAAAAAAAGATAAACTAGTGCTGAGAAAAACACAGAAAGACTATCACAGTTGACATCAGTGTTCATAGGGTTAAACAAAAACTTCCCTCTCAAAACTTACTAGACGTGCTAATAAATTACAACCTTTAAACGGCTAAGCACGACTACAGCTCATTTAATATGTTATTAACCGACCAAAACACTGTTATTGGTTATGAAATGAGCATTTAACCCTTTAAGCCCTCACAATGCATTAAAGCATCATTTTATATCCCTGAAAACATACTTAATTTTCCTAGAACCAAGGGTTTTACAACGAAAATTTCCATGAATCTAATTTACCAATACGTGGTGATTTTCTTTATTTTTTCACCCACATCAAATCATCTTCATCCACTACAAGTCGAGAATTGCGGCAGCAATTCGGGGCTTGTAGTGGATGAAAATGACTATTGTAAATTCAGGATTGAAAGGGTTAAACACCAAGACTTGCAAATGTTTGGTCTCTAATTAAACAAATACGAATAATTGTCAACCACATGAAATTTTTGGTCGAGAAAATGAATGGGGTTTTAGTGCACATATAGGCTAAACTGGGCAAGGAGAACCTCCTGAGGATGGTGAGATTAATGAGATGACACTCCCCTCCAGACACATGACACGAAATTCGAGCAGGCTACCTCTTGGTCACGGAGGCTCCCGGCGTTGGTGAATCAGGCTACAGGGAAAGTAGCCTACTTTTACTTTCAGGGGGGGGGGGGGGGGTGAAAAAATCACACTGGTGAATAATATAGCCTACAAACTGTCATGTTGGCGTACGAATTTACACACCTTTTAGAACATTTACGCATGGTCTAAAGACTTAAAAAACATCAATGTTTCACAAAAAAAAAATTGTTATCCTCATTTATTCGATTTGGTTTATTTCAACTTCATAGAAGATTGGGAGAGTCCATACACGATTGTTTGCATAATTTTGGTTGTATTGTACCTTGTCTGACTATATGTGGTTCAATAAAGTGATTTAACCAGAACTAAAGTCTCGTTTTAATGTAAATATGTTGATTTATATGAAATATATATTTTTATACGAGATTATATTTTAAAATTATTTACTTGATTTTGAGATGTGTGAATATTTACATAATATAGTGTAGAAAACTAGCGAGACATAGACATCACTATTGTGTTATGGAGAAGAGCGGCATGCAGGCATACTTCCGTCTGGCATTGGTTTCGTTTATACAAGCAGTGATGAACTTGCAATCTGCTTAATGTTGAAAACAACCGAATTGAATAATTGAAAAAAATTAAGTTTTATTGCAAAAAAGAAAGCTTTCAGTATTTTTTTACCCCCCCCCCTTCTGAAAATAGAGGTATTTCCCCTAGCCTGTTAATTGCATCCACTAAACATGCTAAAGAAAAACGTTATTTTTTAAATTATGTTTGAAAAAACAATGTTTTATAATTGTTGTATTTGAATATCATTCCTTAGATTAGGAACATATATGCAAGGTTATAAAACTGTCACACCATTTTAAGATCAGACGCAAAGTATGAAATATATTTTGCATGAAACATAAAATTGTGTGAAGAGCGCATGAATTAACTCTACACGAAATATAATAGAAATGAAATGAATGAGGTTTTAGGCCATACGAAATATAATACCATTACAGTATTCAATAATGAAGAAGACTATTCATATTTTGCCTTTACTCTCATAGTCATCACAAGAGATACTAGCGTCCTTTATTACAATGATTTTCACAATAATAGGCAGGATTATTTGTCAAAGCTGTGGTGCAAAAAAATAACTGATTATAACACAACATTACAACACAAGCTTCTGGATTAAACCATAGATATTGGTAACATTCATTATACATGTGTAATACTATATGAATATTACTGTATAATGCTCCACAGTACATATTTGCTATATTCTTTCAGATAGCCATATAGCTGTCCGACAGCCTGCTTTGATGGTTCCCGTTAATGCCTGGTAGAATGGCGCCTACAAAGAATATTAAACAAAATATAAAACATTTACATACACTTTAGCAAAAAAAAACATGATTAGGTATGTGAACCACCAGACACTAAACATTCACGCTTGTCAAAAGTGAAAACCAACTTTGGTCTTCTGTCTGCATGGAAACTATTTTGTTCAAACCAGTATTAAACACAAAACTTCCAGTATATGGTGCACAGTCTTCGATGCTGGTCCAACATTGGTTCAACATAAGGTCACCATTTTCTGTTTGGGAAGTTATCACGGGGTCTGGTTACAGAGAAACTGTTTTTATAGTGTCAAAAAGTATTCTCCTAACTAGACATGATTTATCTGCGCATTCCAACAATTAATACTGATCGATTAGTATTCAAATGAATCAGAACACAACAGGTAACTATGACATTTATGGCATTTTCAAAATAAAAAAACCCACTTAGTCTCTACATTAAATACATTAACATGTTCAACATATTTCAATATTTTAAATCAATGAGTTTCTACAATAACAATATTTTTTTACACATTTTTAAGAATCATGTATATAACAATGTATGTTACCTGCTCAGCATTATGATCAAGACCAGTATCCAAGTGTTCTAACTCATCATCTCTGAATTCTCGAATGATCTAAAATATATAAAGCAGGATACATTAAATTTTGTACTTTGTTTCATTACCATAAGAAAACTAAAATGAAATACATGAAGCATTGAAACTCCTCTCTACCATATGCCACTATGTTTTTTTCTATGTTTTAGATAATCACGCGCATTGGATTTAGGCAGCGCATTACCAAAAAAACAAGAGGACTGAAGTCCTATATCATCCCCCGCCATAAATTAGGTTAGACTTTTTGCGGTCACAAATATTTGAAAAGTTGATTTGTGGTGGCCATTTTAAATTTCAGTAAAATCATATGCACATTTCCAGATGGAGGGTAATGTGATTGTATAATCTGAATTATTACTGATTTAAATTTTTCAGTTTTTGCGCCCAAGAAATTATGAAGTTTATCCATGGCGGCCATTTTGAATTCCAGTAAAACCTTAAAAAAATCACTTGCACATCTCCATATCGTGGGAAAAGTGATAGTAAAATTTGAATAATTTCTGACTTTAAGTTTTAGAGTTTTTGCGCCCACAAAAAAAATTGGAGTTGACCTCTGGCAGCATTTTGAATTTTGGTAGCATCTTTAAAAAATAACTTGCACATCCTCATGTTGCTAGGAATGTGATGTTGAAATTTAAAAAAAAATTAACCAAACAAATTTTTTGAGTTTTTTGCCTCCCAAAAAATTAAAGTTGATCTGTGGCGGCCATTTTTAATTTCAGTAAAATCTTGAAAAAGTCACCTACACATCTCCATATCATGGGGAATGTGACAGTAAAATTTGAAAAATTTCTGACTTTAAGTTTTAGAGTTTTTGCACCCACATAAAATTTTAGTGTTGACCTCTGGCGGCCATTTTGAATTTTGGTAGCATCTCTAAAAAATCACTTGCACATCTCCATGTTTCTAGGAATGTCATGTTAAAATTTCAAAAAAGATTTGACCAGTAGTTTTTGCGCCCACAAGAAAACGTGACGCCGGACGCCAGACGCCGGACAGAATCCTGGTGTGACTTGAATCCCCATTCCCCTACGGGTGGGGGATAAAAAAAGTTTATTTCAAGAGATAAAAAACATTTTTCCAGCAATGTTTTTTTTGCTTGTTTTTTTCGTCGCCCTTATTAACTTTTTGTCAAATAGATCAAAAGTTGTTTTTATTTCGTCGCCCTCATTAACTTTTCTAGAAATTTGTCTAATGTTTTTTTCATTTTGTTGCCCTCATTAACTTTCCAAAAATAGGTCCAATGATTTTTTTTCTTAAATGTTTTTTTTACCGCCCTCCCTTATTAGATTTTTTCTGATCTAAAACAGAGAAATCAAACATTGTGGCCATATGTACTACGAAATGTAATGTAAAAAGAGAACCAAGAATCCAAGTAATTTTGCAGTTTAAATGGAACACTAATTTGTCATCTTACATGCTGCGTCAGGCAGGAAAAAAACCCAGGGAGTGTAAGCTTATTTGGTTGTGAGTGGAGGAATGAGGCATGAAGATTGACGCTGTCGTTATACTAGGCGGCGGATAGCGCAGTGGCAGTAGTGGAGAGTTTGGGGATACTCCCCCAAGATCTTGATTTGGGGTCATCTGGTGAGGTTGTGAAAGTAAAATTTGCAAGCTTGGCTTGCATTGTAGAACAAGATTTTGAGGCAAAATAATCACTGTTCAGCTCTCCAGTGCTCAACATCCATGTTGTTTCTCAAATTCGGAAAGCTCATAATTTTACATCTAACAAAATAATAAGTTATCTTTGCGACTTCAGCCTACTGATGCTATTGTGTTTTTGACAATTAGTTTGGCAACATGTTTTAACACCAAGACAAATATACAATAATACAGTGGATACCGCTGGAATTTATTAAAACATAAAGAGAGATAACAAAACATTATAATAATTATGGGACATGTTAAAGATAAGTGTTTTACCCGAAACAACGAAGGTATTAATATTTAAAAAAATATGAAATATCAAATTCATTGAAAAATTATTAAATTCATGAAGCCCTTCGTGTGCAATTAATCATAACAGCACGGCATAGACAATCAAGACTCATCCAATTCATATGGGGTTGAATCAACACAAACATAGTAAAAGTTGATAAAAGAAACAAATTCCCTCTTTGTGCTTATATATGAACGAACACGAACGTGAATCCTGTGTTATGTGTGACCTCTGTGTTTCCCAACATCAGTAGACCTTATATACTATATTCATGTATATAATTATCAAAAATATACTTCTATCTCGCTCATGATTGTGACTAAACCCTTTCAAGCCTGAATTTACTATTGTCATCTTCATCCACTACAAGCCGCGAATTGCTCGACTTGTAGTTGATGATGATGATTTAAAGTGGGTGAAAAATTAAAGAAAATTGCCATGAATTGCTAAACCAGTTTCATGGAAATATTCATTCTGAAACCCTTGGCTGTAGGAAAATTAAGTATATTTTTAGGGATGTAAAATGATGCTTTCATGCATCAAGAGGTTTAAAGGGTTAATACATACATGTATATATTTCATTGTCAGGGGCATCAATATTATCACATCAATAAATCAATAACATTTTACACAGTAATTGTATTATTTTTTTTTTTTTTTATTTTATATGAATGTTTTGATTGTTGATTTAATTGTTGGACTTTGTATAAGTATACACTTTATGGCGAGAAATAAAATGGCCCTTTGTGCAGAAAAGTATTGTTAATCACCTATTTTTTAATATTAGAGGCGTACAGCAATGCATATACTGTTCATGACGATGTCATAGATGAATCTGTTACCCACGGTTTCATGCATGATGTTTCTTGAGTCAGTTTTTACTTGTTACTCAAGCAGTTAAATTATTCTTTTAGGGGCAGTCATGGACAATTTTCCACATTTTGTTACCCGTCCATTTATGAAATCGGCCATCCAAAAGCCAGGTGGATGGTTCTCTAGCTAAGCCACAGTGTAATGGGTGAAAGAAACAATAAAACTTGGGTATTTTTGTCAAACCTTTGGAACTAATTTAAAATATGCATGATGCACACATTGCTACCTAGAAACATCAGTCATAACCATAAGGGAGAAAATCAAATCCAAAAGACCATTTCTGGGGGCTTGCCTGCATTATTTATCCCTTATAATTCCACACCATTAATCTGTGGATTACAGCCCTTCTAATACTTGTATCTAGAAAGAGCAATGTATAATTTGATCACCACATTATATACATCCCCAAACCTGATCATTTTGCAGATCACTGTAGACCCCATTAAAGTGGCATCCAAATATTTTGCGAAATTGGTCCCCAGGGATTTTAGCATCCATAAAATTTAGCAAGCACAGATAAAATCTTCACATGTACCATACATGACCAATACATGTTGGTCCAAGTGCATGTTCATAAGTGGTCATCACTGTTTGATGTTTTACTATATATTATAATATGTATTATTACCTCAATAAGATCTTTGTGCTTTTCACTACCATCACTTCCATCTGCCACTAACTTTCGTAGCTGACTGAAAAAAGAAAAGAAAGCCCAAGTTTACAGCTGTGATTACATCATAATATTTGTAGCCATGATTCCAGATATTTCACCAAGATGAATGTACAATTTGTACAGAGGACAAAAAAAGTTAATCTACTACATTATATTGCTAACACTAGAGCACAAGTCTTCTGTCTTATCTGGCTTTCATTTGGAAATGATTCAATATATGTCAAAAAGTAGGTCAAAGTTCACAACATCCAAAAGGCACATCTACACCCCCTAAGTAATGTGTGTGCAATATGAAAGAAATCCCACCATGGGTGACGCCATAACCACGTGGGGATAAAAAGTATTTAAACTGATATCCAGGAAAATCCATGACAAATGAAGCGAGAAACTGTGGCTGCGGGAAATTCTGATCACTGATTTTAGGAGAGCGTATCATTTGTTTTCTCTAATAATGTTTATTTTAAACCCACAAGTGATATAATTTGTCCCCTAGGGTATGAAAGGGTGTATCTGCCACTTCACCAAGTGGCAGATACACCCTTTCATATCCAAGGTGACAAATTATAATGACGGTGATAACTTACTTGTCATAATGCTGTCCTATCACAGTTTCAACTGCCACTGTACATGCCATAGCTGATTCTTTACCAAGTAAAGCAGTTCCAGCACCTGCAATGAATATAATATAATATGATTGGGACATTTCATATTAACCCTTTACAACCGGTGTCGACTAGAGTGGACATTCTGTGTTTTTATTAGCACCTGTATAACCAGTTGTGTTAAAAGTAAAACATGCTTTTAATCTTGAAACACTGATACATGTTGGGACCTAAATTTCACATTTAACACAAATTTTCAGTCACTTGAAGTTGTGGATCGGGGTAGCGATACACAACTTCAAGTGAATGGAAATTTAAATTGTACATGCATTGCCCACAGCCAAACTGCAGAGCGGTGAATAGGAACTCTTCCTCAGACACTGATGACATCGGCCAGGCCTACAAGATATATATACACATTTTTTATTTTAACTGAATTCATTTAAAATTATCGTAAAATAAATCATGGGAAATTTAAAATATCAATGGTAATATGTGTCCACTAGTAGTCTAACCTTGTATGTTTCATCATAGGACTAAAATATAAATTGTTTGTTATATTTTGAGTGATTGCTTGGTGAACTAACTAATATACATAGCTCACCAATTAACTAGTAATCTTATGAATCCCCTAAACAATATAGCATATTAAATTGAAATCATGAGATCAATACTTATCAACGAGTTAGCTGATAAAAAATTGTTCAAGAGCTAGTATCTTGTCGAATCTTTTAAAAAGGTTTATTTTATGAACCAACACAATACATGTCAACTTAGAATTTTATTTATTTCATGATATACAATTAGTATTCACCTGGGAAACTCACACAAAGTCCTGGCAAGGACACTGAATGAGTGTGTGCCACCCATTTTTTCTTAATTATTGGACACATATCAACAGGTCAAACTATTATGAAATGTAGTTATCAACACATACACTCCATATTGACTACCGCTAATTTATAAATTTGCAGTTTAATTATTGAAAATTATGCAAACTTTTTTTATTATAATGAATCATATGTTAGATAAATAGATAAGTCTAAATACTAGACAGTCAGTAAGAGTGCCGCACGATCCAGTTGTAATATAAATCATCCCCCAAAATTAATGGATTGTTCCTTGGCACACCTCTGGTAAAAGATTAAAGAAAATGCAGGGTTTGACACAAACTTTTATGAGCAGTGGTCCACAGGACCACCAGCTCAGAGGATCTGGTGGTCCTACAATTTTTTGGGTGGTCCTGACAACAACTAACGTTATAACACTTGGAAATCTTTCCACATCGTTAATTTTATAAAACCACAAAAGGTATGACAGGAGACAATTCAAGGATGATGATCGATCTCAATGTCAAAAGTTCCTGACCCTCATGATTACGAGCACGTGTTTTGTTCCTTCAAAAAGATGAGAAAGGATACAGTGTTTCTAGTATTATCACCCGCGAGTTGCGATGATTGTTTATATCTTCGGGGCATGTTACGATTCTGATTATACGGTAGCCTACTCGTCGTCAGATTAACGTGTATCGCATGTTTTTCGCCGATTGCTCAGTCAATTCTCAACCAAATTTCATGAAATTTTGCAAGGACTCTGTTTGAGTCATCCGCCGAATACAGTGAGATTATCTCCATAAAAAAATATTCTATAGTTCAAAAGTTGGACCATCTGGCATGTAGGCCTAATGCAATTTTTAAACTTCAATCCTACCAGTTTAATGGGTTTAACATGTTTATAGAAGGGCATCGTAATTACAAATTTACTACATGTCAAATGGTCTAACTTTTGAACTATATAATGTTTTTGGATGAAAATTGCGCAGTTTTTGGTGGGTGACCCTTTTAAAATTTCATAAAAATCAGTTGAGAATTGACTGAGAAATCGGCAAAAGACATGGGCTACAAGTAACATAGTTAATCTGACAACGAGTAGTCTATAGTCTAGGGCTAGATATTTTGGTGGTCCACAGGACCACTGGATAGAATGTTCTGGTGGTCCGACATATTTTCTTGTGGTCTCGGACCACCGGACCACCGTCAGTCATGAACGCTGAAAATGCGTTTATTACTTTGTAATCCTGCTGAGAGACAGAAACATAAACAGGCAGACAGACAAACCAACATGACTAAAAAGATAACTAAAAATTTACAAACCTAACATAAAGCCTGCAATATTCCAGATGGGCATTAGTGCAGTAGGTCGTACCCGATGCTGTGGTAGCAATTTATTGAAAGTGTCAAGATGATGTTCTTCTTGCTTCAACATTTCCTGATTGAAAAAATATTCAAGATATTCAATATTTGTACATTGTGATTTGTATAGTACATATCGCAATAATCTGTATAAATAGTTCACCAAAATAGTTTACATTTATTTGGTTTTAAAAAGTTGGACATAACACCATAAAAAGTGTGAATTACCTGTATGTTAGTAGAAACAATTTACAAACCTAACATAAAACCTGCATTAGCAAAAATGAAATGAATCGGGCTTTAGGCCACTTTTGTGCACATACGGGCTAAATTGGATCAGGAGAACCTCGTAAGGATGGTGAGATGACACTGCGCTTCAGATATAGGATTCGAAATTAAAACCCTGGAGGTCTGAGGCCGAGCACGCTACCTCTCAGTCATGGAGGCTCCACACAATACTCAGTTTTATGAGTGGATGGGGAAGAAACATTTTTGTTTCTTTCGAAACACCAAGACTGGGAAACGAACCCCCAGCTCTAACGTGGAAGATAGCGGTGCTAACCACTTAGCACAGGCATTAGCCATGTTCACATTTAGCCTATTATCTGTTAATCTGGGCTTGTAAATATATTTGATTACGAAATATTTTTTATTACAGTTCGTCTAGTTTCTTCCGACACAACCACATTTTCTTTTCTTTTGAAAGTAGAAATGGAAGGAACAATTTCAGGACCAAAACAATCAATTCAGTATCTTATGTTTTTCAGCAGAAATATTGATTGATGCTGGGAATGTTTGATTTACATGATCATGTTGAAGGCCTCAACAGATCCTAGTGTAAATGAACACTTATGTGCAAATATATTTTTGTTTTGCAAATATAAGTGAATAAATTGATTTAATTAAACATCAAACAAAGTAAAGATGCATATAATATAAGGACAGTTGCATATATCGGATTTAGTTACATGTATTGAAAAAGTTACTAAATTTACCTCAACGTGCAAATTAATGGGAAAAACACCACTTTTATCATGTTTATGAATTTAGAAAAACTGTGAGATTTCGTAATAAAGATACAAAGAATATATATGACAGAGAAAAAAATCATGGTAGATAGGAATTTACTCCTTATGAATAAATATAAAACACTAAACAAACAAAAGTTTCCCTTGTCTTTTTTTTGTCAATTTCCACTGTTTTATCAAGTTTACATACTACTTCAATGGTATATATTTGAATCTACTGCATCCAGCAAAATACTTCCTTGACACAATAAACAGTACTGTGTATTTGCATAATTTCCCAATTAAAAAATGTCAAAACTCAATGCATTGTGTAACAATATTCAATTAAAAAGTTCAATTCACTCTTAAATTGCTGCATACCTGCACATACAATTTAAGTAAAATCCAGAGCATATCTTCTAGATGAAATAGCCTTGGAGGCATTTTACAGAGAAGTAGTATTGGAAGTTCTGTATAATGTGTACTGCTACGGTTAGTAAACAAGCATCAGTTTTATATTTTAAGCAGGGGTAGATATGTACATTAAACACTAAAATGCTCAATTCAATTAAAATTGATGCTTAACGAAAATTGCAATACTAAATTATTTTTCTGAGTTCTCACTTATGTATTAGAGATATAACAATGAGTTGTAGAGCTCAATTAACATCAAAAGCTTATCTCCAGCTAGCACAGAATACAATTAACTATATAAGCATATTTACATGTTTGTGTAAATTAAATAATCACACTGCAGCATGGCATCTTTCCAAACTGATAAATCATGTAATGGTTTAATTTGTTACAACATCAACTAGTAATGAACAAACTTTTAAAAGTGGAGCTTCTGATGTCTTCGAAAGCACTGCAATTTGTCCCTTGTATATTTGTACTGCTCCAAATTCTCCAGCTTGATCTACACGCAGCATACGATCTAACATGGCTCTGGTGCGCTTATTTTTGTTCACTGTACCTGATGTACTCATGCATCGTCTTCCCACTGTGATAAACTGACATCTAATTGCTAGAAAAAAAATTAGAATTTACACATTAGAAGTGATCAAAATCTGTTTTCTTCATCATACATTATTTTCAGACTGTTTGTTCTTATATGACTCAAAATGATTTCTTCCACTTTATTGTATCCTGTCGCTAAGCATAATGTATAGGAAAAATAATCATGTGGTTTTGATAAATATTATGTCTACAAACATGAGTAATTCACATAATATTTTTGCTGTTGATCTAATTACTTTGAAATTCATAATAGGACACTAATCATAATTAAGACTAAGATATCACTATTGACTAATATTGTGAGCTGCACATAATCATGATAATTAATCTTATTGCACATTTTTCTGAACCACAAAATGCCATCATAAAAATAAATACCATTTTTTTCAATTTTTGTCATAGGCTTCAGGGGTGGGCAGGCGAAATGAGTACTGTTGCAACAAATGGCTACTTTTAGGTGCTCTGAATGGTCATTTTTAAATATTTACATTACGGATATTTTGCTTCTGTCGCCACATGTGGCGATGTGGCGACCACTTGCCCACCTCAGGGTAGCCCTATTATCGACTGTGGGATGGCTCCGCACAACGGCGCTCGGCTAACCTCTGGGCTTATGTTATTGATTTTAGTGACATGCATTGACTATACAATTGTAACAGTAGTCAATACCCAGCCAAAAATGAAATGGCTTGCAAATCACTCTGAATACATTTATTAGTGGGCTAGGCCCTACATTATGTACATGTAATACAAAAAAATACATAAATGTGACACAGGCCCACAGGCCCGAAGGTCCTAGGGGTGTGACAGGTGCATGCATGTATTGATAGTGAGAAGGCCGGAACCGGCTCTCAAATTCTGATTCAAATTGATTACTAATTTTAATAGAATTAAAATTCACAAAAAAGTGGTCACAGAGACTCTATGCCGCGACGTATGCAGTTTTTCAGAAACTATATTATATATTACTTTATTGAAGGGTGGCCTGCATGGAAGCGGCTTATCATAAGCCTTTTGCAGGTTTCCTTTGCATTTTTATAATTATTTGCATGTATGTATGTTTCAAGCATGAATAAACAAACTGAACTGAACTGAACAATAACATAATCTTTGAAAACATGGATGCCCGCATTATCTTGTAACCATGCGAAAACGGGCTTATATCACCCAAATTTCTTCAGTTGACATTGTTTACATTTCAACACATGTTACAGACTGCTGATCACCAGATGGCGACACAGACTCTCACGGTCATCCCCATGTCCTGGAAATGTGAACACTGTCAACTGAGGAAATTTGGGAGGTATAAGCTCACTTTGGGTTTTGCATGGACATTGTTACGAAATAATGCGGGCATCTATGTTTTGAAACGTTATTGGGGGAATAGAGTCTCTGTGACCACTTGTTTGTGAATTTTAATTCTATTAAAATATGTAATTTGCCCTGATTTGAATCAAAAATTTGAGAGCCTGTTGGTAGACCCTACGTTACTGTTTCTGCCCATCATTTAGCAGAATCACATATTATCGCTCACTGATGAAAGAGAGCTTACCACGTCCACTGACAGTTGTTATGCCATTTAACGTCATATTTCAAGATCGAAAACAACTTTCTTAAAACATATAACGTAACATCATAATTTATCCCGAATTAACAACATTATTAATTAGAACATGGTAAGTGTGTGCTTGTTTCGACTTTTGACCAGCATGACTACTGGGCGCAGACATGTCACTGTCCCGCACCAAATTTAATGAATGAAAATGAAGTTTCTGCCTCTGATTTAATCATTATGTTTTCATTTCGAACACGGGATAACACTTTATTGTAAAAAAAGTATGCAATGCGTCCCTCATAAATATTTTCAAAAAACATATTTGTGATTTATTTGCAATGTAATATTTCCTGTTTAGACAAATTCACAGTAGTTGTTTTGTGCCACAAGGGGGCACATGTTACACACAATTTGTAAACAAGAGAACTGTCAAAACCAGCTGTGCCGATGGTCAGTCGCCACAATATCCACATCAAAGGACACCCCTGAGATGTAAACCAAATATTGCTATATGTGGATCTCAGAAATCTCTCCATCTGGGAATGGTTGTTAGAAACATAAGAAAACAACACACGGTGGATAAATCGTCAAATGACCTGAATCTAAACCGTAAGTGTAGACATTTTCTTTGTGATTGCATAGACATTATTATTATGCTGACATCAGTCTCTCACCGACTCAGAGCAGCTGGATGGTGATTAGCAGACATGTAACAGGCCTGTGTGTATTAAATCAACTGGTAAATTTTCTTATCTGATAAATTAGAGCACTGTCTGTGATGTGTGTGAGGTGATGACCTGGCTCAGTGCCCAGTGCATGTGGCGTCATTGTTGTCTGCTGACACTGTGGTGGCTAGGGCATAAAAATAATATGACAATTAGGGGGTTGAGGCCTATTACAGGTAGGCCTATAGATATTTGGTTGGTGTATTTTGCTTCAGGCTGAGTAAGTTGTGAATATCCATGAAGCAGGACAATAAACCAACCAGCACCCATTATCATGCCATGGCATAATTAGTCCTGAGCGTAGATAGGCTATGGGCTTTAAAAATCCTATTGCGCATTTTCTCTAGCAGTAGGCCCCTATTGACTATCCATGGTTCGAACTATCCCACTGGGCGCACAACGTTGTTTCGACGTTAAATCAACGTCAATAACGTTGGTTCAACGTCGCAACAACGTCGCAACAACGTCGTGGGCTCAGACGTTGAATAAACGTTAATGACGTTGATTTAACGTCGCAACAACGTCGTGTGCTCAGTGGGATCGTTCATACCCGCACATGTAGGCCTAGGGCCTATATTGGCCTAACAACAATAACAGAATTTGCTATGGGGACCAGACCATTATTATAATAGCCCATGACATAGGCTACATAGCCAACATTTTTTTTTTTTTTTGATGTTGTGTTTGTGATCACCGTTTTGTAACGATTGAACCTATTTAATTTAAATTGTGAGAACTATATGTTTTGGTCGGAAATCTTGGCGAGTTGCCAAATATCTGTCATCCATCATAATTGCATCATGAGCCTGGAATGCAATTAATTAACTATGCTCTAATTAATTAATAGGCCACTGTAGGCCTACTGTAGCTTAGTAGGCATTATATCCTACCTGCGTTCATGCTGTGGCATGAACTGATGAACCTTTATTTAATTATTTATGTCCATACATGCTGCATTAAAAGCAATTTACACCTTGACACTTTACATTTATTTGCAATTGCAATCATCAAATAACTGAAAATAATCATTCCATTTGAAACTTCCCAGCAAACACTAGACCTTGTCCCGATGTTCGGCTAACGCTGGGCCACCGTCTACGACGCTGCCCCAGCATTGGCCCAACATTGTTACAACGTCTCGTGTTTGCTGGGTTATCGACAAATGGATACCAGTGGCTTCGTCACTCACTCATTTTGAAGTACGAAGCTTCAGCATACATTCGTACATAAACTCCTTGTAACTAACTCCAGCCTAGGGCTGCTCATGGTGTCGTACATCACCTTATCCCTGGTCAGTGGATCTGTTTATTTATGTAGGCCTACCATTTCAAAGGGCGCAATATCGAAACGACGATGTTCCAGCATTGACAGGGGAGAAACCTACACCAAGCTGGGATTGAACCCACACGACATGGCACATCGATAAAACTTATCGTTTGAAATGAGGCTTAACACAAACGTATTATCATGATTATGAAGCGCGGTAGTGCCATAAAATACTGCATTAGAAATTGCACGTTTGAACACTCACTGGTGGTGAAGTCAATAACTGTTTCTGTTTTGTACATAGGGGCAGGATTCCCCCACAAACAAGTGTTTAAATGAGGTTTACTATATGAGGTATTCTATAATTTTAAGCACCAGCACTGTCCGCACCTTGTAATAATTATTATTGAATATTTTGATTTAATTTGATTACATAAATGCAATGAATGACCTTTATTTTACAATGTACCAATATTACAACTCAAAAAATTCTAACATAAATGTGTTTTTTGAAAGAAATATTATGTAAATTTAGCCAATTTTAGCCAAAAAGCCTTGTCCCACATTCCAAATCCCACATAAACAGGCGATTTATTCTAGATTTCCTGTATTATATATTATATTTGTTTCTGATATGATGTTAGTGCAAAACACTATCTATCAGATTATATACAAGTTTTTAAAAATAATTTGATTATTTTACCACTTTTTATGCAATTTATGTCTGTCCCACGTTGCAGCAACTCTCCGTAACGCTTATAGTTTTCAGATAATTTCTATACTTTTTCTGACCAAGATATCACTTGTCTGGTGCAAAACAGTTGCGCGAGACCTTCATGCAGTGAATCGTGAAAAAAAGTATAATAAATGTGTTTTTGTTTAGAAATAATGTAAGGTTTGTGCAAGTCTTTGGAAGAGTATTTTAATTCAACGTCTCTCCATAACGCGATTTTTTAGACATAAATACTGCAATTAAACTTTTAAGCACCGTACAACCTCCAAGCCTACTACAACCTCATTTGAAAAAAAACAAAAATAATCATAGTATAGCATAATACATATAGATGCTATGTACGATTTAGTAAAAAAAACGTCTCTCCATAACGCGTATTTTCTGTCTCTCCATAACAAAAATAAAAACGTTATGGAGAGAAAAAGTAGTAAAAAATTACCCTTTTATTTATTGAAAAATAGCTATAAACCTTTATGAATTTGGTATTTTAACCAACAAGTGAGACTTGTTGAAATAGTAACTTTTTTTTGTCTTTTAAATTGTGTTAGCATCTATATTTAGTATTTGTTTATTGTCACTCCATAACAGAAATAGTTGTCGTTATGGAGAGACAATGTTTGTTATTATTACTCTCCATAACGACAAAATTCGTAACGGAGAGTAATTCTTATTTCATAATTTGAGGGTTATTGTCATAAAGTGATTCTTTCTAAATTAGAAATTTCTCTGAAAACCCCACGCAGGATCAGCGGGGCTCGAACCCCGGACGCATGCATGACTGGCGAAGCAACCAGGTGCTCTAACAAAGCACCACGCCCCCTTCTCTTCAATGGGTAGGTATTATACGATCAAGGAGGTTAAACAGCGACATGGCTCACCATCAGTGCTTGGACATCCCTGCAAACAGGAGACATGAACTCAATGTTGGTTCTATGTTAGTCCACCCTCTGCGACGTTGGCCAAACACTATAAGCCAACATTAGATAAGCGTTGCCTGTGTATTTCCTCTACTTTTCATTTTGTGAAGTGGCTCCGTGAGATGCATCTGTAGGGCCTACCACAATCACAGGCATTTGAAGTGTGATAGTGGGAAAAATTGATTAAAAAAAAAATTCAAGAGGGATTCGCGAGCCTCCCTCGACCCTCACAAAGATAATAGATTCGCTACTGAGGGCGGGAGGGTGTCTTGACCTCCCCCCCTATAATGTTTTTGAATCCATTTTTTCACTGTCAAATTTCAAAAGCCTGTTCTACAACGAAGAAAGTCTTATGCAGTGTAACACAATATTTTATAAATATGTTACCGTTTGAGAGATATCCTTCTGTTTCAGGGTTGTCTTAGCTCTGGCCATTCAGAGTGATAATTAAGCCGTTTTTCATTAAAATATCTGTCTGTCTGTCTCTCTGTACCAGGAACTTCTATCAAATTGAATCACCAAACATCCTGATTTCGACCCTTTCACCGCTAAGCACGGCTATAGTCGCTTTAAAAAATTAATTAATTTTATTAGCCATTTCAATTACAGTTATTGGAGCGAAATGTGTGTTTAAACATTAAGATTTGGAAATGTTTATGACAAATGTCCACCCACTTAAAATTGTGGGTCGCTGTAGCGAGACACAACTTCAAGTGGGTGAAAATTTACATTATTTAATTTAGCGCCTCGAGGGTTAACAGGTAGTGGCTTTTTATTGAAATAATATTAATCATAATATATCAGATGGCACATATGATATCTTCGATTGTAACGAGTATGTGGTACTAACTAGGTCGTGATTGAAATAGTATGAATTAAACAATATAGTGAGTTAAAATAAGATGTAATGTTTTTGTGCGAGGGCTATGTCCAGTGTGAATTATATTATTAACCGCCATTATTACTGTTACTAGTTGTTAAGTTACCAGGTTAATATCAGGGAATCTACGAGCTCATAGCGACTGTGTTTGCACGGTCACATGGCTCGTAGCTACCTGTTTCGCGGATTGCCACATTTATTGTACCGCCTTATATTCTATTTGGTTTTTAAAAATACCATATAATTTTCACCATTGTCTTATTTCATACTCCAGTTACTGTAGCATAATTATGCACTTGTATATATTTGGTTTCTACGCTTTCCAGAGTGTCTTTTTTGCTACTATATATAATTAGTATGCTATACATAGTAGCTATTTTATCTCTGGTTTTGGTGCGGGAAACAAAATCATAGACCCCCATGTTATCTTGGCAATGCCTTTTAATTTTATTTGAAGTAGTAGCCATTTATATTACCGTAATACCCAGTTTTTATTATGGCAATGCCACTTAACATGATTTTAGTTGTTTGTCATACCATGTATATTGTCATATGATTTTAACAAATTAACATTCTTGTATATACATGTACATATATCTCTCTCATTACCTTAATTACTATAACAAATACGTCCGTAATGACTTTTATTTCTCTCAATAAAATATCTGTCTGTCTGTATATTATGCATCTCTAGCTCAGGTAAATATTCAAACGATGATAAAAAGGCGCAGGTTCCATTACCGACAAATCTCGTTATCATGTTTATGTCTCCCATGCATAGGCACACCAATTAAATACAACAACGATACTAGTCTGGACATTTCAATGCGATATTATAACGGTCAAATTGACGCACTGGGTGGTCAGCACAAAGGTAGATCCTGCACACATTATTGAAATTTGGCTTATTCAACATTCATACTATAGGCCTGTGTGCTTTGATCAATACTAACCCTTGACGAACCCTTATACCCAGTAAATACAAAATATTTGTATGACATTTGTACAATGTTGGACCAACGTCGAAGACGTTGGGCCGAATTTTGTACAAATGTTATAGGCCTACAAATGTTTTGTGTTTCCTGGGTTTAATACAATTAGTTTACTATAGACTCAGTGATAATGAAAAGTTCTTATTTAATTACGCATACGTTTTTTTAGAAATAACGCTACGCAGTGATAACTATGTAAAGCTATGTAAAGCTTGTTTGGATGTAAGTACACACGTTTATTTTGTTGCTTAAAAACTTTACATGCATGTTTGTTTGTGGTTTTCACGCTGTTACTTTGTCCTGCTATGCGTGGTTTTGTCACGTCATGTCTTTTTTTGTCATTGCATGGTAGCTCTAGCTCTCATCGGATTAATCTGAGCTCGTATTTCCATACTATAGTTTATGAGCTTCCAAGATTTTTACGTTTATGATTTTTAGCCGCCTTTTAATTTTAATTAAAAAAGGTGGGCTATCATTACAATTGAAGTTCGGCGTCGTCGGCGTCGGCATTAACATTTACTTGTGGGCACGATAAATTGTTCATTTATCCATCCCAAATTTGTTATGCATGTTACAAATGACCTGTTCTCGGACAAGTTCAATAATCACTGATATTGCCTGAAAACAAATTAAAAATGGCCGATTTATTGCGATTTATATCCTGCTTATGCATGTTTCAAATAAGCAGTTCTCGGACAAGTTCGATAACAGCTGAAAAAGTTTCAAAATGACCGATTTATTGCGATTTTTTGCATTTGACGTCAATAGTTTGACCTTGTGGGCGCGATAACATGGATAGTTTTCATTTATGCTGCTCAAATTTGTTATGCATGTTACTAATAAGCAGTTCTCGGACAAGTTCAATAACGGCTGAAAAAAAATCAAAATGGCCGAATTATTGCGATTTTTGGCATTTTACGTCAATAATTTGACCTTGTGGGCGCAATAACTTTAATTTCAATAAATATGCGACGGGCTATTGTCGAGTGTGCTCTTGTTATAGGAGTAAATTTATTTTGATTGTTCACATTTTTATCACGCATGATAGTTTTTAAAAGTAAAATATTCAGACATATATCAGTATGGCATATACTCGCATATACTGGCAATGGCATTGGTTTACGTATCGATTCGGGGTCAAATTAAAAAAAAGGTTATCAGCATGGAGCAATACGAGCATAGGCTATATAGGCCTAAGTGCTATAAAACTATTAAACTATAAATGGTTTCTAACGTAATTTGATTTACATTGAGTGGGACTTGCGGTATAAATTCTAAGTGAATGAAATGCCTGGGTGAATGAGTGTGGGTGGTTAACGCCGTATTGCTTGAAACAACCACTATCGAGTATAGGTGCTCTGGTTTGATGATAGTATTTACTGACAATTATCTGCAATCATTTTGCCTCAAGTGATACTACATAGCTAAGTAATAGTTTACCGGGTATAGGGCCTACGCTTAACACAGATCGTTATCTTTCACAGAATGGCGACTGTGTTACCGTAATTGAAATCACTATAAAAACACAGATTTTTAATATAACTACCAGTTTATCTGTCCGATAATATTTGTGAATCGATAGTCCCATTAACCCTTACAGTGCGGGGATCGACTTTAGTCGTCAGAATCTGACGTCTGTAGACGTCAGATTGTGCGGGGATCGACTTTAGTCGTCAGAATCTGACGTCTGTAGACGTCAGATTCTGACGACTAAAGTCGATCCCCGCACTGTAAGAGTAAACATATTTATGTTAGCCGTAGACCCATAACATAGGTATTCAAATGAATCAGAAAGAGCTAACTAAGATTTATGATGATTTCAAATTGAAAACACCGCTTTGGTTGAGCTGTTTTTTACAAATTAATTCAGCGCTTTAAGGGTTAAAGTCCATATCACGTTTATATAGCTGTTTTCAGCCCTTTTTATTTGTCTTTCAAACAAGAAATTTGAAGGAGAAATGAGCAGTAAATTTGCTACATCGGCATATGTTTTGATTCAAATTATACTTCTGGAACGAGCGACACTGCTGAAAGAGTGTAAGCCTACTGCAAGTGGGTAAACAGTTACATTATTTAACTTAGTTAGTGCTTTAAGGGTTTGAAATCGGAAATCGTCTATGTATCACGTTTATGATTATATATATATTGCCGAAAAATGTAGGTTATTGATGAGTTGTATTATCACGAAAATGGTGTGACGTTAGCAATTAGGGAACATGATCTTTGAAATAATAAACAAATTTTATTGCGACATTAATCACTATAATTCTGTGTGCTATAGTTATCAACAAAAAAATAGGTCTACAACATAAACATGTAAATTAGTGAGGAGGAACCATGATTGTCACTCTCGCTGACCTGAAACATGTCGAATGGCATGGAGTGAAATGCACTGTGAAGTCAGTATGCATGATTGTAGGCTAACTTAAACCTGTCTTTATTCCATATAAGTAAGATAATTCTTAGAGTGAAATTAACCCGACGATGTAACATCCCATGTGAGATGGTAATTAATCGCAAAACATCCGTGAAAAGTTCTCACCAACATATAACACAAGTTTTCGGGTCATTATCTCTACAAATCGGTCACGTTTAACCAATGCTGGTTTAATGTTGGTCCAGCGTCGTAGACGGTAGGTCAGCATTAATCCAGTATGGGTTTGGTTCAACTAAATTGGGAGCTATAAAAAGGCCAGGAATGATTACATATACATTATAAACTACATGATGGCTAATATGTGCGTGTTATAAGCTTAACCCTTTGACTTCCAGGCCGGGGTGCATGCCAGGATCCAGATATACTGGTGGAGGAGTTCTATTTTTCGTCCATTTAAAGCTGGAATTGCTAACGCAATTTCCAGCTTCAAATGACGAAAAATACATAAATGTAGTATATATTTGACGAAAATTTGTGTCATTTTATAGTTACGTTCATTGACGAATGACGACGGAAATTTCCGTCATGTATGGTAGTGAAAAGGTTAAGGGAGTGTCTTCTTTTGAAGAAATGAATCACACCCCAAGGTCTAATCAGGCTAAAAAATCATGCCAAATTTTGATAGATTTGTCCTACGTCCACCAAATAAAAAGTGGTTAAAGACAGTCCAAGATGGCAATACTAGTAGGCCTGTACTTTGTTTTTGTCAGACATTATTTCCGCAGCTATAGTTTTATCCGCCGTGAGGGAGTAATTAACGTCTATACGCTGGTTTAAACCTTAACTCGACGAGGCCGCCAATAACGTGATCGCTTCGTCACATTGAGAGGGGAGAAACAAGGATATTTCTATGAAAGGCCCAAGTAGGATCAGCGGGATACGAACCCGGGACGCATGCATGATTGACGTGGCAATGCGCCACGTCCCTCTCCCTTAACACGGGCGCCTGAATCCTCATCTGAATATATTAGTTTTACTAGTATTTGCATTTTAGCAGGCTAACCGATCAGCAAATTAATTATTTTATTTGATTACGTGTGTAGATGAATCGCCTATAATTAAAATATTTTTGAAATGATGATTATTGAATCTGCTGCGTAGTCTTTCTTAAATTAATTTTATTCGAACAGACAAAGCAGCCTAGTCGTGGTTATTACATTTTTTCTGGTTATAAATTTTCACAGACATTATGAGAAGCCAGAAGAACGCACGTCTATAGCAGCCTTAGATGGAATGTTCAAGACATCAGCCCAACCATGGTGATGTTAGCACAGTAATAATTTTGTCAGAAACATGGTGTTGCTGGGGTGGGCCTATAGCTTATCCAGTTAGAAAATTGTTACCATGGGTACCTTAGCCTCTGCTCTCTGGCATTGGTGTGAAGACCACTGACAAAAGCCCAACTGACTAAAGACAACAGCCTAGTGTTGTTTTGTTGTTTTGCCAACGTCGTAGACGGTGGGCCAACACAACACAGTGGGCCAACACTGGATATAGATGTCTCATCTTTGCTTGGTCTGTATCTCTCCCGTACATATCTCGTATATCATGTATATGGGGGGGGGAGGGAGGGGCTACAGTGCTGTACAAATCATACCGATGTTTACATGACGTACATGTATGATTCTATACATAGTACATGTACGTATCGAAAATCATTACAATTGGATCTTATATAAATTCCAGTGGAGGCCATCTTGCCGCATCAGGTCTGACAGTCTGGTCAGACCACTGGTCTGACCGGTAGCAGACAACTGGATAGATGAAGATGGTGGATGATTCAGGGGGTGGTACAGGACGTGCGCCCTACCCTAAAATAGTCGCCGCTCCCTTTCTTTAGATCCTGGATCTGTTATTCGTGCTTTGTGGTAATCGTGATTTGTTCAAAGAATTATTATCCAGCTAGGCCCATATTACCGGGAGAGTAAAACATCAGTATCATCTGCGATCACAGCGATTCTTGACTTATCGTTGTGTTATGAACATGGCCTGCTGGGCCAAAATAATATCAGCTTAAGCCTACTCATGTTTTGAAACTAAGTGCATGAACACGAGGAAAAAAGCTTTGTCAAGAAATAATAAATAGTAAGCACCGTTGCTTGGAATAAAAACCTTGCGTGAATTACCAGCAACCGGCGGAGCAGTTTTAATATCGCCATGTGGATGCGGTCACACCATTTTTACAGCGAACATGACATTTGGTCCAACTCTACCCCAGCAAACCATGGCATTCACCCAATGCTGTTTCGATGTTGGCCCACCGTCTTCGACGGTGTCGCAACATTTGAAACATCATTAATGGCATTAGGTGATTGTCCCGTGTTTGCTGTGATGCCAGCATGAAATGACGCGGATGGTGTAATAAACCGACCTGCAGACGCAGCAAATACGAAACGTTCAAACTATTTTGTTTTAACCCTTTAACCGCCGATGCCGCATATATTCGGGTTTTCATTTTTTTATTAGCACATTAAGTACCCCTTTTAAACACATTAAAGATAAAATGTGACATCAATCAGCAATATTAGAAAACAGTTGATCTCAATTTTGTCAAATCTGAATAATTTTCACTCACTTGAAGTTGTGGATCGCGTCAGCGAGACACAACTTTAAATGGGTGAAAATTCAGATTGAATAATTTGGCGGTTAAAGGGTTAATGTTCGTCCGATACCTTAGACGGTGGCCCAACATAAAACAGCATTGTACGATCGCATGCACGTGGAATCTAGATGTCCGGGCTATAAAGTTGTATGATAACCTGGTAACTGGAATGAACTAAGACATACAATGGAAACATTACCCCCACTTCGACCCAGATATGCCATAAACGAAGGTGGATAATGGCTCTATACAGTATTTTCCATACGCTATGCTAAGGTTTTTTTTATTATTTAGTTGGGTTATAAAAGTACATGTCAAGAGTACTGCAAATGTGCAATAAGTAAGTTTATGATATAAATGACTACACGCAAGATGTCGTAGGGCTTAGCATATAGCCAAGTAAACATTTTAATGTATATTAATATGGCAAAATATGCTAAAATTGAATAATCAATATGGATAGTAAACACTGATAAAGCAAATTAGGTCTAGTTTCGTAAATATTGTGTTGTCTGATTGCCCAGCAAACACGAAACATTGAATCAATGATATTTTGATGTTAGCTGACCGTCTGCGACGCTGGGCCAACATTGATCCTATTTACTAAAAGGTAACGGGTCTAGATCACATTTTATTAGCAATACTGGTATATGCCTCTATTATATCATGTGGAGTCTGTTGTGTACCATTGTAAAACCATTGTTAAACAACATTGTAGGCTTATATATATACATACAAAGTGTATCATTGTATATACATTTAGCCTGTATAGTGCGTTATTTTCGTGCATGTAAATTCATAGCCGGATGTATCGATAATTATTCTGGCCTTTGTTTACATTCTCGCGACTATCATTTAATTGCTTATTTATCAATTTAATTTTTGATATCGCAGAGTGGGCAATTTAGCTATTTTGTTAGTATTAGGGCCTATTACGCTGTGTAATAAGAATCAGTTCGCGAATTTTAGATTTCACGAAATTTGTGAAATTAAACATATTTACATCAGATAAGTTTTTATTTTGGGACCTTCAAGAGGGGACAGACGTTACTAAATGTGGAATGCAAAGTTCAATTAGGCCTAATAGTAGGACCTACCAGTGTTATAATAATTATACAGACCTCTATTATATATGCCAGGGGATTGGCATTTTGACATTGTATATCATATGTTCCACTATTATGTTAATCAGCCTCTATGTATGGTGTACACTCCCCCACCAACCAAAATAAATATTTGCATTAAAAATATTTAAATGGTATCTCTTTTGATTTCCTCAGATTTTTTAAAATAATTTATGAAGTTTTTAGAATTCAGCGGGCCAGTCGTGTTTTCTCACGCTAGACTTGATTCCAGCATGCTGAATAAACATATAAATGATCACTTGGTGTTTTACCTGCTTTTCTAGATATTTATATCATGTATATAAACAATTTAGTATTGAGAAAATCTATATTTTCTCTTTCTCAATGATGGGCCAAATATGCGACTTTGGACTTTCACCAGCCCAACAAACACGACTCATTGACCAAAAGGTTGCTGTAATGCTGGCCCACCGTCTGCGACGCTGGCCCAACATTTGTCAAAGTTTCACATTTCCACGAAACCTCTCTTAACCCTTTAAGTGCTAAGTTTTATCAGCCGATTAAATCACTGTTATTAGTAAAGAAATATGTGTTTATCCATCAACATTTGCAGATAGTTGGTCTCATATTATTGTTCACCCACTCGAAGTTGTGGGTCGCGGTAGCGA